>OZ025297.1:104505389-105105389 GCA_964019185.1 Maratus speculifer
ACAATTAATAAATTGGAGCACAAATAGTAACTTGTAGAAGAAAAAATAACCTGAGGAGCAAATAACTTATAGAACAAATAGTAACTTGGAAAGCAAATAACAACTTCTAGAACAAATACTAATTCGTTCAAATCTCGTCAATTTACTAATAGATCTTTTACTTCTGTCATAGCGTTGTCTATAAACTTATGTTGTACATCAATTTCGATAGACCGATTTTCGTGTTTTCAAATATTCTCTATATATTAAAGAGTCAATAACATGAAAGAAAAACAACAGCTATTTCCTTGATCATAATTTTATACACTATTTAAAATAACCTGAAATAATAAATGAGTAATAAATGAAAACTTTTAAATGCATTTTTTTAGTAGAATGATTTCAGAAATTGATATGATAAATTTTCAAATTCATTCAATTTATCTTTCTTCTCTGTATATATGACGACCTCAGAAGCCAAGGGGTACAAGTTACAAGATGTCGATTTGGAGTAAATTGAGTTTAAAGATAATTGGTGTTAAATTGGAACATCAATAACAGTTGATTGAATTGAAATAGGAAATTTCTGCTTGTTGCATTCTGGTCTTTGAACTCTTATTACAATAACTGTTAAAAAATAAAGTACAATTTTCCTTAAATGTGTAATTAATCAATATTGTTTGTTTTTCGAAAAAAGTGGTTTGCCTCTATAACTCAACAAATAATAAGAACATCACTTATATTTCTTTACCTGAAATGAAAAAAGCATATTTTTAGGTCGTCTGTGTATTTAGTTTATTTTTTTCAATTTTGTCACTTATACCCCTTAGCTTCTGGGGTCCTCATATATTATACAAGTGTGCGTGTACGAGTTTAAACAAATATTTTTAAAGCCTGATATGCAATATACATATGCTTATATTTAAATTGACATTCTATTATATTTTAAATTATGTGAAGAATGTATTATTAATTTAAATACAAAAATCCAATCTATGTCAACTGTAACTACTTCAGTACTTTTTTTAAAGATAAAGTTGAAAATGACCTTGAGAAGTTAAATATATTTTAAGAGCTGATATTTTTTCGACACAAAAATTCATGTACTTAAAAAACACCCAACAATTTCCGTTTACCTGTCAAAAATACCCCATTCATATTTTGATGGATGGCTCTGACATTTGTCTGAAAAATGCTACAAAAACTATGATTTTTTATGCTGTTCCTACATGTGAAATTTTCAACGTCAAAGTATAGGCAAGGAACTTATTTTGAATAATGAAAGCATTATATAATAATCAAGAGTATTTCATTCCAATACAGTAAGAATGGAAATGCAAAATATTCTAAATTACGACAGGATCTGCATTTCCAGTGTATTTCCGTCCATTTTAAGTTATACTTTCCGAAAAAAAATATAAGAGCTTTGGCTGTTGTACAAAACTCTATTATAATAAGTGCAATAACAAAATAAATTTATTTACTATTAAAAAAATAATTTTTACTGCAGAACTCAATTATTTGCTAATTTTTTTAATCGGCCTTTATTCAAAAAGTATCGATTTGACACCTTCGCGTGCAGGTTAAATCATGTATATATTTGTAAAATATATACATATATATATATATATATATATATATATATATATATCTGTATGCATGTATATATCATGTTTACAGGATTTTTCGAAAACGTATGTAGCGATTTTTATAAAAATGAAATTTTAATGAAAAATTATACGAATAAAAAAATATAATAATAATAATAAATTTTTTTGCAATAAATGCTTTTTGAATGAATGAACAACAGTGCTGAAAACCAAGCTGAATATTTTATTTACTAATTATTTTCACAATTTATAAGAATATTATAGGGTCAGATATGGTAATTATAACCAGGGGATAATTATATCTACCCCTATAATGGAGAAAATTGTGCAAATGTAAATGTATTTATGTTTTACAGGGACTGAGAAAAAGAATTAAATGTGATATGTTGCTAAATTGCATTACTAAATAAAAAGTAAGACTCCTGAGACCATTTAATTATTATTCTATAATGAGCAAAAATGAAAACCACTAAAATTAAATAACAACAAATTTATAAATAAATAGTTTTTTTTCATAGCCATTTTCCCCGAGGTCGATTAGGCTAAACAAATCAATCGAAAAATCAAAAAATTAACATTTTCGCGCCCGATATTTTTTGAATAAATTTAATTTTTATTTTAATAACGTAAAAGTGTATCCAGATCGACTTATTGAAACTTAAAATTATCCCATTGTCTGAAATCTAACGAATGTACTTCTTTTTGCGTACTTTTCATTTCATATTTATATGATAATACGCTAAAGAAATGTTTTTTCAGACCTTTAGAAAAGAACGTATTACAACAGGATTTGAAACGGTATTAACACTTTCTATTGATTTTTGCATTTTACCACACGTAGATGGTTCAGAAAAGTAACTTATATTTTAAATTTAAAGCATGAAATATATTTGTATAAAATAAAGGAATCTTCAACGGCCAAAGAGAATTAAGTAAATTTATATTATTATCTTTATTACTTAATGTTAAGCACAGCTGAAGTCATAATAATAATGGCGTAGCCATAAACTATCATTTCTAAAAGTGAAAAATAACTAAGCAATTATTCAGACAAAATAATAGTCGATGAAACGCCATGTACTTTTAATAGTACACCAGACTCAAAAGAGTTAATCTTTAAAAATTTTCCTCCTTGGGACGTGATTAACAATAATTCTTATAAAAGTATTAGTTGACATAAACTAGATGGAAATATATTTATTTTAATTTACCGTAATTGTATTCGTACTAATTAAAAACTGATTGATTACAATTTCAAATAATATTTTTTCACAAAATGGTTTCCCTTTCTGAAAACTGTTGATGTCAGGTGACAACTGTTGCACTAACATTCAAACAAAATTATTATATCAAGTACCACGTGCAAAACGCATTCCCCCCCCCCCCGAAATGGCGCAGTATTTTAAAAGTTTGATCAACCATCGGAAGGGTATAAACTTCTAGTGTCGTTACCCTAGTACAGGATATTTTACTTTGATATGTTTGATCGAAATTTAAATAAAAAATCTAGATTTTGTAAAAATATTCCATTTAATAAGAATATTGTAATGGAAACAACTGTACAACTTTAGTATTAATGTCTTTGACTAATAAGTAAATTAAAAAATTATAATTCTCTTATAATGAAAGCTAGAAATACAGTGTCAACAAAAACATTTTTGACATTCAATCCACAATCTCAATGTTTAGATATTTTATTTTACTTTTACCTGCTTTAAAAAGAACAGGTGGGCGAAAGTTTGAACCTCCTGTCGGTCAGGTGGTGTAGTGGCTCTAGAAATTCGAGAGGATTTAGTGTACTCCTTTTACATTTTAGTTCTTGTAGTGGTTTGAAAGAAGGCCTCTTTCAAAAAAATTCAATAATTGTCCAGATTTTTCTTACAGTCAAGGTAGTATGTTCTGTTTAATGTAAGCTAAACGCACAACTTAATATTTTTCTATTTAAAGATAGAATTTTGTAATATATTTTGCGATATTTTAAACACCAATGATTATAAAGTTAAATAAAAAAATAAACAATTGCAATAAATGAACATTTTTATCAATTAATAGTTTAACATTATTTAAACTCACAACATACATTTAGAAAACAATTTATAAACTTGAATATGTACGTTGAATGCTACCTTTTTTTTTTTCGTTTTTGTTACCACAATTTAAAAAAAATAAGAAAAATTATTAATTTTTTAAGTGATTTTACTAGCTAGTAAACTTCTATAAAGTGAAAAAGGGCGTGCATTTTGCATAATCTGGTACAGAGCCCACACCAAATATATGTAATTAAACCGAAGTTTTGTATAAAATCTCATAAATTATTGCTATAAAGTCATGTGTAATTTTTAAAGATAATGTTTATAGAAGAGGGCGTTAAACATATTTTTAGTTTTATACAACTAATCTTAATTTTTTATTGCTTGATATGAATTTGTAATCATTGACTTAGAGAAAAAAGCATAATTTAAGAAAAGAGAAAAGCAAAATTACATTATTCAAACATATTTATATTTCTCTTGTTAAACTTCATATTTTACACATGAAAAAAAGAAGTCAGTATACTTTTTCATAAGAAATCCAATTTTTTATAAATTATAGGGGAAACATTGCCCTTGAATGATTTTAAGTAAATGTTAAAGGATATTTTATTCTATAAAAGTAATCAACTCCATCATTTTTCAAAATGTATAGAATTTTATTCACATTGAAATCTTATGCATAACATAAAAATGTAGAATTCTGACAAAGTTAATGGTTTTTTCTGCTATACTTACAATAAGTGGCTTATAAGTAAAACTTATGATATTAAATCATTATTTACAATTCTGAAGAAAATGTTAGTTTCATGCTAAAAATCCACGTCTTTATTACTTGAAAATATCAGATACTACAATCGCAATACCATTAATAATGCATTATTTTGAAAATTCAAATAAATTATTCAAGAATATCTAATGCATTCATGTAAAATTCTTTTTAAAATTCTAAAACTTTATTCTATTTGTATACTTTTCCTAAACTATAGCTCTGGTGATACATATATATATCAAACACGGTTTACTGAATTTTACAGAATAAAATAATATTACTTTCATTTTAATAAAGTTGAAATTTATTTTCCTTTGAATACTTTTACAGATTAATACTTTATCTAAGGAATTATTTCTCCAGAAATTGCTGCATCTCAATAATTATCTTCTTTGAAATCTGAAGATATATTGGAATTTTTATATTATAATTATGCAAAATTTAAAGAATTTTTTTTCCTTAAAACTGATTAAATACGTCGGTAGTTATAAAGGTTTTGTAAAATATTTACAAAAATAATGAGATTTATTAGCCAAAAATACTCTTATAGAAACATCACAAATCTTATAAAAGCAACGTATTTAAATGTGCTATGATCCGCTGTGCAAATAGAAAGGAATTTGTACTTACAAAAGTTTCATATAGGGATAGGAGGGGTAATTATATAATTACTCCATCAAAAACTCATAATCACAGTTTGGGGTAATTGGCTATATCTTGGACCAATATTGGCACAATGGCGCAATGCTGGCATGAAATATTGCTCCAATATTGGGGTATTTACATTTTGCTCTTATTTAGCCAATATTATGCCAATATTGGGGTTTCATTGGAAATATTACCAATAAAATGCCAATATTGGTTAAATATTGGGAATTCATTGGAATTATTTCCAATGTAACGCCAACATTTGTACAATATTGGGAAATCATTGGAAATATTTTCAATGTAACACCAACATTTGAACAATATTGGGAATTCATTGGAAATGTTTCCAATAAAATGCCAATATATTTTCAATATTGGCGTTTTATTAGCAATATTTCCAATAAATGAAATATTGGTGCAACTTTGGACAAATATTGGTTTGCTTCTAGGGATAGGACCACTAGTGGTGAAATTATGACCACTATATTTCCTCTTTATACTTGCCTACACACATTTGTTTGGGGGTAATTAAGACCATTAGAACTCGAAACTGACAAATGTGTTTATTATACATTTTGGTAACTTTGTTTCAAATTGTTATTTGGATTTCAAAAATGCTTCAGATTAGTGTTAAAGATTCTTTAAAATGAAAAATACATTATGATGTTAATATCTATGCGTGAAATAAAATTTTACCACAAACAAGTTTCTGCATTATAGGGGAGGAGGGGTCATAATTACCCATATGCCCTAACTTTTTTCTTAAAAAGAAAAGCTATACTTCTGTAACTGATTAACAATATTACCACTTTTGAAAAATATTTGGCTTCGACTGTTTCGCTACGTTACCTACATTTGATCGAGAAGAGTTTATTATATGGAAAGACAAATAAACTTTCATTAATAGACAGAGTGAATAAATGTTATATTACATTTTCTTCATTGGTACTTAAGGGTTAAATAAAACTATACTGTTTTTATATAATTTGGAAACATTATAAATTTTATTATTAAAAATATAATAAGAGTAATTTAGATTTGTGAAAGTTTAAAAATGTTAACGGTGCATAAAATATTTTCTCAGTTGATTTTGAAAAAAATAATCCTATTAGGTTAAGTATACATCGTTTTTATCACTTTCTAACAAAGTTGAAAAATGTTTATCCGCCGGTTTGTCCATCCGCTCTAACTCCTTTAAATACACTCGTATTTTCATGCAATTGTTAAACCTTATTTAGGGTCCCCTAGGCATGTTTTGTAATGTATATAAAGTATATGGGCTTACCCTCCTGACTGCCACGATCGGATTTTTTCGCACACTAAGCTGCAGGTTTTACTGCAATATAAGCAACGTTTAAATTAATTTAATTCTGCAAATAAAACCCAGTTTTGAAAATTTAATTTAGGGTTAATACTCTCGAAGTTTATACACCCATGCGTAGTAGCATATTTTGTATCAGGTTGAAAAAAAATCTTTTTTTAAGATTTTTAATACATTACAGAGAAAACATCATTACAATTTTACTCTTTTGCTGGGCAGTCAGCGGGTTAATAGTTCATTTACAGGGGCACCCAAAATAATTCCCTTATGTTATGCTCCATGGGAAAAAAATGTTTGCAGAGTATTTTAATGACGTTACATCATTTCAAATGAATTGATACTGATATAACTCACTAAATATCATTATAACATTATTACAATAGAATAGGATGTTCATAGCATTTGCCGTCCATTTTCAATTTTACGACGACTACGTTAGATTTTTTTGTATGTATGTCGGCCAATTATCTACGCTATGGGATATAGGCCCTAAGGGGTGGGTTGCCCTCCGTGGGGGTCTTTCTAAGGGAACCTAACCTGTATTTATGCAAGGTTCGAAGAAAACTACGGAAAACTCAGAACGGTTAGGCCGACGGTCGCGATTGGGTTCGAACCCAGCACCTACCGTCTACCAGTTTGAGGTCAGAACCTCTCGGCCACTTATGGGGCCGACTACGTTCGAACAAGATATTCATAGCATTTTTTATCCATTACATGGGCACACCACTGAAATTGGTTACAATATTGTCTTTGAATAATCTGTTGGAATCTATCTCTAGAAAATTTACGTGATTTTTGATGATTTTGTTTCAAATAAATCTATTTTAGATGAATTCATAATATCAATATTTTTTTAATCAATTTTAATTTTTTAATTAGTTTATTTAATAAATAGATGAAAAAATCATTTTTTTTTTTTTTTTTTTTTAGAAAATCTTGAATCTAATACATTTTTTATAACAGTAATGTTTTAGAGAAATTTTTGAAAATGTCGCACACTACTAAATTTTCAATGCTCTATTTCTTTTAATTTATTAATTATTTTGTTCATTTTGTGTAATGTGTTTTTAGAAAATTAATATCTTTTTTACAACGCATTTATCAATGAAATGATAATAGCAATATCAGTACTGTAATAGTAATAACATTTTAGAAACAATTATACGTAATTATTTTTTAATATTGCCAAGTTCCGGCTTATAGTGAAGGAAAGAACTCCAAATTGATTGTGGATAAAAATCCCCACTAACTCCGAAGAGATCCCTTTTACCTTTCTAAATTATTCTAACTTTATAAAAAAATTAAACTAATTTTTTTTCATTATAATATATATTAAAATTCCAAAACAATTTTTAAAGTGTGCATTTTTAATTACTAGTTTTACGAAAGATAAAAATATCTTTAAGGTGCCTGACTACGTACGGGGAAATTTTTTCCGGAAAATCTATTTAATTATTTTTTAAACTTGTTTTTACTAAGATAATGAGTAGAAAATGTGAGAAAAAAGCAAAAAATATTTTATTCATCGATAAAAGTTTGATAAATGGAGGAATTTATCGCAAAATTTAATGAAATTTGGCCCAAAACGCAAAACGCTCTAAAAACAATTTTACTGTATGTATCTTAATTTCCTATTTACACTTCATATTTATGACATCGGCGAAGGCAGTGAACTAAAATCTAAGAGATGCTTTAAGTATTTCAAAAATTATAACGTATCGCACCTGTTTACATGTTAACTTTCATAAAATTCATCGATGTCATTCCACAAAAACAACCATAAAACAAAAAACAATTATTCTAAATTTTAATCTTTAGTTCACTGCCTTCAAAATAGTGCATATTTCAAATTTCATGGTTATATTTCTATAACTTTTTGAGAAATCGTGTTTACAGTATGTACTTGCATATGTATTTACATCATTAATTTACAGTAATGTGCATCAATATTAAACAAATTAGCTTCGAATCGAAAAGATAAATATTGTCCAGGAAGAATATTATTTACATTTCTTATAATTATATATAATAAAAAAAAACCTGCCAAAACCACGAAATTTTTCCAAACACACGGCCTTTTAAATGGCACTTTCGGTTTGAGTGACAGCTGTCGCGTAGTTTAAAAACCGCTATAACTCCGGACCTATTTATCGTACAATAAAAACAAATACAGTTTTGGAAAGGTCAAAAGTTGGTCTTTATTAAAAAAAAAAAAAAACAGTTTTGCCAATTTTGGTCGAAAATTGCATTTTTAACGTAGTCAGATAACTTAAATAAAGACATTGAAATACCTTCAGGAAATTTCATGTAAGATAGGGGAAATGCCTATAAATTTAAGACTGAGAAACTCAATGAAATGCATTCAACCAAAACTAGTGCAAATCTACAGATAGTCTCATTTTTTTCTGTGTTTATACAGAAATTTTTAACAGTGCATTTTATTTATTTTACAAAGTATTTCAAAGTCGTAAATAAACATTCATTGCAAATATAAAAATCTGTTTTGGACTAGAATCTGTCTAATAGAACTGAGGAAACTCTGGTTACAAAATCTTTCAATAAATTAAAAACTGAAGCTATTTGAAGGCAGTAAAGGAAATTTACGATGAACATAAAATGTTCGATAAAGAATATAATCTGGAAACATATAAGCAACCTAGTACTCAGAGATTTTTTAAAATTGTTCAAAGGCGTTTTATGATGAAACAAACATATATAAAGCATTTGAGCAGAAAATGGAAATTTGTACTAATTTTAATTGCTAAAATGCTAAAATTATAACTTTTAATACAGTAAAATGGGTGTATGGATAATTTTATTCTAAAATTTATCAGAACAGATGAATCAAATAATTACTATATTGGTCTACAAGACATTTAAGTATTGAAAAACTAGTTGGATGTGCCAATCCCAAAACTTTCTTCTATCTCATACGCACATTTCAATATTTTAAAAAAAAATAGTTACTCCTTTTAATGCTTTAATAATTTTAATTCAATATCATACCAACTTTGATTTTCATCTTAAACTTCTGCTTCAGTCAATTTATCGGAGTAAAAATGAATTTCCGTCTCTGGACGAGCCGATGCACAATATAATGATAGACAGATTTTTTTTTTTTTCAAATTTAGGCAGGACCTACTTGTCTTACCAAAAAATATTCATATATAAAAAATTTAGTTCAGTTCTAGAACTAACTTCGTACACTTTTAGGTGGTGCAATATTGAAAATGGCATAAAATACGCTAATGCAGCGCCCCCTTCTGGCGGATTTTTTTCAAATTCAGGGAGGACCAACTAGCCATAGCCATCACTAACAAAAAAAAAAAAAAAACAATTGGTTCAATTCGATGCATAATTTAATATTCTTTTGGTCGGAACAATATTGAAAATGGCACAAAAATCGCGATTGCAGCGCGCCCTTCCGGCGGATTTTTTTTAAATTCAGGAAGATCAACTAGCCATAGTCATACACTTACACAAAAAATTGGTTCAATTCGATGCATAACTTCATATACTTTTGGTCGGTACAATATTGAAAATGACACAAACATCGCGATTGCAGCGCCCCCTTCCGGCGGAATATTTCAAAACTGAAGGAGGACCTGCTTGCAGCAGCCAAGAACATTCACAAAAAATTTGGTTCAATTCTATGCATAACTTCAAACACTTTTGGATGGTAGAATGGCAACATACGGACACCCACACAGACACACACAGACACACGGACAGACAGACATTTTGTCAAAACATGTTGTTTGGAATCTCTGACCCTTAAAACGTGTAAATCCGTGAAAAACCGGAAGTCAAAAAAATTTCGATTACAATACTTTATTCTATTGAAGATAAAAGAAAGTAAAAAGAATATTATAGGTGTATTGAATGCAATAGAAAACTACAGCTCTATGAAGATTATATCACGAAGAAACCATCCAAACATTTTTAATGCAATAGCTATAATATTTTACTTTATCTATATATTACGCATTAATTTTAAGGAAAACTGTACAAATTCTAATAAACAAAAATTCAATATGTAACAATGTATTATCAATTGCTTCTTTACATTGACTCTTAGATTTATTATCAGAAAAAATAGATATAACATAGGGTAACATCCCCAGTAATTGGCATGCACCAATGATTAGCACATCCTACAAACATGTCCTAAAATAAGATTTATATCCAGTCTTTTAAAAATGTTAGACCATATACCAGTCATATACCCATTTACTTTAAAGATTATAACTTTGATTTATGCTACTAGATGACAATAGTGCCTAGGAAAGAGAAACAATTACAGCTTGAATCAAATTAGCCATTTTGTTACAAATGCTTCTTCTCTGGCTTAAGAAATGCATGCTTTTCAATTCATTATTATCTGATTTATAATATAATTTTAATTTTAATTGACAACAGTTTTGTTTAGTTGAAAAGGGTTACTTTAATTGTGTAAAAGTTTATTTGACACAAATATTTGAATTTCTGAATTAATGATAGATGCCAATTGATAGATGCCAATGATAGTGCTTCAGTTTTGCTAGTTCCAAGTAATTGGCACCTATTCCAATTAGAAGGAATTCGCAAGATTTGTGATTAAACCACTTATTTTGGCTTTTTTAAAAGTTATAGACTAATTTTGTTTATCATTTGTTTTTATTTGAAAATATGAAAGATTATCAGTATTTGGAATCCATTAAAGCTTCATATGACAATTACTGGGTATTAATATAAATATATTATATTGTTTTAAAGTAATCACATTTCAGACTGATACGTTGATTTCTTACTTTCAAAAACCTGAAATATGGCATCTTCATCTACAGTAAATTCATTTAAAGAGATTAAATACAATGCAAAATATCAAGTTTTTTTTAATATAAAAACATGTGCCAATTACTGGATCACAAGGTGTCATACATTGGTACTTTAGGTGCCAATTACTGGTGATTACAGCAACTTTTTATAAATATATTTTTTATAAAAATACTTTTTCAAAAAATTTCTTTTAGTGGGCAAAATAGATACACAGATATGCATTCTTTGATTTAAAAATATTTGCAAGTAAATATTTCATTTCTTGGTAATGAAAATTAAAGTAAGTGTAAAGAAAAATTCTTAATGAACCAATTATTGATGATGTTACCCTATGCAAAATAAAAGTTTTCATGTTAAATTTAGAAAATAATCTCACTAATGCGTGAATTATAGTAATTAAGTGCTAAGCGTACAATTAAATTCTAAAGTATGAATATACACTCTTAAAACTGTGCCTCTGATATGAGAGGCAAATTCGGAATTTTTTTGCCTCTGAATATTGAGAGGCACATGGTGCCTTTGAAATTAAGAGGCACACTGTTAAAACTGTGCCTCTGATATAAGAGGTAGATTTTTAATTTTTGTGCCTCTGAATATTTAGAGGCACACGGTGCCCTTGAAATTAAAAGGCACAATCTTTAAACAGTGCCTCTGATATAAGAGGTACATTTTTAACTTTTGTGCCTCTGAATATTAAGAGGCACACACTGCTTTTGAAATTAAGAGGCACATTATGTGCCTTTGAAAGTCTATTTTGTGCCTCTTAGTAAAAGTGGCACATTTTTTATTCTTACATTTTTACTTTCCAGTAAAAATAACTCAAGTCAAACATTATTAAAATTTATACTGGGTGCCTTCCTTTATTAAATAATTTATTAATCATTATATAGTTTTAAAGGTATGGTTCCAACAACAAAAATGTTTCAAGGATTGTCCTCCATCAATGATTTTTTAGGATAAAATAATTATTACATCTTAAAGTTTATACATCTCTTCCCGATATAAATTATATTTTGAAAAAATTTCTCCACCCTCTAATAATAATAAAAAGGGTTCCTTTTTCTGATAACAGAAATATTCAGTGCTAAATGATTACTTTGAATTTTCAGTGTTCCCTGGCTTTAACCTCTTCAGTCCCTGAGTACCCAAATGGGTACATCAGTTTTGTGCCATTTTATTAATGATACTCAAATATAAATGAAATTTCGATATAAGAATAATATGTTTCGAATTCTAAGATTCGAGCTAATGAAAATAAAACAAAAATCTTGCTCTGAAGTCAAACGAGAGAAGAAATAATTCAGTAATAATTAAAAATACTGTAATAATCGCCAGTAGTGAAGAGGTCAGAAGCAAAATTTCCTGCACCAGAAAATGCTGAAAATTCAAAATAACCTAACTTTGTATGTTTTGTTCATAAACAGCGGAATATGCTCAGACGAAAATTTTTCTTGCTTCCATATGATTTTGAGTTTGAAATATTTAATATTCTTTCTAGCAATGTCAAATGATACTTTTCAAAGTTTATTTATGATTATTTTTCTAATTTTTAAAGTTTAATAATAGAAAAAAAATGACTTGTGTTTGTTTTAATCTGAAAATATTAATATTCAAAAAATCTAAATCTTTTAAAAAGTGACATTTGATAATGCTAGAAATAATGATATTGTTTATGTTTAGCTAAAAAAGAAATACAGAAATTTAAGCTCTGACACCAATTAAAAAAAAATAATAAATAATGAATGATCTTACTAGAAGTTATAAATCAAAATTTAGTTTGACACTTAGCAAATAAAAAATTATATCTTTTCCCCAAAAATAATCAAATATTTTTGCATTTTGTATTTTATAGTAATTTATAGAAATTAGAAATCTCACAGGCAGTAGTTTACATTTTGTTTAAAAGGTTTCTTGTTTCCAATAAAGGGATAAAAAATGGATATCTTTTTTCAATAATTTAATAAAAATATGCCAGAAATAAAATTCTTAGCTGAAAATATGTTTTTTCAACTAAAAATTAACTTCTTCTTTTTTTTTTTTTTTTTTTTTTTTTTTTTGTTAATTTTTTAGTTTGAACATGTGAGAAATGAAGAATAATATTTCAACAATAAACTATTCTTAAATATACATACTAAATTAAATATAATTATTTAATATTCTCGTAAAATAAAACAAATTGAGGCAAATACTACTTTTAATTTATAGTTCTAGACAGTTTATTTTGTTTTTCATCATTTTATTAAAGTAAAGCACTTCTCAGAAGATACTACCAAAGTTAACATTTAAAATGAGTTTTAGC
The DNA here is from genome assembly GCA_964019185.1 of Maratus speculifer. Lineage (NCBI taxonomy): Eukaryota > Metazoa > Arthropoda > Arachnida > Araneae > Salticidae > Maratus > Maratus speculifer. The sequence goes on from OZ025297.1 coordinate 104,518,867, forward strand.
CACAATAAGATTATTGTAATGCAGTAAACAATTAACTTAGTAATAAATAATGTGCTACATTACAAAAAAAAAAACTCAATTAATATCTCTAAATATCATTCATGTTGATATAGAGCTACTTTGTTCAATGGAAAACATAAAATTTTTTGAGTACAAATTTAAGCCAATGTTAAATAAAATAAACAAAATGGCATTGCTAATTAACTACTTAATACATAGAAATTAGACAAGAATAATACTTGGATTTAACACATAAGTAGGGAAAGTGGAAAAGTAAACAATAACGATGATTTGGATAAAGCCAACAATATTTATTTGCTTAATTTGTGTTGGATGTTAAATAGTATTTTTTACATTCTTTGACTTTATCTTTTCTCCCCTCCTCTCATGTTATTTAATCATTAAAAACAATATTCTGAAACAGAAAAAAGAACAGATAAACTTTAATTATTCTTGTTAATGCTGATGCCTAAGAACTTAAAAAATAAATAAATAAAAATACAATATATATGAAAATAAAAATACAGGACACATAAATATACAAATATATTTTATTGTAAAATATACACTTCATTCATTAAATTAATTCTATGCTGTAAGAATATTTAAATTTAAACTGTAATATACAACATAATAATGAAACAGTTACACATTCTAAAACAGAATTATCTTCTAAATATTTGGTCCGAAGAGTAGTTAGTTGCCATTTGAAAAATAAATTTGCAGGTTTCTTCCATTGAGGAGCATATCCTAGAGAGAAATTGATAAGAAAAATAATTAAATGCTTAATATTTGTTCATAAATAAATTCAAATACATGTTTAAAAAAAAATTGTATTTGCTACAATAAACTCCCGATTATCTAATAGCAGCAGATGGGCACAGTGGATAATAAAAAAGCTTGATAGGGATGAGTTCTGTAAATATCCTTATCATGCCATCATGCTTCTGTTAAAAACACATTTTTGATACAAAAACTTATTCCTATTCATGTTTTCTGACTTGTTTCATAAAAACAGTCGCTCATATAAAATCATGTACCCTGTATATGAATACAGTGTATATAGTTTTAAATTAAACAAATCCTTGATGTAAAAAGCCTAACTAAAAAACAATGTAAATTTATTTTATTGACCCATGATTAGAATTAAAATATATAATTACATACAAAAGTCAAGATTAAAAACTAATACAAATAATAATTAATTATTGATAAATGACTGCTTTTATATTTTAGCAGTCTTATTAAGAACACATGCAATATAGAAGGATTACAGATGATAGAAAACATCCATATCCATCACCAGGGAAGGTTTTTGGACATCAAAAAAGGGTTTGTGACATGACAAGGGTTTAAAACGTCAAAAACCCAGAGTCACAATCTGCTGCAGTGCACTAGAGTTTGTTCAGGAAACAAATTTTAAAACTAGCTTCTATTGCCATACTTCATGTTGAAATTTAATTATATTATGGGTAATTAGCAATGTCTTAAAATATTTTTAATTAATAAAAATTAAGGTAAAAATAACAAATTCCAAATCCCAGAAATTTATCTCAAAATGGACATGCAGAAATATTTGCACAAAAATTATGTTTAAACATTTTGTTTATTTATTGTTGTTATTATTTTAATATTTGTAAAAAAAAATCTAAAGTTATTTAGTATGCATTTTGACATAGCTATATTTATAAGGAACAAGTTAAGTGTTATAAATGCAGGATTTTCAAAAGTGTTATATACTTAATATACGTGTTTAATTTTTTTTTTTTTTTTTATGTTTTACACATTATATACATAATATCTAGTAGGTTAATTTGAATTTAAATACAATGCATGCTATAATTATTATCTAACTTTATAAACCATTTTTATATCAATCCCCCCCCCCCCAAAGCAGACAAACTAATAGTATCAAGTATACAAATAATGTTTACTTTAAAGTAAGGTAAGAAAAATCAAATAGCGAGGTAAATAATAGAAGTTCTCAGATTGGGAATGACTGATGAATGCTCAACCTGATTAAAAGAATTTTCTTCAAAAGTGTCTAAAGTTCAGAAAATGTTAATATTTATCCTTAAAAATGTCTAATCTTGAATATTATTTTAACTATACACTAAGTTAGGTTATAAATAAATTTCTTAATAATATAATATCCCAGCAGATTTTGAATAACACATTAAAATTTATTAAATAAAGTTACAAAAGATAAGTTTTCCAAAGTCTAAGATTTTGTTTACTCTTCAAAATATGTTTCTTCAAAAATTTAAATTTATTTTTTCTACAACATATATAGAAACATTTTCTTTATTAAAAGCAAATAAATTTTACTTATTAAATATAAATATAGATAGATACATACATATGTAAATAAATATAGATTTTTGGCCATGGTTAAAGCCATCAAAAACTGTTGCATGTCAAAAACTTACCAAGCCTGTCAAACACCACCTTAAATCTATTCACAATTTTAATAGAGAATTTATCTTAACAACTTTAGATAGTTGAAAAGCTACTGGATATAATTAGGTGTAAAAAAATTAAAGTTAAAGAAATATGACTGAAATTACATCAACTTGGGGACATTAAAATCTCATTACATAACAATCAACCTTTTAAAAAAAACATATTTAATAAACTAAATAAAATATATAACACTTAATATGACGTGTTTTGATTTTAGGTAGTAATTATATAATTTCTTTAATAAAGGAAAATATATTTGTTTTAGAAAATAAAAACTGAAAGGTTGACAGCTATTGTTATCTTGAGTTAAGTTTTTAAAGAAATACTTTCAAAAGATTTAGTTATTTATAAGAGCAGTTAGCATGTTTATTGTAAATATTTCCTTCCTTTTAAATCAATGTACCATTAAATTAAATCATCTGTTTGAAAATAAATTGAATTTATACTGAATAAGCACATTAAAAAAAGACTGTCTGATAAAGATAAGAAAAAATTCAAAAGGTAATTTCTACCACTTGTGTTTTTCCTGGTATATGCAACTTCTTGAGTGATGCAATCAAAGCCCTGTTGTCGCATATGGCTGATTTTCTATTTAGGTATCGTGAATTTTCACCAATAAATTTTAGTAGTTATTTTTACTTTATACGATGATAGAAAATCCATAAATAAAATAAAATAGTTATTCATAATTTTCTGTTTTGAATTCAATATTTTTAAACAAAAAATCTGCCAGATGCTAAAGCAGTGGAGCACATTATTCTATGGTTACAACCTAACTTTAAAACATCATGGCCATAGTTATGTATAAAACTTCTTTTAATTTCTCATGCTAATTTCAACAAAAATATCAGTAAAAGATTCATACAGATTTCGCTCAATTACAACACTACCTAATCCTACAATATTACAGCGCCCATTTAAACATACATTGAATGAGGAGAAAACATTGTAATAAATCAATAACCAACCTTCTCAAAAAAATAATATGCATAAATAATGTAATATTCTGATGCAATTGTGAATGGAAACTTTTCTGACAAAGTGAAAAGGTGCCCAGGAAAGAGTTAAATAAAAGATATTTGACTTAAATTTCCAAATTTTGCCTCTTGAGTTACCTGTACTGACAATAAGTTGACACATTTGACTCAAACTTAATAACCTTATTGGAAATAGTATCAGATCTGACATGTAAACAACTCGACAGAATATATCATAGATAATGAAACGTTAAAAAATAGATGCTACTGGCAATAAAGTTATCACAATGAAATTTTTGTCGACTAGCTGTCAGTCTAGGTATGTCAAGATTTTGAAAATAATTGTACATGTCTTACGTTCAACTATCAACCTAAATACTTTTTCCTGCAGATCGAAAAATTTTAATTTGTATATTTTTACCAATGAATTTAAAAAGAAAATTTAAGAATGTAAAATGATATTGTTTCATATAATTTATTATTTTTATGAAATATATATTAGAGCTTGATATGAAATTTTAAAATGAGTTTACCTAATTTTCATGGATTTCCATTAATATAAACAGGTGAGCTAATTTAGTGAGTAACACTTGATAAACATAGAAAAATCAAGTTTAACTTTGCCTTACTACAGTTCTTTAGGCTATCCATAATAGCTTAATTACCACTAGGTGTAATTTTAAGTTTTAATTTATAACATATTGTAATGCAATTAAATGCTTTAAACTTGCAAGAGTAGCAATTTAGCTAAACGAAAACCTATCGATTGCACAGATTTTTGGAATACATCTTGTAGTATCATAGCTAAATTTTTGCAAATTTGATATTTCCACTGATTCGTGTTGGTGGTGTGTGTGTGTGTGTGGCGGGGGGAATTATAGTATGTTGTTTAAAGAAAAAAAATATAATTCAGGAAGAAATTTCTTAATTTTCTTTAGCGTTTTACTTCTCAAATTAAATTTTCTTTGACATTCTGAAATTACACACCACTTTGGTGGAATAAGGGCACCTGTTCTGTGCTTAGTGCACCAATAGAAATTTTGTTCATACTAATCAAGGAATCATTAAAAAAATATATATAAAAAACAAAAAATACTGTACAAAAAAAGTGATATCTAATGACATTGTAATAATGACATTGTAATTCATTGTTATAATGTAATCATGATATCATGTTTATAATAAATTTTACATGCCTTGAGAAATTTTCCATTTTGAATGAATGTGTGTGAATGAGATGGTTATCTCATTATTTTTCTGGTATCTAAAATAATATTTAATAGTTACAAATTTTAAGATGTGAACACAGAGCCTAATATAGTTGAATTACGAATTCAGCAGTATGCAACAGCAACATGAAATTAACATTAGAACAGATATATTCAGCACTAAATGCAGATAAATTTTAATATACCATTGTTATTGCACTCCATGTAGCTCTGTTTAGTTGTATCAGTTTCCTTAATTCCAGGAATTTGTTAGACATTGAATATCCAGTCTCTCTTGCATTTTCTTCATGTCACCGATTAAAGAAGTAACTCGTCTGTCGACTTCCATATCCAGCTGAAAGTAATTAAGAGAGTTATTAAAAAGTGAATCATCTGTTTTCAGTATTAAAATCACATGCTTATGATCTATAAAACAACAGCCATACAGTAAATTCTGTCCAAAACATATCTAGCCCATAGAAATTTTCTGCCATAGATGATATTCTGCTTCTGACAGAACTTACTGTATCAAAAATCATTCAGCATGACTTTAAATCCTTTCTGTGTCAGACAAATTGCCATCTAACATAGTTTACTCTATGTAAACACAAATATAGTAGAGACATAAAATTATTTCCCCATTTGTAACTAAAGTTCAAAATCAACAGTCAGCAGGAAGCTGATCAATTAATTTTCAGAAATCCTGTCTTGGAACTTTTGATGAAATTTGTCGTTTTTCTTGCGAGCTTTCGATATAACTTGTGGTTTTATCAAATGTATCTTTTTTTTGTGATTTTTTAGAAAAATTGGTCATTTTTTTCACTATTTTTATGCGAATTTTACCTTTAACTGTGATCTTTTGATGAAATGTGCCTTTTTTCCCCATCCTTTGAAAAAATTTCTTGTTTTGCACAATCTATTTACCAAAATTTGTGCTTTTTCAAGTACTTAGACCGTGTTTTTGCGATCTTTTGATGAAATTCACATGTTTTATGATACCTGGACCAAATTTTTTTTTTCTCGTGGTCTTTTGGTGAAATTTATCGTTTTTCTTGCAAGCTTTCGATGTAATTTGCCGTTTTATCAAATTTATCTTTATTTTGTGATTTTTCTGCAAAATTGGTCATTTTTTTCACTATCTTTATGCGAATTTTACCTTTAATTGTGATCTTTTGATGAAATGTGCCTTTTCCCCCCCATTCTTTCAAGAAATTTCTTGTTTTGCACAATCTATTTACCAAAATTTGTGTTTTTTGAGGTACCTAGACTGTGTTTTTGCGATCTTTTGAGAAAAATTCACGTTTTTTTATGATACCTGGACCAAATTTGTTCTTTTTTTGTGGTCTTTTGGTGGAATTTGTTGTTTTTCTTGCAAGCTTTGGATGTAGTTTGCCGTTTTATCAAATTTATCTTTATTTTGTGATTTTTTTGCAAAATTGGTCGGTTTTTTTCGCTATTTTTATGCGAATTTTACCTTTAATTGTGATCTTTTGATGAAATGTGCCTTTTTTCCCCGTACTTTGAAGAAATTTTTTGTTTTGCACAATCTATTTAACAAAATTTGTGTTTTTTGAGGTACCTAGACTGTGTTTTTGTGATCGTTTGATGAAATTTGCGTTTTTATGGTATGTGGCAGAAATTCGTCGTTTTGTCAAGGTGTTTTGGTGAAATCGGTTGTTTTTCGGGGCCATTTGATGAAATTTTTCGTTTTTCTTGCGAGCTTTCAATGTAACTTGTCGTTTTATAAAATTTATGTTTTTTTTGTGATTTTTTTGAAAAATTGGTCATTTTTTTCACTATTTCTATGCAAATTTTACCTTTAATTGTGATCTTTTGATGAAATGTGCCTCTTTCTACCACCCTTTGAAGAAATTTCTGGTTTTGCACAATCTATATACTAAAATTTGTGTTTTTTGAAGTACCTAGACTGTGTTTTTGCGATATTTTGATGAAATTCGCGTTTTTTATGATACCTGGACCAAATTTGTTCGTTTCTCGTGGTCTTTTGGTGAAATTTTTCATTTTTCTTGCAAGCTTTCGATGTAATTTGCCGTTTTATCAAATCTATCTTTATTTTGTGATTTTTTTGCAAAATTGGTCGTTTTTTTCGCTATCTTTATGCGAATTTTACCTTTAATTGTGACCTTTTGATGAAATGTGCCTTTTTTCCCCCATTCTTTCAAGAAATTTCTTGTTTTGCACAATCTATTTACCAAAATTTGTGTTTTTTGAGGTACCTAGACTGTGTTTTTACGATCTTTTTATGAAATTCACGTTTTTTAAGATACCTGGACCAATTTTGTTCTTTTCTCATGGTCTTTTGTTGGAATTTGTTGTTTTTTATGCAAGCTTTGGATGTAGTTTGCTGTTTTATCAAATTTATCTTTATTTTGTGATTTTTTTGAAAAATTGGTCGCTTTTTTTGCTATTTTTATGCGAATTTTACCTTCAATTGTGATCTTTTGATGAAATGTGCCTTTTTCCCCCCATTCTTTCAAGAAATTTCTTGTTTTGCACAATCTATTTACCAAAATTTGTGTCTTTTGAGGTACCTAGACTGTGTTTTTGCGATCTTTTTATGAAATTTGTGTTTTTTATGATATGTGGCAAAAATTTGTCGTTTTGTCAAGGAGTTTTGGTGAAATTTGTTATTTTTCTTGCAAGCTTTCGATGTAATTTGCCGTTTTATCAAATTTATCTTTTTTTATGATTTTTTTGAAAAGTTGGTCATTTTTTTCGCTATCTTTATGCAAATTTTACCTTTAATTGTGATCTTTTGATGAAATGTGCCTTTTCCCCCCCATTCTTTGAAAAAATTTCTTGTTTTGCACAATCTATTTACCAAAATTTGTGCCTTTGATGTACCTAGACTGTGTTTTAGCGATCTTTTTATGAAATTTGTGTTTTTTATGACATGTATCAAAAATCCGTTGTTTTGTCAAGGTCTTTTGGTGAAATTTGTCATTTTTCTTGCAAGCTTTCGATGTAATTTGCCGTTTTATAAAATCTATCTTTATTTTGTGATTTTTTTTGCAAAATTGGTCGTTTTTTTTCGCTATCTTTATGCGAATTTTACCTTTAATTGTGACCTTTTGATGAAATGTGCCTTTTTTCCCCCATTCTTTCAAGAAATTTCTTGTTTTGCACAATCTATTTACCAAAATTTGTGTTTTTTGAGGTATCTAGACTGTGTTTTTGCGATCTTTTTATGAAATTCACGTTTTTTAAGATACCTGGACCAATTTTGTTCTTTTCTCATGGTCTTTTGTTGGAATTTGTTGTTTTTTATGCAAGCTTTGGATGTAGTTTGCTGTTTTATCAAATTTATCTTTATTTTGTGATTTTTTTCAAAAATTGGTCGCTTTTTTTGCTATTTTTATGCGAATTTTACCTTCAATTGTGATCTTTTGATGAAATGTGCCTTTTTCCCCCCATTCTTTCAAGAAATTTCTTGTTTTGCACAATCTATTTCCCAAATTTGTGTCTTTTGAGGTACCTAGACTGTGTTTTTGAGATCTTTTTATGAAATTTGTGTTTTTTATGATATGTGGCAAAAATTTGTCGTTTTGTCAAGGTGTTTTGGTGAAATTTGTTATTTTTCTTGCAAGCTTTCGATGTAATTTGCCGTTTTATCAAATTTATCTTTTTTTATGATTTTTTTGAAAAGTTGGTCATTTTTTTCGCTATCTTTATGCAAATTTTACCTTTAATTGTGATCTTTTGATGAAATGTGCCTTTTCCCCCCCATTCTTTGAAAAAATTTCTTGTTTTGCACAATCTATTTACCAAAATTTGTGCCTTTGATGTACCTAGACTGTGTTTTAGCAATCTTTTTATGAAATTTGTGTTTTTTATGACATGTGGCAAAAATCCGTTGTTTTGTCAAGGTCTTTTGGTGAAATTTGTCATTTTTCTTGCAAGCTTTCGATGTAATTTGCCGTTTTATAAAATCTATCTTTATTTTGTGATTTTTTTTGCAAAATTGGTCGTTTTTTATCGCTATCTTTATGCGAATTTTACCTTTAATTGTGACCTTTTGATGAAATGTGCCTTTTTTCTACCATTATTTGAAGAAATTTCTTGTTTTGCACAATCTATTTACCAAAATTTGTGTTTTTTGAGGTACCTCGACTGTGTTTTTGCTATCTTTTGATGAAATTCACGTTTTTTATGATACCTGGACCAAATTTGTTCTTTTCTCGTGGACTCTTGGTGAAATTTGTTATTTTCCTTGCAAGCTTTCGATGTATTTTGGAATTTTATCAAATTTATCTTTAATTTGATTTTTTTTTTTTGCAAAATTGGTCATTTTTTTCACTATCTTTATGCGAATTTTACCTTTAATTGTGACCTTTTGATGAAATGTGCCTTTTTTCCCCCATTCTTTCAAGAAATTTCTTGTTTTGCACAATCTATTTACCAAAATTTGTGTTTTTTGAGGTACCTAGACTGTGTTTTTGCGATCTTTTTATGAAATTCACGTTTTTTAAGATACCTGGACCAATTTTGTTCTTTTCTCATGGTCTTTTGTTGGAATTTGTTGTTTTTTATGTAAGCTTTGGATGTAGTTTGCTGTTTTATCAAATTTATCTTTATTTTGTGATTTTTTTGAAAAATTGGTCGCTTTTTTTGCTATTTTTATGCGAATTTTACCTTCAATTGTGATCTTTTGATGAAATGTGCCTTTTTCCCCCCATTCTTTCAAGAAATTTCTTGTTTTGCACAATCTATTTACCAAAATTTGTGTCTTTTGAGGTACCTAGACTGTGTTTTTGCGATCTTTTTATGAAATTTGTGTTTTTTATGATATGTGGCAAAAATTTGTCGTTTTGTCAAGGTGTTTTGGTGAAATTTGTTATTTTTCTTGCAAGCTTTCGATGTAATTTGCCGTTTTATCAAATTTATCTTTTTTTATGATTTTTTTGAAAAGTTGGTCATTTTTTTCGCTATCTTTATGCAAATTTTACCTTTAATTGTGATCTTTTGATGAAATGTGCCTTTTCCCCCCCATTCTTTGAAAAAATTTCTTGTTTTGCACAATCTATTTACCAAAATTTGTGCCTTTGATGTACCTAGACTGTGTTTTAGCGATCTTTTTATGAAATTTGTGTTTTTTATGACATGTGGCAAAAATCCGTTGTTTTGTCAAGGTCTTTTGGTGAAATTTGTCATTTTTCTTGCAAGCTTTCGATGTAATTTGCCGTTTTATAAAATCTATCTTTATTTTGTGATTTTTTTTGCAAAATTGGTCGTTTTTTATCGCTATCTTTATGCGAATTTTACCTTTAATTGTGACCTTTTGATGAAATGTGCCTTTTTTCTCCCATTATTTGAAGAAATTTCTTGTTTTGCACAATCTATTTACCAAAATTTGTGTTTTTTGAGGTACCTCGACTGTGTTTTTGAGATCTTTTGATGAAATTCACGTTTTTTATGATACCTGGACCAAATTTGTTCTTTTCTCGTGGACTCTTGTTGAAATTTGTTATTTTCCTTGCAAGCTTTCGATGTATTTTGGAATTTTATCAAATGTATCTTTTTTTTGTGATTTTTTAGAAAAATTGGTCATTTTTTTCACTATTTTTATGCGAATTTTACCTTTAACTGTGATCTTTTGATGAAATGTGCCTTTTTTCCCCATCCTTTGAAAAAATTTCTTGTTTTGCACAATCTATTTACCAAAATTTGTGCTTTTTCAAGTACTTAGACCGTGTTTTTGCGATCTTTTGATGAAATTCACATGTTTTATGATACCTGGACCAAATTTTTTTTTTTCTCGTGGTCTTTTGGTGAAATTTATCGTTTTTCTTGCAAGCTTTCGATGTAATTTGCCGTTTTATCAAATTTATCTTTATTTTGTGATTTTTCTGCAAAATTGGTCATTTTTTTCACTATCTTTATGCGAATTTTACCTTTAATTGTGATCTTTTGATGAAATGTGCCTTTTTCCCCCCATTCTTTCAAGAAATTTCTTGTTTTGCACAATCTATTTACCAAAATTTGTGTCTTTTGAGGTACCTAGACTGTGTTTTTGCTATCCTTTTATGAAATTTGTGTTTTTTATGATATGTGGCAAAAATTTGTCGTTTTGTCAAGGTGTTTTGGTGAAATTTGTTATTTTTCTTGCAAGCTTTCGATGTAATTTGCCGTTTTATCAAATTTATCTTTTTTATGATTTTTTTGAAAAATTGGTCATTTTTTTCGCTTTCTTTATGCAAATTTTACCTTTAATTGTGATCTTTTGATGAAATGTGCCTTTTCCCCCCCATTCTTTGAAAAAATTTCTTGTTTTGCACAATCTATTTACCAAAATTTGTGTTTTTTGAGGTACCTAGACTGTGTTTTTGCAATCTTTTGATGAAATTCACATTTTTTATGACACCTGGACCAAATTTGTTCTTTTCTCCTGGTCTTTTGGTGAAATTTGTCGTTTTTCTTGCAAGGTTTCGGTGTAATTTGCGTTTTATCAAATTTATCTTTATTTTGTGATTTTTTTTTTGCAAAATTGGTCATTTTGTTTGCTATCTTTATGCGAATTTTACCTTTAATTGTGATCTTTTGATGAAATGTGCCTTTTTTTCCCATCTTTTGAAGAAATTTCTTGTTTTGCACAATCTATTTACCAAAACTTATGTTTTTTGAGGTACCTAGATTGTATTTTCGCGATCTTTTGATGAAATTCACGTTTTTTATGATATGTGGACAAAATTCGTCATTTTCTCAAGGTCTTTTGGTGAAATTGGTCGTTTTTTGGGATCTTTTGATGAAACTTGTCGTTTTTCTTAAGAGCTTTCGATGTAACTTGCCGTTTTATCAAATTTATCTTTTTTTTGTGATTTTTTTGAAAAATTGGTCATTTTTTCGATATTTTTATGCAAATTTTACCTTTAATTGTGATCTTTTGTTGAAATGTGCCTTTTTTCCCATCTTTTGAAGAAATTTCTTGTTTTGCACAACCTATTTACCAAAATTTTTGTTTTTTGAGGTACCTAGACAGTGTTTTCACGGTCTTTTGATGAAATTTGCGTTTGTTATGATATCTGGGCAAAATTAGTCGTTTTCGCAAGGTCTTTAAATGAAATTGGTTGTTTTTCGTGGTCTTTTGATGAAACTCATTGTTTTTCTTGTGATCTTTCTATGTAATTTGCCATTTTATAAAATTTAAAGTTTTTTTTGTGAGATTGGCTGTTTTTTTTGCTATCTTTTTTGCAAATTTTACCTTTAATTGCAATCTTTTGACAAAATGTGCCTTTTTTCCCATCTTTTGATCAAATTTGCCATTTCTCGTAATCTATTTACCCAAATTTGTGTGTTTTGAAGTACCTAGACTGTGTTTTTGGGATCTTTTGATGAAATTCGCATTTTTTATGTTATGCAGACAGAATTCGTCGTTTTCTCAAGGTCTTTTGGTAAAATCTGTCGTTTTCTCGATGTCTTTTGATGAAATTTGTCTTTTTTTTTTTTTTTTTTTTGCAATCTTTTGATGTAATTTACCATTTTATCAAATTTATCCTTTTTTTCGTGATTTTTTTTGCGAAATTTGTTGCTTTTTTCACTACATATCCTCCCTCCCTCAGAGCATTGAAATGTCTCCTCCTGAAATTTTTGGGATTTCAATGGTCAGAAAGTACAATGTCCCCCCCCCCCCCCAGATCATAGAAGTTACTCTTTGAGAAAAATGTTTGAATACAGCACTAGTTGCAGTACTTTTACAAAAACAAAACAAAAAAAAAAACAGTACTTTTACAAAATATATATATAGCAGCGTTTTTTTACACACTGACCATTAGATTCATTTGTTGACATATGTGACCAGGCCCAGTAGCAGAAAGTTCTTCACGGGTCTGTGAAGAATACTTCAGCAACAAAAAATAATCTGCGGCAAAATATTTTTAGAACTGAACCGTTTATTAATCAAACAATTGTTTACCTATTAACGTTTTTAAGCATTTTATAAATTTTAATAAGTAATAATCTTAACTTTTTGTATTAAGTAATAAAGAGCTAAACATAATACGAAGTAATACAAAAATTTGATATAAAAGAATCTGCAAAAGAGAAAGAAAATCTGTCACGCCCGTCTCGAGCTTTCTACTACTGGGTGACGAGGTTCTTAATAAATAATTAATACTTAGTTTTTCCATCTTTTGAAAGAATATAAAAATTTAAACAAAATAATTATATAATTTTTCTCAAAAAAATATTTGTCTATTATTATTATCAGTTTCAAATATAGTTTAGTATTTGCTACTAATAAGAAAATGACATTAAGTACTAATTTCATCATAATCCCAGTAAAAATTTTTTGTGCCAATTAGAAAAAAGGTAAAATTGATATGCGACCCAAGATTGAGCAAAGCTTATTATTAAAAGAAATTGCAATAACCAGTATAACCCATAAAATAAGCAAAATTTGCATTTTGAAAGAAAACTACAATAAAGGTAGAAACAATGAAAATTTTAGCAACTGTTTTTAAGCTCATATATTTGTTAAAAGTATTAGATTAGTCTTCAGCATACATCAAACATATATTATATCTAATGTTGCTACACACAAATGTGGCACTACTTTAAAATCTATTTTTAAAAATTTTAAACTTTGGTGTGTCTGCAGAGAAGGTTTGGGGGGGGGGAGTGCTAAATTACCAAGTGATTATTTATTTACCAATATAAAAAAAGAATTTAAACAGGGAGGGAAAAATTCCAGACAAACTCCAAGAAAATAGAGTAATTTTTGCTTTCTACTCATTCCTAGAAACCTCCATTTTCCTTTTTTTCCAGGGGTTTTAAAGAATGATAGACCATCTACTGTACACTTAGTTAAAATGTAAAATACAAAAATTTTCCATTCTCGATACAGTTAGACCAAATGAGGAAGGAAAGGGGGGGGGAATGATCAATTGTCACTAAGTGACATTTGTGATAAACTTTTGGTGATCCTTTGAAAAAAACTGAATCTTGTATTTTACTATAATTAATATATATATATATTTTTTTTAATCTAAGAAATTTTTATACCCATAAAGCTTTAGATGTTCAATTTTGAAATTTTACATTAGCAGGCTAGAATATTTACATTAATTGATATCATTACTAATTACGCTAATTAAAAAATAAATGCCTATGAAAAAGCAAACGAATATTTTAATTTAGTTTTCAATAACATATAACAGAACAATTTCATCTGACACAGCAATTAAAATTATGTACAGTTTCAGCCTCAAATAAATAGTCATGCAATAACATCAGCAAAATAAAAAAATCATGAAGTTATAAACAAAAATGAACAAATATGCTAAAACTGTGTGCTTACATAAATAATCTTCAATTACTTTATATTTACTTTTGTTACAATCAAAAAAGTTTTAAAGATTTTTGTTTTCATTAAATAAAATGCATTTTATGTTATAAAATGGAAATTCTCTGATTATTAAAAGAAAAATACGGATATGTATGTACAATAAAGTCATACTAGTCCTCCACAGGATTAAAACTTATGAATTTGGTGATTTGCAAGGTCTGCGGTTGGCGATTGCTAATTTAGATAAATAATTCTTATTACAACTAAAAAAAATTAAGGAATTTTAACACTTACAGATTTTATGTATTTTGAGAAGGAGATGAAGCATATTTTCCTTTTTCTTGGAGGGATGAAGCAATTTGCTTTCCTTTTCTAATTAGGAAGAAGGAGCGACAGGTATGCCCAGAGAGGGGTTTGGTGATGCAAGATGCATCATACATTTTAGTTTTGGGGGGGAATTTGAGAAAAAGTACATTTTGGGGGAGAGGGGGGGATTTTAAATTCTTAATATATATATATATATATATATATACAGTCGTCCCCGCATAAACGAATATCGACGGTTCCAGAGAAAATATTCGATTAAGCAGGGTATTTGATTAAACGGGAAGGCATATAAATGTAATATTTAAGGTGCAATAAAATGAACATAATTATTAAATATAGTATATTTAGTTACCAGAGTAAGAAAATCGTTAAAAACTTTAATAGAATAATACAAACTGAAATAAAAACAAAATGACATGTAAATACGCAATAGTTCAATGACAGTAAACACATGAATTTTGTTTACATTGCATTTAATGCAGATCATGTGAATTGGATCCAAACTTTGTTATTAAAATTTAATTTACGTAATTTATACAGATTTAAAAAAGTAGATGAAAACGGTTTATGTGAAATTTTAGAGTAAAAAAATGGACGAGATTTTTTTCGAATGGTATCATAATTACCATCTTGAACCTCTAAATGACAACACATTATTATTGAAGGGTTACTTCGAGGATTTGCTTGTTAATGCTAATGCTATAGAAAAATTTATAAAGATATCTCTTTTGCATTTCAATATTTTTAAATGATCTTTTTTTGCAATGGATAGCTGAAATCGATCTGTACAAAAGGCGTCGTCGTTTTTAACTTTTTCCATTTTTATCGCGGATATTTTTAATGAGGATGATTTCTGTTTCCAGACCGGTTTTGAAAATGAAAGTGTCTCCATTAAAAATAATTGTAAAAAAAATCGAAAAAGTGAAAAAGAAGTCTTTTGACAAACAAAAGTAAACAAAATACCAAATCGATCGAAATTCCTCTCCAATTTAAGTCACCATTTTTGAAATTAATTCGAAAAAATGAACAAGGAAGGGATCTCCCTTGACCAGTACTTATACACCTGCCAGGCGAAATCCATGCTGGGAATTCTGGAAATTTGTTTTCTGTGTAACAACGGAAAATGACAAAAAGTGTGGAGGAAATTCCAATTGAAACATGTTTTTCACGCCCATTTTTGAAATTGTCTCACTCATTTGTTATTCGATTAAGCGAGGACATTTCATGAAAAGTATTCGGTTAAGCGGGGAAAAATAACATTAGCCCAATGGGATTAAATTCGGTTCCGGAGGATTTTATTCGAATAAGCGGGGTTTTCGATTATCCGTAACCCGATTAAGTGGGGAGGACTGTATATGTATATATATATATATATATATATATATATATATATATATTTTTTTTTTTTTTTTTTTTTTTTTTTTTTTTTTTTTTTTTTTTTTTTTACTGTAAAAAAAAAAAAAAAAAAAAAACCTTGATTCTTTTAATATCACTTTTAAATTTTTTCAACATTGAATTTTCAGAAATGTTCCTGTGTTTTCTTTCTTTAAATTCTAGATAAGGGCAATAAGAACTCATTCCGCTATGCTCAACTCGCTATCTATTGAATGTGCAGTATATTATAAGTAGAATATATTTTATAATTCATATTCTGTTTAGCGGGGGGGGGGGGGGATCAATATTAAAGTATGAAGATTTCTTTTGGGGGGGAGGGATTTTGCGTCATTAGATTTATGGGGGGGGGGGGATGGTCATCACTGAGGAGCGATATTGTCTAAACATTTTAAACAAGAAGCAGAAATATACTGAAATGCGAAAGATTATGTGCCTGAAATGTAGGCATAGTAGTCAGTGTTGAATTAAAGGGGTGACCCAAGGGGGACTACCCTAAAGCATTGAAATGTCTCCCCCAGAAATTTTGTGATTTCAATGGCCAAAAGTGCAATGCCCCCCCCCCCCCCTGGAGTGACAGAATTCCTTACTCGAGAAAATTGTTTGGATTCAACATCAACACTGTAGTACTTTTACAAATAAATAAATAAAATAGCAGTTTTTCACCAAACACTGACCATATTTTGAAAGAATATAAAGTTTTAAACAAAATAATTACATAATTTTTGTCACAAAATATTTGTTTATTATTATTATCCTCACCAGTTTGAAATACAGCTTAGTATTAGTTAGTACTAATTTTATCATAATCCCAGTAACAATTTTCTGTGCCAATCAGCAAAAAGGAAAAAATTGATATGCGACCCAAGAATGAGCAAAGCTTATTATCAAAAGAAATTGCAATAATCAGTATAACTCCATAAAATAAGTAAAACTTGCATTCTGAAAGAAAATTACAATAAAGGTAGAAACAATGTAAATTTTAGCAATTATTTTTAAGCCCATAATTTTTTTTTAACTATTAGATTAATCTTCAAGGTGTAAAATTAATCTGCAGTCGTGTTACACTGTTTATGCTATTTTGGGACTATAATTAACAAAACATAAATCCACATATTTTATAATTTGTATCATTTATCGATTTTGTCCAATAAAAACTAAGAAACTACATTTTTTTCTTTAACTTTTAATTAGAAAAATGCAGCATACAATTTTTTAGAAAATAAAATAGTATTCAAAATTGTAAGTTTTAAGCATCATAAAAAGTAGAAATACTCAAGAATGTTGTGAATTATAAATAAATATATAAATAAGGCCTGGCCTTGGAACATTAATCTGGACTGAAGTATGAAAATATCTATGTATATATCTTCTCTGAAGATTTTCAGCGCAATAAAAATACATACATACAATCCATACACAGAGATGATAAGCAAACAAATGGTACGGTACAGCTGCCCTTTTTAAAAATATTAAGATATAACAATCTGAAAAACTTATGACCAACTGCATACAATTGCTCCCTTCCTAATCTTGAGTGTCCCCATGTATATGGAATACATTTTCAAAACACAATACATTGTTTTTTGAGTAGGTAATTTTTATATTATGTAAACAATCATATTAGAGAACAGAAATACAAGTGAAATGTACTTACTTATTCAAGACTCATCTTTCCTTCCAGTACGGGCGACTGGTGGGATGTTTTGAGCTACAAAAACATTGATTTACTCTATTTTATTAAACTTAATTCCTATATTATAAAGACGATATAGCTGCGTACGACGCTGCATCATCAACAGCGTACGACGCCATGAAAATCCCGATCTACCGCCAAAACACATCCAGATGCATGACGGTAAACTTTTCGTTGCGCATGCGTATTTGCCACCGTACTGCTTCTCGCTTTGACAGGGAATTTTGAAAGGTACAGAAATGGAACTCCGTGCCTCTAACAATTTTTAAAGGCACAAATCGAACTTCGTGCCTCTGACAAATTTCACTTTCGTATTGGTGACTCTCATTTTGTCGTGGCTTGACGTTTTTCTGGAAAATCAGAGGCACTTTTTCTATGTGCCTCTCATATCAAAATAATAGAAGGCACGATATGCTTGTGCCTTTTATATGAGGGGTACAGTTTTAAGAGTGTAGGATATAATTTTTGAGTATAATATACTAGTATCATAGTACACCTACTTTGTAATTAAAACCAAAAGTTTTGTTTAAAATTTTATATTAGCACATAACATGAAAAATTAAAAAAATAAATAAATAAATAAAATTGTATAAATAAAAATAAAAAACTAACAAAATCATGCGGATTTTTTTTTTATCTTAGCATGAAGAGTTTAAAAAAATGCACATTGGTTATTTTTTTAAAGCTGTAATTTATGGTTTTTTAATGTAACAGTGCCTGCAAACTGCAAATTTACTGACATGAGAAAATGCGTCTTGTAATTTCAATATCAACAGACTTTCAATTCTACGTACCTACTAACCGTAAATAATTATAATTCAAGAAACATTGCAGATTTTTCAACAGGGTTTTTCAATATTATTGAGGAGTTTTTGAAAATTAAGAATAATCAAAATCTGAAAACTGATTTTATGAAAGTTTAAAGGTTCTGTGGCCTCTTCATTTACCGTATTTGTTTACAAAACTTGTTCAGGGTTCGTGCGGGCCCTGGAATTTCATGACCAGGTAACTCTTTTGTAAAATTACTTTTTTATGGAAAATTTCTCATTAAAAAGGGCAAAATTTTGCACTACATTTTTTTTCTATAAAAAAATTTTTTGGTGTTTCACCTAGAAAATAAAGGTACCTAAACAATTATTTACTTATTCATTTATAACGACCGATTATCTGCACGAGGGATATAGGTGCAAGGGAGTGACTTCCGTGGGAAGAAGGGGGTGTCTTTTTAAGGGATCTTAACTCATATTTAGGCAACGTTACCCAAGATTAAAAGAAAACCACGGGAAACTCCAAAGGTTATTCGAAGGGCGCGATTGGGTTCGGACCCAGCATTTCCCATCTACCAGCTTCGATAGCACAACCTTTCAGCCACCGGTGGGGCAAAGATATCAGTACAAACCATGATATTGATTGCGCATGATAATATTTGCTTGTGAATTATTAACAGCCTATTTTCAAAACAGGTTTCGTCTTATTGTAGCGTGGGCATGGGCTCTGGAACCACTTACAAATCGTATTGAAGTGAAATTCAAGACCCTTCAGTTTTAAAGATAAGGTGCTGCTTATGCAAATATTGCAATTTAAAAGTCAAGATAATGTCAATATATTCATTTCAAAGTCTAGCACTTGACATGATATCCCATTTTGATTAAAAAAAATAATTCTACGGAAAATATTTTTAGGCTATCTTCATTATTGTTAAAGTTGTATTCTTAAATACGTGGAACTAAAAAAGTGGATAAAGTTTTAAGTTCGCATTCAAATTATACTTTTTATAGTACTTAAAATTCTATTTTTGTAAAATACTCTGTTTAGTGTTTAACCTCTCTGTTCCCTGGGTCTACATATGTGAAACTCCATTTTTTTCTTTTCTATTAATAATACTCAAGACCAGGCAATTTGAAAGTCAAGAGAATATCAATATATTAATTTAAACTATAGCAATTGACATGATATCTCATTTTATTAAAAATCAAAGTAATCCTACGGAAAATATTTTTAGAATATCCTACTGTTATACTATAAAGTTGTGTTCTTTAATACGTGGAACTAAATAAGTAGACAAAGACTTAAATTCGCATTCAAATAATACTTTTTATACTTCATAAAGTTATTATTATTATTATTATTATTATTATTATTATTATTATTATTATTATCATTATCATTAAAGACCCTGTTTAGTGTTTCACCTCTTCATTCCCTGGCTCCACATATATGAACCTCCACTTTTTTTAATAATACTCAGACATAATTGCAATTTCGGTCCTTAGAATGGTATGCTAATCATATCTAAGATTCGAAATATTCCAAACAGACTAAAACTTTTGCTCTGAAGCTAAAGTGCAGAAAAAATAATTCAGTAATAATGCATAATACTGCAGTAATATACAGTAACTAAGAGGTTTCTCGAAGTTTAGTTCTTAAAAATAAATTTATAACTCGCAATAATAAGTATGAAAGGTTTGTAAAATTTTCATTTTTGTTTATACTATCCATATTTAATGAAAACATGTTGAATTAACTTTTAGAAATGCTTATTCATTCTAAAACAGCTTATTAAAAGTTTCGATAACTAATACATTAAATTTAAAAGGGATGCAAATATGTATTTCCAATTTAAATACTTTTGTGATAATCTATTCATATTTATTACAGCAAAATAAGAGTATCTGATGTGAAAGTGATTGTCATTGTCGTTGATAATTATAATGTAGGCATTTTCTGTATAATTTTATTCGTAATACGTATGTTAAACAAATTGTACAGACATGATATTTCTAATGATTTAAAATATTTGGTTTTCGCATATGCATATCCAAATTAGATTTCTTTTCAAATCCAATAAAAAAGAATTAATTTCACTTGAATATGCGATACATTTATGAAACTGTCCAGTATTCGTTATTCATAAATGGAATGATTAAAATGGTTCTATTCAATTCAAAGTAAAAGAAATAATCGCAGTTGTATAAAGAAAAATTTCAAATGATGAAGTATATCCATTCAAAAGTAATTTTTATCCGATCTAATTTTACATTTTCTGTTTCAAATATTTGTAATTGATTTTAATGAAATATTTCAAACATGCCTGAATAATATATGCTTTTGAAACGCGTACAGTTGTAAATCCATCAACATCCTAATTAATTATGTTTATATTCATTTTTCTAATTAAAATAAATGAATAGGAAAACAAAATGCTCTATGTTAACATAATACGTGTCTTTTAAAAAAACGTCCACGGAGAGGTCATGAATTCGAAACAAATAGATATATCAAGTTAAAATTTAAAAATAATATTTATTCAAGGAATTTCAAAAAAATAACAGCAATTTTGATACTTATACTGAATTTTTCTACTTAGCACATGGGGATGATTTCGTATGATTTAAATCCTTTTTAACTATGAACAGTTAATTACATAAAATTTATTGAGAAAATGTAAAAGCATGTCATTGAACTTGTATGTTTAATAAAAGATTGTTATTTTTTAAGGATTATTTTCGTGATTATTAATATAGTAAGGTTTTTATGTGTGTAGTCAGCAATTATACACATAAATTAAGGTTATTTGAATATATTTATGTCATGCAGAGATGTAAGCGCTGCAGTACAAATGGCCTATTGGTAGCACTAAATTTTAACAGTGGTTCTCGCTTTATTTGATAAGAAGGTTTCTGATATTTAATAAAGTATAGAATACTATGAAATTTTAGTGGTTAAATCAACCATTTGTGGCGCATTTCTCGCATTCCTGGGTATATGTCATGTCCATATCTGGCATAAATAGATGTTACAAAAGTTTAAATAACTCTTAGCGGAATTTTCTTACGCAAAGTGAAATGAATTTATTTCTGATTTCGATGTACAAAATCAGCTGAATTGTTCGAAAGCTTGCCATAAAATTAAGTCTAACTTCTAGACCTCGGTAATTGTTATAATTTATAGTGCTTGATTTTTTTTGTTTCACGAGTATGAATGTTTGATGTTTTTTTTTCTCTGTAAAATATTTTTCCTCAGATAAATATTTCCTGAAATAGATAATATTTGATAAAGTATATCTACAAATTTATTTTTGTGTCTGCAAAATTTAAATAGTTCGCGTTTTGTAGAATGAAAACAAAACTCTATAAATAGTGTTGTTAATATAAAAAAAGACTCTATCTAAATGTCTAAAAAATATGCGTGCCCAATAGTGCCCTTTAGGGAAAAATTTAAAACTTTTTTTCCGCCATCTTAAACAATAAAAAATCTATAAACATCCAATTTTTTTTTATATAATTATAAATATCCATCTTGTATTATCATATCTTGGTAACAGATAAACTCATTTACAGATAATTATTATATCCAGTTCTTTTGTTACAGGAATATATATATATACACACATATATATATATATATATATATATATATATATATATATATATATATATATATATTATGGCTTTATATTTTGTGAGTCAGTTTGGAATATAATACATAGGTGGATTATTTTTTAAATATCAGGTATTATACTTGATATGAATGGTCTTACCATGTTGTAAACTTAGAAATGATATTTCATATAAAAGTCAAGTGTGAATCTACCATTATTCATGATGGTGTATATGAATCAAGTTTGATACAGAATATGAAAACTACTTGGCGACCTGTAGGCATATAAATGATAATTTAGAAATATTGTAATGATTATATGTTTTAAAGACAAGGAAATCTTTTTAAGCCGTTCCATACTGAATTTAATATATGTAATCTTAATACATTTTTTATTATATAATTTTTGAATAAAAGTGCAACATTTATTGGACCAAGTTCTGGATATTTATAAAATTACTAATAAGGTGTTCTGGTGTAATAAGGCCAGGCGGGGTAATGACGCCAAGTGCTAATATTGTGCATAATTATGAACTAATCCGGTAAATGACACCCATGGGCTCTGTGCCGAAGGGTTTTGAGTCATATAAATTGCAAAAAACAGTTTAAAGTTAGTTCCATTTGTATGTCTTATTGCCTTTGCAAGCAACTAAAATTAACACTTGATCTAAAATTTGCAAGATAAGTATTGTGATGTAAAGACTATATTTTTTATCCGGGAATACTTTGTTTATTACATAAATTTGTAGTGATTTCATGTACTTTCAAAATGTTGTAGAAGATTTTGGATATCTTCTGGAGATAATTTGTAATTTAAAATGTGTTACGCAATAAGTATAGATGGGTAATAACGCCAAGTCACTCCCCAACAGTGGCCGAACTACATCCGAAGGGGGTTTATTTATTAATATGGAATAGCATTATTATCATTGTTGAAATGGTGAGATTAAAGAGAGGGGAGTCCCATACCCAAAAGTAATCTCTCTATTTTTTTTAATACTAATGTAAAAAATAATTTTAAACTCTTATAAATAAAACTATATCAAAAAGTTTTTGATATTCTAATTCGAACATCTCCAAAATCAGGTTTCTGTTAAATTTCCACTGGACTATTCAACTGTCTAAATTTTAACTGTCCGATTTCTCAGCGTTCGGTTTTACAAAATTTTACAAATTTAACCTTTAACCGATGTGACAAAAATTGTAACGTAACTAATGTAAAGCGGCCAGTGAAACCGCAAGATTGAAATATTAATAAAAGGCCAGAATAACTCATAGGATTGTGTTTTTGTACTAAACGTTTTTATAGAAGACTATTACATTTAATATTCACCTATTTAAGGGGGCTCAGGGGTTGAAAACTTTTCAAAAAATCGATTTTTTTATGATCTCGTTTGATTATTCATTTAATTCTTAACCCAATGCAAAAAACTCCATAAACATATTAGCATTTTTAACGGAGTTATAAGCATTTATGTATCAATACTTTCATAGCCGCATCCATATAATTTCAACTTTAAGTCGTGTTTTCTCAAAACTTGATTTTTGACGACTAACACCAAGATTTTTAAAAAACTATTTGATGGAATGGCTGAATTTTTTTTTTGCATGCATATAACATCATTATCTAGATAATGAATTAAGGATATAACTATCACTTAAAAAAATTATTAAAAAATCTCTCAAAGTGGAAAATTTAAAAAAACTCCTAAAAAATTCAACTTATTTCCCATTAAAAATACTCAAAATATTAAACTATCTAAACTATATTAATTCATCATCTAGATAATAATGTTATATGCAAAAAAAAAAAAAAAAAAAAAAAAAAAAAAAAAAAATTAAGTCATTCCATCAAATAGTTTTTTTTTAATCTTGGTGTTAGTCATCAAAAATCAAGTTTTGAGAAAACGCGGCTTAAAGTTGAAATTATATGGATGTGGCTAAGAAAGTGTTGATATATAAATGCTTATAACTCCGTTAAAAATGCAAATATTTTATGCGGTTTTTTGCATTGAGTTAAGAATTAATTGAATAATCAAATTAGATCATTAAAAAATCGATTTTTTGAAAAGTTTTCAACCCCTGAGCCCCCTTAAAAGTCCCTGGTGATAGTAATAAAGTTGCAAATGAAACAAATTTTGGTACTGGTTGTGGTTAAACTGAAAATTACAAGTTAAACTATAAAAATTAAAAGAAAAACAGTGGGCTGAGACCGGTAACATTATTAAAAGGCAATCGATGATTAAAAATCTTGGAATCCTTTTCCTGAACTTAAATTCTTGTACAGAATTAATTCTAATTAAATTTAATCTATTCAAATATTTCTAACAATAGTACGAGGACTCCAAACGAAAAATAATTTCAGTTATAGCTATAGTTAAACTAAAAATACAATTTAAACTCTAAAATTTGGGGGGGGGGGGGGTGGACAACGTTCAGCGAGATTGCTCACAGCAGTTAAATGTTAATTTTGTTGCTAATATAGAGATAATGATATACAACCACGTGAATTATGTATAAAATTTAATAAGAGATCTCATTGGGAAAATATTTTTATAAAAAATCTTATTTAATTGATTAAAAAATTATCAAAGCATGTTTTATAAAACGCCGACAATTTAACTTTAGATTTGGAGAATCCGCATTAGTGTGGAGTTATGGGTTAAAAACTATTCACAAGACTACTATAATAGTATTAACAAAAATATTTATTACCTATAACTCCAGTTATTATAAAATTTCACATGACTAAAATAGTACATTATAAATAGTTAAAACCATGCAATGTTTCTTATAATCTTATCAATATTTCTTATATTTAAGCGGGACTTTTTAAGCAAAGAGAGGCACAGGATGTTATATTCCGTTGAAGCTCTCCTTTACTCCTTTTTCTTTCAATTTCACAAAAAATTGAATATTTTCTATTGCATACAATGCATATATGGGAATATAAATACTGATTCAAATAAACACAATTAAAATCGTGCAATATTTCTGATAATTTAAACGGTTCTTTTAAAGCAAAAAATAGCTTAGAATCTGATATTATTTTTCTCCTCTCCCACCACCTTTCTTTTTCTTACACTTTCCACAAAAAATTTAACATTTTCAATAGCTTAGAATACAATTTTTCAATTTCTAGAGTTGTAGAGTTTGTATTTTTAGAATTGAGCAATCTACATGTCATTATCCCATCTTATTTTATTGTTTTGTTTGCATGGCGCTATTACCCATATAGGTGGGTAATAACGCCATATAGCATTGGTCTAGAAATATGGCCATTACATTCTGTAAATACACATCTGTTAAATTATTTTTTATATAGATAGTCAATGAGTTGCTGTATAAAATCCTATATTTGTTTGAAAAATACAATCTAAAACTAAGCCGTGAAAATTGGTAGAACCTTAATGTGGCGTTATTACTCAGGATACCTTAGTACAAACACACTTCATTTGCCACATATAGCATATAATTTTTCAGTTATTAATCCTTTTATAATGTGACAGCTTTCCTTTTCACAGTACAGCTAAAAGAAAACCCTTGTTCAAAGTTTAAACTTGCAATTGTATTCAGCGATTCGAATGGAGGTTGCAAAGTTTCAACGCCATTTTGATCCTTTTTGATGCATATAATTTCTGTTAAATTTTACATAGGTGGACTATCGGCATATCAACAGAATTGAAAGTAGCCGCGAATCCCATAGAATTTATAGGATTAATTCTAACTAAATTGGCCTGTTTTTTAACAATTTGACATTTATAGCTTTTATACTCTTTTTGGTCATTGTATTACACACATGTGTCATTAAAAATTGTAATCAAGTGAAGCCGTTGGTACACAGTGTACGCCGCCTCTTTCAATATGCATACCCAAATAGTCTGTAACTTTAATAGTTAATATCTAGGCTAATTACAGACAATTTTTTTTCGAAATTTCTATCAACATCACTTTTATACTTTTGATACGATAGGTGCCTTCAGCGTTCCTCAAATTCTTTGCTTAATATACGCAAATCGAAATTTGTATGCAACGGAAAAATTCGCTTTTCTTAAAAAGTACCTGAACTAGGGTAAACGCTATGGTTTTCCTGAAAGATTAGCTTATATCCATTACTTCTAATTTTTTTTTTTTTTTTTTTTTTTTTTTTTTTTTTTTTTTAGTAGATTCGGAAATAAATGAGAATGAACGTATTTTTGCACTATATATTCAGCGAAATCTCTAAAAATATAATACCTACATTTAAAAGAAAAATATTTTTGAGTTCAGCGTTACGTGAGTTATGACACAATACAAAAAGAGAAAGTTATTTTTTTTCATGTAACTTAATTAGCTCTTCTACTTTTTCCCTAAATATATTTGTGAATGTTTAATTATTTGTAAATATTTTGGTCAATAATATTTATTACTTACTGGGATTTAAACTTTACATGTTCCGTACTTTACGAGTAAAATGGCTGTGACAGACAGACACAGGAGGCATTTTTCCCGATCCCACCGAAGCTATCACAAGGAAGAAAATACGGTCTTCTGATTGGTTGAATAAATTAAAGAGTATTTTGCTTTAGTTCTTTTTTGAATTTATGTTTTTAATCATCAATTTCTCTTTGAAAACCTTTAAAAAAAGGATTTTGATTAATTTCCTTCTGATCTTAAATATTTATTAACAGATGGAAACAAAGCTTTTCTGGAATTTGGAATTAAAGACGTTAATGATCATGTTTTCGCAATTATTCTGTGTTACTTTCAAAAATATTAAAAATAAAACTGGAAATTCTTCTAATTATTTTAACAAAGTAGAACAATTTATTTACAAACAGTAATCACATTTCTTTTTTGCGGTATCAATAACGCGACATTTACAAATCCAATTATTACTTTAAAAAATATATTATTATTATTATCATCTTCCCATTATTATTTTAACACGATATACCCATATACGCCCCTAATATGTGCATCCACATTTAGACTGGTTTACTTACAAACAACAATTGCTTTTTAAATTATTCAACCAATGAAAAGCCCGTATTTTCTTCCCTATGCTAACTTCGGTGGGATCGGCAAAAATGCACACAGGAGTAATGTTATAATGATTCCGTTTCACTTTATAAGGGCGAAACCGTAAAAATAGCCAATTACGAAAACCTCCTCAATACGTAAATGAAGGAAGCTATAGAAATAAACTTAGGAATTGAAAAAATATGCAACGGCATCGCACATGCAGCTACCGAGAGATGCTGACGAATGATGCTAGAGGAAAGGAAAAAGATAATAGTCCAAGATCCGACCGCACAAAACCCTAAGTAATCGAGCACAAGATAAAATCCTTTATATCATGGATGAGTAATCATAGGGGAATCTAATGATCATGTCTGCCGGAAGTGAAAAGGTGCATAAGCCAAAAATTAATACCAGTAGTGGCTCACTCGTAGGTCTATCATTGTGTTTGCCGTACAATCAAAAGCATTAAAACAACGGAAAACATGGGTGCAGTAAAACATAATGCTAAGTCTACGAGTCAATCACAAGTCGTATTCATTTTTTAAATATGCACCACTTTGCTTCCGGCAGACATGAATCATTAGATTCCACTATGACTATTCTTCCATAAAACAATTAGGGACTTAGGGTTTTGTAAGGCCGGCTCTTTGACTATAAAGAGGTGTGAGAGAAAGCTATGTGACATAATTAGTGTTGCAAAGGTTAGAAAAAACCCGGTTTAAACCCGGGAATAAACCATGTTTTGGAATAATTTGGAATTTTTTGGAATAATTCGGTTTTTTGGAATTAAACCTGGGAATAAATCTGGTGTATTGGAAATAAACTCGGGAATAAACAG
This sequence comes from Maratus speculifer, assembly GCA_964019185.1. Classification (NCBI taxonomy): domain Eukaryota; kingdom Metazoa; phylum Arthropoda; class Arachnida; order Araneae; family Salticidae; genus Maratus; species Maratus speculifer. The sequence goes on from OZ025297.1 coordinate 104,546,453, forward strand.
ACTTTTTGCTTCTCTAGACATAATCCCGAAATGCGAAAATTATTTCTCCAATGAAAAGAGGCGATTTCTTTAAAATTGAACTGAGCAATATAGACGCTAAATTCTATATAATATATCAGGTAGTATGTAATATTGTTAAGGTTATATGGAGCAACAGGGCCAAGATTTTACAAGGGGACTGTGGAGATTCTAGCATTTGTGCTTACAAAACCTAGTGATCACTTGAATTAATGTCCAAATTTTTGCAAATGTGTTCAATTAGGTGCACTCGTACTGACAAATACTTTCAAAATTACGTATTAATGTCTGCAAATAATATATTTCAGCTCTTTTTTTATGATTCCTGTTCCTTATAAAAATGATGCAGCTGGACCAGGCGAATTTATTTTCCACATACCTTTGATTTTTATAATATGGAGTATCAGGTCCTGTTTCAAAAAATAAAAATAACTTTAGAAGTTTTAACTAGGCAGATCATTTTAAGCTTCAACCTTTGTGCTTTGTAAGGAAAACTCTTGCTTTAAAAGTATTTAAATATAGTACCAAACATAAAATTATTAGATTTATTAATACAAAAACGTAAGAAGTAAGTAAAGTACGCATGTACTGTAAGATAGATAATATGTATTAAAGTTACAAGTGTATTTTAAGGAAACAAATATACATTTCTCAGCAGCCGGATACGTTCAATAAATCTATCGTGAATGTAATCATATTTTTATTATGAAAAAACACCGTAAACACTAGCGATAATCAATAAATAAAGTAAAATACTTTGTAAAATCACCATAAAATGAAAAATAAAGTAGGACGCGTTTCGAGCTACAACAATAACAGATCGTCATCAGCCAAACGAACTCGTGTCCGTAAGGGCACAGTGTCGAGATAAAGTGAAAGAAAGAGGCGGGAGATTACAAAGAATGCGACAGGTGGCGCTAGCTAAAGGAGCACAGGTGGAAGAGAACAGTGATACCAAAATAATAAAAGAGAGAGAAAAAGGTGGGAAAACAATAAAACAATACAAATAATAACGGAAATAAATAAAATAAAATAAAATAAAAATAAATAAATAAGAAGAGTAAAAATTAATTAATTAATTAATTAATTAATAATAGTAATAGTAATAAATGAAATAAATCAAGAAAAATGTATAAATGTATCCAAATTATAAATATATATATAACTATAAGAGTAATTTTCATGCAAGACAAAGGGAAGGGGATGATGAGAGACCATTGGAAAGAGTATTAGAAATTTTACAAATAAAATAAACTTCATGAACATTTAAATGAGAAGGAGAGGTAGGATTAGAAATAATTCTAGCCATGGGAAAATTGAAATAATGATCGGAAGACCAACAGTGAGAAGCAATCGATGTCCTGGATAATTCCCAATTTTCAATATACCTCTGATCGCCCAATCTTTTCTTCAACGCTATTCTGGTCTGATCAGTATAACCCAAATTGCAAGAACAAGGAATAAAACAAATACCCCAACGGTTCTCAGTAGGAATAGCATCTGACAAAGACGAGAATTTAATTTTATTCACAGGTTTCAAGACAACTTTAAAATTAAAACGAGAGAGAATTTTAGCAATTTTGAAACAGAGAGAAGAATAAAAAGGTAGGACTATAGAGTTAATATTAGGAGAATTATTAGAATCAGTAAGAAGACGTGTAGGCTTATTAAATCTATACAAAGTTTTGTCAATCAAAGAGGGATTCTAACCACGAACAAGGGCAAGAGATTTGAGGTAACTAATTTCATTATTCAGAGCAGAAGAGTCAGAACAAATGCGAAGTGCTCTGTAAACAAAAGTATAAAAGGGCGCCACTTTATGCTGTGGAGGATGATTAGAAAAAAGCATGCGGATGAAGAGATACAGCGAAAGATTTTCTATAATATTTATACATCACTATTATCTTCCACCTGTGCTCTTTCAGCTAGCACCACCTGTCGCACTCTTTGTAATCTCCCCCCTCTTTCTTTTACTTTATCTCGACTTAGTGCCCTTACGAACACGTGTTGGTTTAGCTGATGACGAGCTGTTATCGCTGTAGCTCGAAACGCATCCAACTTAATTTTTCATTTTATGGTGATTTTACAAAGTGTTTTAATTTATTTATATTTTTAATCGAATAGAACTAATTTTTATTGGTTCCGATAGTTTATCAAATAATGTCGCTTTGACTTATGTGCTCCTCTTCATCTGCATCAAAAATTTTCGAGGTTTAGATAATTCACATAAGAAATTTGGTTTCATACACACTGAAATGCTTTCTTTTTTTTATTTTATTATTAGTCATTTTCCAAATATACTTTATAATTTCCTTTACTGCAAGCAAAAAACAATAGAGAAATAAATTTTTCGTAGTGAGACAAACTCCAGAAATTTATTTATAACTGTTTGGATACTGGATCAGTCATGCTCCAGTTACCTCTGATACATGTCCCAATTACTCCATTCTTGACATATTTATGGGGTAACTGACTCACCAATATTACATTTGAAATATAAAATGGACATTTATAGATACCTAATAATAATAATGTATTTATATGCTTAATCTTGATTGTTTAATAAAATTATTTACCGTAATTTAATAAAAAACAAAAAAAAAAAAATAATAATAAACCAAATTAACGTTTTTTTTTTTTTTTTTTTTTTTTTTTTTTTTTTTCAAGCCTGAAAAGACAGAGCTATGATTGAATTAACGGGCATTGTTTTAAGCCGTAGAGAGGGAGTTGGGTAAAATGTTTCAAATTTCTAAAAATTATAAAACCACCTATGAATTTTTATAAAATAGCCTATGTATCTGTTACCTTGAGGATCTAATTACCCCCAACTTACGTTATATAGCGTACTTGTGAACTGTTAGACTATATTATTTGTTATGAAAATAACGAAATTTTTTTTATAAAAATTGTTTTTGACTTAAAGGTAAACAATTCAATATAAAAAGATTTTTTTGAATGAAAAATAATGCGTCATGTTTTTAATAACTTGAACAATATAAAATGTAAAAACTGACTGTACTATGATAGTACTCTACTGCAATAATATGGTCTGAATATGTGGTGCAATTTTAATATATAAATTTTATGTGATTGACGTTATTTAAAACTGAAACAACCAATTAAAAAAAAGAAATTTAAGAAATAGTTTTTTAAAATAAATTATCATTAGCAGAGAAGTAATAATTAATTAAAATCATACCTAATAATTTACATTTTAATAAATTAAATTTTATTACAAAAGCCTTTTTTTAATTTTGAAACGAATTTAATTATCTTTCGTTATTCCTTTTTTACTAACAAACCTATTTATTATTTTACCAATTTATTCGGCAAACGAAGGAAATCTTATTATAGGAAAAACTTCGCTTGCAATTTTGTTTTAAAAAACTATGTTTAATCAAAGATGAAATGGTATTTTCTTTTAACTTTTCGAAATATCTTTTTGCATAGTATTGGATAAAAGTTTATTTAATTTAAATACATTGCTTTCTTTAATATGGTAGATTCCATTAATTATTTGCGCAATGGTTGTCGAGCAACAAAGAAAATAACAAGGTGCATTTGATTCACACTTACGATTTTTAGATTCTCTAGATAAAAATGAGTGCTTATCATCTTAATCTTTTTTTCTTTTAACGTCCCCCCCCCCTCAAAAAAAACAATAAAAAACAATCATAATTTTTTTAAACTTTTTATTTGTTTTAATCTAAATTTTAATTTCAATGGTATTATTAAAGATAAAAACATAAATTTATAGTGGTAGTTACTGTAGAAAAACTCTGTAAAACTGTTCCTAAAAAAATATATTGAACGGAATGATGTGATGAACGTGATTTCTACTTTTGGTTCCTGTGGAATTGTTAAAGATAGAAACATGAATTTTGCCGTGGTAGTTACTTTTAACCCTTTACGTACTGACGATACTTTATAGGTATCACTGAAAAAACTTATTATAAAATTCTATTAATAAATAGATGAGTTTTAATACAATTCAAAATTATTATTAAGAATTATTAAAGATAAAAACATAAATTTATCGTGGTAGTTACAATATAAAAACTCTGTAAAACTGTTCCTAAAAAAAATATTGAACGGAATGATGTGATGAACGTGATTTCTACTTTTGGTTCCTGTGGAATTGTTAAAGATAGAAACATCAATTTTGCCGTGGTAGTTACTTTTAACCCTTTACGTACTGACGATACTTTATAGGTATCACTGAAAAAACTTATTATAAAATTCTATTAATAAATAGATGAGTTTTAATACAATTCAAAATTATTATTAAGAATTATTAAAGATAAAAACATAAATTTATCGTGGTAGTTACAATATAAAAACTCTGTAAAACTGTTCCTAAAAAAAATATTGAACGGAATGATGTGATGAACGTGATTTCTACTTTTGGTTCCTGTGGAATTGTTAAAGATAGAAACATGAATTTTGCCGTGGTAGTTACTTTTAACCCTTTACGTACTGACGATACTTTATAGGTATCACTGAAAAAACTTATTATAAAATTCTATTAATAAATAGATGAGTTTTAATACAATTCAAAATTATTATTAAGAATTATTAAAGATAAAAACATAAATTTATCGTGGTAGTTACTATATAAAAACTCTGTAAAACTGTTCCTAAAAAAATATTGAACGGAATGATGTGATGAGCGTGATTTCTACTTTTGGTTCCTGTGGATTTCTTAAAAATAGAAACATGAATTTTGCCGTGGTAGTCACTTTTAACCCTTTTTATACTGACGATACTTTATAGGTATCACTGAAAAAACTTATTATAAAATTCTATTAATAAATGGATGAGTTGTAATACAATTCAAAATGAACTGTAGGTACATTACTTTATTTTGTTCCAAAAGTATTATGGGTTACACACGAAAAAAAAAAATTTTTAAACTGTGATTTCTTTAGATTTTGCATTTTTTCTTCTTTTTTGGTGTTGTGGAAGTGTGGAGGGATTTTTTAATTCGAAGTAATTTCTGTATTCATATTGTAAGAATATCATATTTGTACATTTCCTAATTCTACAAAATACCAAGAAAAATATTTTAAAATAAAATACTTGAGTAGCACGATAAATATTGCACGAAATCACTATAAATTCAAATTTAACTAAATTTATTAAAGATTTATGTAAGTGTTCTATTACACTTTAAACTATTCACGAAAAAAACGTTGGAAGATAAAATTTGAATGAATTCATAATTCGCTAGCTAAAGGTTTGGGTGTAGATAATCACTAAGAACAGTGTCTGAATGATTCAAAATTTATTGATGTAAAATTAAACAAAAAGTATTGTAAAAAGTTTTTGAATTACGATGTTTATTAAATATCAGTAAATACCAGAATCGTTTAAAAATTAATGTTTTCAAATTAATGGTGGCAATCCTTGCTCCCACAAAGACTGTGTTCTGTGTTATGTTACTAAGAGGATTAGTGTACTATTAAATAAAATTAAAAAGGCGAACTTAACTTTTACAAAATAAGTGGTGCAAATCAAGATATCTTAATTAACCCTTTCGGGTCTAAATATTTTTTTCAGTTTGTAGAAAAAAATTACTTTTACGTTAATAACATTAACAGAAGCTGTACAAATAGATTAATTAGTATTTAAGGAATATTTCACTGTCTGAAGGATAACGAATGTTATTGTTTTGTGTACTATTCAATTCATATTCATATGACAATAGGCTAAGGAAGAATTTTTGGAGATGTTTTGAAAATATGGTATTACAGCAAGATTTAACTTATATTACAAATTTCTAATACTTTTTGTGCTTCATTACGGACGATTCTTTCGAGAAAGTAACTTTACTTTTAAATTTAAAGCGTGAAATAAAAGTTTAAAATAAAAGAATCGCAAACGACACGAAGAGAAATAAACAAATAGTTATTATTTTTATTATTATTAAATAATTAAACATAAATGTCTCGTAGCAAATGCATACCCATAATACTAACATTATTATTTTTAAATAGTATCAAATGTATTTCTTAAAACAAAATAAAACTCTATTAAAATACATGTACTATTAATAGTACACCAGACCCGAAAGGGTTAAATAAATGTAGCCCATTAGCAACACTGGCTATGAACGTTTTCCGAAGCTTCAAAACTTAAAAGGAAAAATGTAACAACCATAAAAGCTTGAAAATAATTCTTAATCAAAATTATTTCGAGTTAAATTTAATTTTTCTAATTAATTTATTTCTCATAGTCCCTTTGATTATTATATGAATGAAGTTTAGACAAAACGTGACTTAACTAAAAATTATTTAAATATCTATAGCAACATAATTTATCACGAAAAAACATCGAAAACACCGGCGACATCTGATAAATAAATTAATACACTTTGTAAAAATCACGATAAAATGAAAAACAAAAATTTAAGCGATAGAGAAATAAAAACAATAACAGCTCGTCATCAGATCAGTTAGAACACAAATCAGTTAGATATTGTCCCCTGACGAACAGATGTAAGTTAATTAGATTATGTATATATTAATATATAAGGACCCCAGAAGCCAAGGGGTATAAGTGACAAAATTGAAAAAAATAAACTAAATACACAGAGAGACCTAAAAATATGCTTTTTTCATTTCAGGTAAAGAAATATAAATGATTTTCTTATTATTTGCTTAGTTATAGAGGCAAACCACTTTTTTCGAAAAACAAACAATATTGATTAATTATACATTTAAAGAAAATTGTACTTTATTTTTTAACAGTTATTCAAATAAGAGTTCAAAGACCAGAATGTACCAAGCACAAATTTCCTATTTCAATTCATTCAATTGTTATTGATGTTCCAATTTGACATCAATTATCTTTAAACTCAATTTACTCCAAATCGAATTTTTGTCACTTGTACCCCTTGGCTTCTGAGGTCGTCATATATACAGAGAAGAATGATAAATTGAATGAATTTGAAAATTTATGATATCAATTTCTGAAATCATTCTACTAAAAAATGTATTTAAAAGTTTTAATTTATTACTCATTTATTATTTCAGGTTATTTTAAATAGTGTATAAAATTATGATCAAGGAAATATCTGTTGTTTTTCGTTCATGTCTTTGAATCTTTAATATATAGAAAATATTTAAAAACACGAAAATCGGTCTATCGAAATTGATATACAACATAAGTTTATAGACAACGCTATGACGAAAGTAGAAGATCTATCAGTAAATTAACGAGATTTGAACGAATTATTATTTGTTCTAGAAGTTGTTATTTGCTTTCCAAGTTACTATTTGTTCTATAAGTTATTTGCTCCTCAGGTTATTTTTTCTTCTACAAGTTACGATTTGTGCTCCAATTTATTAATTGTGTGACTTATTTCTTCCACATAAAATTGTACCGCGTTGTTACGCATTTACACTAATAAAAATGAAATTAAAATCTCTTTTTCAACCTTTTTTAAAACTAAACCGGAAAAAGATCACTTGTACCCCTTGGCTCCTGGGGTCCTCATATATATATATATATATGTGTGTGTGTGTGTGTGTGTGTGTGTGTGTGTGTGTGTGTATGTGTGTGGGTCTATGAGGGAAAGCGGGGACATTCGCATGTTTACACACCTTCCAACAGAGGACACACCGCCAACCGAGGACGTCCTCGGTTGGAATTTTTATGAAATATGTAATATTTCATGCCAAATATTATTCTAAACATTGTTTTTTTGAAAATTTATAAAGGTCCTCAGTTGTCCGTATTTGCTGCATGTTGTGTATGTAAAAACTGTGTAAACTTCTTTAAAGTGTGTATCGGTGCAAAAACGTAAGTCCTCGGTTTCACGTTTTAATTACATGTTCGATAGACGTCCTCGGTAGAGTGGTATAATCGCACTAAGTGTATCTTTTATTTTGGTATTTCTATTAATTTGTGTTTTAGTATATTTTCTACTAAATTGATGAGTTTATTAAGTTTTGATTAAGATGATTCCATGTTAAAAAAAAATATTTTATTTAAATATCAACAACTGCAATCATTTCTTAAGTAGTTCTAACTTTATTGCATATAAAGTAGAATTCAGATTTTAATGCAACCTGTTTTATTTCTATTAACCTTTAATCGAAAACTTAAGAGTCCTGAATTAGCAAAATCCCATATCTAAGAGTTAATACAGAATTGCAGCAAATAGGCGAATACTTATAACTACTTTTCTCTCCCCCCCCCCACCAATGCCCTTTTCCTTATTTCCTTTTGTTTTATAACTTTTAATACTTATATCCCTCTCCCCTTTAATTCATACATTTATGTCTTTTTTCCCTAAATATGGTATCCTGCTTGTATCTTTTCCTTCCATGGAAGGATAAAAATGATTTGTTTACTCGGGTCCTGAGAGTGAACTTATGAGTCAGTAATATTTAAAAAGTTACTTAGTGTTTTATCTAAATTTTAATTGACAATGTTTTAGTACTACCACTTACAATATCTAGTTAAAAACAAAATTTAAGTTTTTAAAATATTCTTACTTTAAATTTGCAAAATTGTTAAAAAATATCCTGAAAATTTCGTTACAAAAATTTCTAGGTTGCTCTTTAGGATAATAAATATCCTGTTTTGAAAAGGATAGCTCAATTTTTTTGTTTATGCTCGAACAAATTGTATATTACATACAATATTTAAAGACTCTGTATACACACAGGGAAAATGATGACCATGCGTATACACATACAAATCGTGGACTCAATAATTACACAGTGGAAACGAGGACCATGCTTATACACATTCAAACCGGGGACTCTGTATACACACAGTGGAAACGAGGACCATGCGTATACATATTCAAACCGTGGACTCTGTATACACACAGTGAAAACGAGTACCATGCGTACACACATTCAAACTGCGGACTCTGTATACACATAGTGAAAACGAGGACCATGCGTATACATATTCAAACCGGGGACTCTGTATACACACAGTGGAAATGAGGACCATGCGTATACACATTCAAACCGTGGACTTTGTATACACACGGTGGAAACGAGGACCATGCGTATACACATTCAAACCGTGGACTCTGCATGCATACAGTGGAAACGAGGACCATGCGTGTACACAAACAAATCGTAGACTTTGCATACTACTCACAGTGAAAACGAGGTCCATGTATGTACTGTTAAAAGAAAACTGTAAGTGGCCTAGATCGGCAGCAGGGATTTCAGCCATATCCTGTAATTTCACGTGCAACGTAAAAAACGGTCTGATATATTAAATAGACGGCTTTGTCTCTTAGATCTTAGAAAATGAAGAACATACTTTTACTGTTCTAGCCCACCACTTAGCTATTATGGACCATGCAAAATGATGGTGCATGAATGTACACTGTAAAAAAAAGGCGGGGGGGGGGGGAGGGACTGAGACCGGCAGCAGATATTCCAGCGATACCATGCAAAAATATGCGTCCAGTCGATCATTTTTTATGGTCTATAACAGGTAAAAATGGACAGTAAAAGTATGTGGACTGTCCATCATTTTTAAGAATCTAAGAGACAAAGACGTTTATTTAAAGGGATCACACCTTTTTCTTACGACGCTCGTAAAATTATGGGTATGGCTGGACATTCTACTGCCGGTCCTGCACATAAATTTACAGTTTTTTTAACTGTGTATTTTTTTAGGGGGTATCACTGGCAGGCATTTTTTTTTTACAGTCTACGCATACAAAATGTAGACTGTATATGCAAATAATTGAAATGAGGACTGTGCGTATACCTATGAATTAACTTACCCTCTCTCTCTCTATATATAACAGTAAAACCTTTGTGCAAACAAATCATAATAAAGATGTGAGTATGATTTTATTATTTTATTATTTATTTTATTTATTTTCATTTTAAGAGGCATCTTTCCAGCACTTAAAACAGTTCCTTTTTTCAGATGTGTAAACTGTGTAATTTAATATGATACAGAAATTATAAATTCGAAAATCCTGAAGATTATATTAAATTTTTCCCTTTAAAATTCAGTTATGCCGTAAATTACCTACTGATTTAACTTCCACTGTTCTCCATTTAACTCAGTTACTGCTGAATCGCACAATTGCAGCATCTTACTTAGCATTTTTTAAAAACAGTTTTAGACATACTTAAACAAGTAAGATAAATCATGCCGTGACGCATAGATTATGAAACACTTTCCAGCGACTCAGAAATGCAGTTTTCCATGTGGTCCTTATATTTAAATACTTTTGTGAGTCTCTGTATTTCGCTATAAATACTATACATTCTAAATTTAGACCTGAGTTATATAGCAATTTACCATTACACAAATATAGTGATATAATGATATACCGAGATATTGCGATAATCGCAATACAACGATATACCGCGTTATATCGTTAAGTAACGTTTTTTAATAACGTTATCACGATATGCATTTGATATCGATTACATCGTCCAACTCTAAAAAATGTGATGTAATTTTCCGTTCTGCTTGAAAACCTATGATATCTTCAAAGCGCAAAAAAATAAAAAAAAATTTATGTAATCAATCTATGATTTTTTTTTTTTTTGTTTTTCATTTTTTTCTATTTTTATTAACACACAATATACTCTGCTCGATCTAGTTTAAATATAGATTGGACGATTAGTCGAAGGTAAATATTTTTAAAGTGTGGTAATTTTCTTAATCATTTTCATAGGTATTATCTTTTGTTTCTTTAAAAAATGTTATATGAAACATTTTCTACTGAAAAAATCTATATATTACGGGACATATGCCCCGCTCTCAAAAACATTTTTCTACTCTCACCAGCTTGAAATTTTCTGATACATTTTCAGACTCATTTTTAAAAGTAAAAACATGAAACTTGCTGAGAGTGTATAAGATGTTGTGTGATTTCATTTTCCCGCTCAATTAATTAGAATTTTATTTAAAAACAATTATTTTCTGATTATGACCTTTTTTTTTTTTTTTTTAGATCCCTCGCTTCGGAAAATTCGGTTCAAAACGCCCACTTTGACATCTTTATTTAGCAAAAATTTTTGCATTTATAAAAAAAATCGATAAGCACGACACACTGTGTAGTTTCTAAATAAAAAAAATTAGCAGCTTGATATGTTTGAAAGCAGAAATGAATTTAAAAATAAATCAGAAAATAAGCAGTTTGGATTGGAATACACCCTTAAGGGTGTTCTCATTTGCTCCGTTCAACAAGCGCAAAACGTTTTGACACATTTACAAATTCATGTTTTAACAGAAAAATATATAATTTGAATGCCTGACTATGAAAGCGATTTCGAATCGAACTTATTTTTTCATTTCATGATACTTAAATTACCTATCCAGTTCTAAGCTATTTCGATCGCGTGATCACCCGTTTTTATCCTGTTTTTCGACCGGTTTTTCTGCTATCGTCGGAAAATGTGCTCAAAAACGTCAACTTTATAGCTTGTTATGAAAGATCTATTGTGTTCTGGGGCCTCGCAAGGGGGGGGGGCAAGGGGGAGCCTCCCCCCTAAACGTTTGCACATGCTGTTACAATTGGCAAATTTACAAATTGAACTGGCAGATTAGTTCAAATCTTTAATAAAAAACTATAATACTCTTTCTATTTCTGATAGATTTGACGAAAGTTACCAATATAATTAGAAATATTATTAAGCTTTTTACAAAAAAAAAAAAAAAAAAAAAAAAACTATATTACTTTTTTAATTGTGATAACTTGGTAAAATTATAAAACTAGTTGGCAAACGTCGAGAACTATTTATGTTTGCTTTTCATTCAGTTGGCAAATACTGAATTTTGACTTGGCAATTTTAGGTTATCTCCCCCACCAATAAAAAGTTTTCGCGAACGACCTGATTATGTTTTTTAAAAAACTGAAAATTGAGTGCAATTAGACAGTTTCTGAATAACAACACCTGCTAGTTTCATGCATTTCCGATTAAAAATAAATTAAACCCTTAAGGGTAAACACCCTTAAGGGTGTTCTATCATCAAAAAGGGCAAATTTGTGACGCATGCTTTAATTTATTTTTGATCGGAAATACATGAAATTAGTAGGTGTTGTTGTTCAGAAACTACCTAATTGCACTCATAATTGTTTTTTTTTTTTTTTTTTTTTTTTTTTTTCAAATGCAATAGATGTATCAGGACAAGCTGTCAAAATTATCGTTTTAAAGGGCATTTCCCGACGTAATCGAAATCGCTTATAACTCGATTGGTAATTTAATTATCATAAAGTGGAAAACAAAGTGCGATTCGAAATTGCTTCCATAGTCTAGCTTAGAGATGGGAATGCTCGGAAAAAAACCGGAAAAATTGGGAAAAAAACGGGTTTTTTTTCTTTTTTTTTCCGAAAGCTTATTTTTCAATTTTTCCGAACTGGAAAAATTTAAATTTCATTTATGAAATAATATAGTGAAAATTTTGTAATAGCTACATTCCCATACTTTTTATTTTATTTATTTTTATTTTGAGTGTCCCACATGAAAACTTCAATGTGGGTAATCTGATCTCTGAGCAGAAATCTGTTTGAGAAGACTTGAAAAGATCCTTCACATTTTTTTCTTGTTTGAAATACAAGACCCTTCGCAAAATTTTTCTTGAAAATAGACATTTCAGAAAAAAGTTTAATCTACAAATTGAATCTTTCGCAAATGCACTGATTGAAAAAAAAAAAAATCATGCCACATAGCAGCTGAATCTTATCAAGTTGTATATATGCATAAATAACCTAATTAAAAATGTCTAAATAGGAACCTAAATATAGTAATAATTTCTTATTCACAAATTCTGAATATATTTTGTACAAGAAGTTCACAATTTCACAAAAACAGGATTACATGAAAAAAATCTAGATATATATTTAAATGCAACTTCTCTTTTTATAAATTAATTCATGCGCAAAATTATTTCAATAATATGCTGATTAATGGAAATGGTAAAATTAAAAATTTAACATAAAATTTGAAGCATGCAATTATTACTTTTTTCTATCTTTTCAAGAAGTAAGTATTGAATTCGTGAAAAATTTGACTTGCAGTTTTTGGTGTATTTAAACGTTTTAGAAGTTCCTGAACACAATTTGATGGTTTTTGGAAAATATCTGTAACTCTGCGAGTCTGTATGTGACAAAAATTTTATGGGTACTCTATCTCAAGAACTGATGCACATAATTTCACAAAACTTTAGATTGAGTTACACCTTGATATAAACTCGAGATGTTTAGTTATTAGTGTATATCGCCCAACCGATGGCGCTGCTATGCTGCATTATTTATAATTTCCACAATGGTTCTATCTCAAGAATTAATGTATAAAACTTCAGAGTAAGTTAATCTTTGATATAATTTTGTGCTCATTACTTTTTAGTGTAAATCGCTCAACAGACGACGCTGCTATGCTGCATTATTCATGATTATCGCAATAGCTCTATCTCAAGGAGTAAAGGATGATTTTTTATCAAACTACAACTTCTGTCAGTTCCTGATGTATATTAATGTCGTTCAGTTTTTGGGTGTAAATTGCCCTATAGGTGGCCCAACTATGCTGCATTTTTCAAGATTTCATTATAGCTGATTAATTGAATGTTTTTTCAAGGTATTGAATCTAAAATTGACCTCCATTTTACCTCCATAATGTACAGTAATGTTGCAAAAAACATGGGCAGTTTGCATTAGAAAAGTACAAATGCGAAGAAAAAAAAAAAAAAAAAAAAAAACATATTTTATTGCAAGTAACTATGTTCCAAAATATACTTTCCCTCTTGATTAAACTTTGAATTTTTGTAGTTTTCTAAACCACAGTAGAAGTTTATCTCTGTATGTAACTGCTTTTGTGAGCATTTTCTATTTGTAGTGTTCTGTTATAACTTTTGAGTTCCATTCTTAGAAATATGAAATTACCATATGGAAACATTATTGAATATGGTTTTTTACTCAAGAATAGAATACCAGATTTCAGGATTTAAAAAAAAAAAATACATTTAATTAAACTTTAAAAAATATATTTTTCTGGTTTTAGTGAGTAAAAATATAACAGTCAATAAATCCTATGCTATTTTTTAGTTGCAGACCTGAGTAAGCCAAACTAAAACTTAGTTTTGTTTGAATTTAGATTATAAAACTAAATCAAAACTTTGAGTTGAGATTGGAAAGCTATACCAAAATTAAACATATTTTATTTTTTAAAGGAAATAAAATTATAATAGTAAGAAAAAAATGTAACAATGTAAAAATAGACATTTTTTAAACAAACAATGGAACTTTTGAATACTGATATTGATAATAATGACAAAACTGCAACAATTTCTTTAAACTAGTATCATTTACTTAAAAACTATACTTATGTAAATGGAATGCTTAATTTATTTCTTCCAAACTGCAGACATATTGGCTCAGGTTTTTACATTAGGCCAATTGGTAGCTAAACACGTAACTGAAAAATCATTTCAACAGAGATGTGATATAACAAACAATAGCGTTTAATAAAAATTCTTAGGCTGTGGCTGTGGGAAAAAAAAACATTAAATTTTTAAAAGCAGGCTTTGCTACTTTCTTTTTATTTTGTAATATAAAGTGAAAATAATTTTCATTTAATACAAATAAATGGGAAAAAATGTTTATTATTTAATATTCTCTAGGAAAATATAATTTATTTGGGAGAAACAGTCATAAAAAATAAATTTTTCCAACTTTTCCGTTTTTTTCCGCAAAAACCCGGTAAAAAAACAGTTTTTTTTCCGCCACTTATATTTTTCCGGAAAATTTACATCTCTAGTCTAGCTTTCCAATTTTGTATAGTTGTGTTAAAAAATGAATTAGTAAATGTGACAAAACGTTTTGCGCTTGTTGAGCAAAGCAATTGAGAACAGAGAACAACCTCAAGAAAAATGAAAAAAGTTCACTATCTTATCGGAAGACAAACATACAAAGGCTTTTATCCACGTATTTTGCGGTGAGATGGTGCAATCAGGTTCTTTTGTTGTGTTTCGGGGAAATTCTTAGAGCCGGAGAGGGACAGTTGGCTGGGGAGTTAACCATGCCCATTGCAGAGATACTGAACAGGCGACTGACCAAAAAAATGCTTAGAAAATAGGTTTCGTTTGTCAAGTCAACAACTAAATTTTTTTTTTTTTCTTTACAACGGTAAATACAATACACATAAATGGGGAAAATACAACGTACTTCCCTCTTTAAAAAACAACAACAAACAAACAAATAACGCTCATAATAGTTTTATAAGCAAAACTTAAAATAAATAATGTCTATAATTTTTTAATAATATTAAAGTAATTTTTCATTTTTTCATTAAAGTATGACCTTTACAATTTTTGTTGGTGGTTCTAAACTTCTTTCCAGCACTGTACTTTCAATATAGGTAATTGTTCACTTCAGTAGTTTTTAAATAGAGATTATTCACTTTATAAAATTATATTACAGATCAAAGGGGATGTTTAAATTGTCTATCGCCATAATTGCTCGACTTTGATCTATAATGTAGTAAAACATATTGAATATTTGTAATAACATAACATAATAATATAACTTTAATACACACACAGAAATATACTTATACAAGTAATAATATATTAAATTTAAGTAGTTTTATTAAGTTATAAAAGTTGATCTAGCATTATGTTATAGAGCATTTTAGAATGCAAATTTATATTAGAGTATTTAAGTATTTTAAGTAAATAAAAAGAAATATTTTTTTAAAGAAATTATTTTTCTGTAATTAATACATGAACATTTATTATTGAAGAACTTTAATAAATTTGGAAACCTGTAAAAGTTGAAATACAAATAAGAATTACTAAAAAGTAAAAAGTCATTAAAATAGGAAAAATATATTTTTGATTTTATTGATAGATTATTATGTATTATTATTTATTATTAATTATTGAAAGGAAAATATATTATGGTATTTTATGAAATAAGAAATGGTTTATTAATTATTAACTTTAAGTGTTAACTCAGTTTACAATATTAATAATTTTAAGTATTTATCATAAACTATGTGTAATACATGAATTTTCGTTTCTTTTCTCATGCATACAATGAATATTAAAAATACATATTTGTATGAAATCCCATTTTACATGTAACTGAAATTGGTGATCTCAAAAGGGGATTTTTTCCCCCTTAAATAGATGTTCTACAGAAGATTATTTTTAAATGCTATTTCCATACATATTGTACATATTGTAAAGTATCATTTGGAATAAAATTAGGAA
The DNA here is from genome assembly GCA_964019185.1 of Maratus speculifer. Taxonomy (NCBI): domain Eukaryota; kingdom Metazoa; phylum Arthropoda; class Arachnida; order Araneae; family Salticidae; genus Maratus; species Maratus speculifer. The sequence continues at coordinate 104,562,683 of OZ025297.1, forward strand.
TTTACCTGCAGTAAAATTTGTATCAAACTAACCAATATATAAAAGAAGCATTTTCACTGAAAACGCATATGTATTTTTTTTTAATTCATCCGTATAGCAAAAAATTTTGATTTAAGAATGAAATTATCATTATAAATGGAAAAATATGAAATGAAAAAATCAATACAAGATAGACATTTTTTCAAGAAAATTGAAATGCATTTCTGATGTATTTTTAGGTAAACGGAAAAAAAGTGACCGGAAAAAAAGTTATCGGAAAAAAGTGACCTAAACTACAAAAGCGAAAAAAAAGTGACACGGAAAAAAAGTGACACGGAAAAAAAATGACAAGGAAAAAAAGTGACAAGGATTGGTTTTGGGGATTTATTATTGATTTTTGGGGATTCATTGTTTATGTATGAAAGGGGGATCGAGGGGGGGGGGGCTCATAATTTAGGTAAATGGGTTTTTCATGCTGAATTAACTGTTTTGGTTCAATTTTTGGATATACGTTCATACTAAAAAGACGCTTGCCTGATTAGTTTTGGGAAGGGACGATTACCCCCCCCCCCCCTCCATCCGTCCTCAATGAGATGAATGGGTTTTTATGCAGAATTATCCAACTTGTGTCAAATTTGCATATAGGTTCTCTTCGATAAGGCTTATATATAGTATAAAATGCCTGAAGAGTTTTAGGAGTTTAATGGTTAAGTATAGAAGGGGAACGGGGGATAACCTTTCTTAAATTAAATTAATGGCTTTTTACGGATAATTATCCGATTTGCTTCGAATTTTGGACATGAGTTCATTATGATAACACCTATCTCTGATTAGTTATGGGGTTCTTTTGCTTATTATAAAGGGGGACGAGCAATTACCTCTCCCTCAAACTAGATAAATAGATTTTTATGCAGAATCATCTGATGCATTTCAATTTTTAAACATAGATTCTTTTTGATAAGGTGAATTCCGAAATAGTTTTAAGGCTTTAATGGCTAAGTATAAAGGGAAGATGGAGGAAACCCCTCTTAAATTAAATAAATGGCTTTTTATGCAGAATTATCCGATTTGCTTCGAATTTTGGACATGGGTTAGTTATGATAAGACGTATTTCTGATTAGTTATGGGGTTCTTTTGCTAATTAAAAAGGGGGGCGGGTGATTACTACCCCCGGCCTTAAATTAGATTAAAAAAAATTATACACACTTATCCGATTTATTTCATTATTTTGGATGTAGGATCTTTCTCATAAAGTAAATTCCTGAATAGTTTTAAGGGTTTAATGGCTATGTATAGAGGGAGAACGGGGAATAAACCCCCTTAAGGGTGTATTCGAAAAAACGCTTTTCCACCTTCAACAGCTCGAAATTTTCCGATACAATTTCAGACACATTTTTAAAAGTAGAAACATGAAATTTGCTGAGGATATTTTTGAAGAGATGTACAAGGTGCCGTGTGCTGTATTTTTAAGCTCAATTTATTAGAATTTGATTTATAAACAATTATCTTCTCAGTATGACCCTTTTTTTCGTTCACAGATCTCCCGCCAGGGGAAAATCTGTTCAAAATGCCGTTTTTGATTGCTTTTTTTGCAATATTTTCTGCATTTATCAAAGAATTGACAATTACGGCACCTTGTGTACTTTCTAAATAAGACAATTTGCCAGTTTGATGCATATGAGAGTAAAAATGAAGTCAAAAATAAATCGGAAAATAAGCAGTTTGAATCGAAATACACCCTTAAATTAAATAAATGGCTTTTTGCGCAGAATCATCCGATTTGCTTCACATTTTCGATGAATATTCATTATAAGAAGGCGTATCTCTGATTAATTATGGGTTTCTTTTGCTAATTAAATAGGGGAAGCGGGCGATTAATCTCCCACTCTTTAAATAAGTTTTTTTTTTTTTCACAATTATCCAACGTATTTCAAATTTTGGATATAGTTTTTACCTGATAAAGTGAATCCCTGAATAGTTTTAAGGGTTTAATGGCTAAGTATAGAGGGATGAATGGGGGATAACCCACAATTAATCAGAAGTTCGCCTTATCATAATGAACACACATTCAAAATTTGAATCAAATAAGATAATTCTGCGTAAAAAGCCATTTATTAATTTAAGGGGGGTTATCCTCCGTTCCCCCACTGTATACTTATCCATTAAACCCTTAAAATTATTCTGGGATTCACTTTATGAGAAAAAACATATATCCAAAATTTGAAATATATCGGATAAGTGAACATAAAAAACAATTTATATAATTTAAGGGGGGGGGGGATAATCACCCGCCTTAATTTTTAATTAGAAAAATAACCCCATATGTAATCAGGGATACGCCTTATCATAATGAATCTATAATCAAAAATTTGTAGCAAATCCTATAATTCTGCGTAAAAAGTAATTTAATTTAAGGTAGGTTATATTCTATTCCCCTTCAATACTTAGATATCAAATCCTTAAACCTATTCAGGGATCAACCTTATCAGTAAGAATCTACATTTAAAATTTGAAATACATGGGATAATTCTGCATAAAAACCTATTTATCTAGTTTAAGGGGGAGATAATTGCTCGCCCCCCCTTTATAATAAGCAGAAGAACCCCATAACTAATCAGAGATACGTCTTATCATAATGAACCTATGTCCAAAATTCTAAGCAAATCGGATAATTATGCGTAAAAAGTTATTAATTTAATTTAAGAAAGGTTATCCCCCGTTCTCCCTCTATATATAACCATTAAAATTCCTAAATCTCTTCATGCATTATATACTATATATATATACTATATATAAGCCTTATCGAAAAGAATCTATATTCACAGGGCCCGACTTAGACAGTGGGGGGCCCTGGGGCAAACATTATTAGAGTGGCCCCCTTCTATCTTAAAAATGTTTGTGAATTATACTCAAGTGACTAAAATTCAAATTCAAATCTATTGTATGTATGCATAAATTCCGTACCAAGTACTGATTTCAGTATTTATATTTCACACCTTTATACATAATAACAGAAGATAAATAATTTTAACTATTAATTTTTTTATGATGAAACTATTACTTTAAGGAAACGTGGGGCACGGAAGCAAAGGGAGTAGGAGAAAAGAATACCCCTTAAAATTGAAAAAAAAGAATTTTGGTAATATTTTGCTATTTTATATCATTTGGCCCTCTTTTAACAAGAAACTTTTCTCTCCTTGGGGGGCCCCCTTCAAACCGGGGGGCCCGGGGCTATTGCCCCGCATGCCCCTGCCTTAGTCAGACCCTGTATATTCAAATTTGACGCACGTTTGATAATTCTGCATAAAAACCCATTCATCTAATTGAGGATGGATGGGGGGGGGGGGGGGTAATCGTCCCTTCCCAAAACTAATCAGGCAAGCGTCTTTTCAGTATGGACGTATATCCAAAAAATGAACCAAAACAGTTAATTCAGCATGAAAAACCCATTTACCTAAATTATGAGCCCCTCCCCCGATCCCCCTTTCATACTTAACCAATGAATCCCCAAAATCAATAATAATTCCCCAAAATCAACCCTTGTCACTTTTTTTCAGTGTCACTTTTTTTCCTTGTCACTTTTTTTCCATGTCACTTTTTTCCGTGTCACTTTTTTTCCGCTTTTGTAGTTCAGGTCACTTTTTTTCCGATAACTTTTTTTCCGGTCACTTTTTTTCCTAGATTCGTATTTTTATACTAGTTTTAGGAAAAATAAAATTTGAACATCGATACAAATATAAAATTTTTAATTGAATTGTATATTAAAAATTCCCATTATAATTTCTGAAAAAAAAAAAAAAAAAAAAAAAAAAAAGAGAGAGAGAGAGAGAGAGAGAGAGAAAGGGTGCTGGTTTGAAAAAAATTTCAACAACCGCACTTGCATTTTTGTAGTCATATTCTATAGTATTATAATGGACTTTCAATATATATACCAATTATTCGTGTGTAAATATTCAATTTAACAAATGTAACAAGTTATTGCTAAGTACTGGATTTGTCCGTTAAAACTAATAGATGAGATTCCAGAATTTGAAGTGGTACCACATGATCTTTGTTTGCAGTTTCAATATTCTAGTCCAGTATTGAGGTTATAAATAAGAAAATTTTTAAGGCAATTCATGCATTTTTCTAACACTTTATAGAATATTTTGGTTTAATTACTCAGTTAAACTTTAACAACAATGCACCCGACACCATTTAATGAAGCATACGATAATAAAATGAAATAATAATAAATGGTATAAATAGTTAAAAGATATGTTTTGAAATAATATCTTGAGAAAATAGAAACATTATTTCCATTGTTTAGGATTAGTTTATATATATTAGTTTATATAATACTTATTCGTTCTGTAGTTTTTATTAACCAGTAAATTTTCAAAAAAAGAAAAAAAATCTTTTAAAAAGGAAGCTATTTTTATTTATTCATTTTAAAATTAGATAGTTGCAAATTTCAGCATTCACCATGTTCCTATTTAAGGCTCCTGTTTCTAAAAGTGTGATAGCTAATGCTAATCCTATGGGGATATTATTTTCTAATATCTCGCTTGTATTTTGACACTTGTATTTGATTATTATTTATTATTATTATTTTGCATTGGATAACTGAGATCCATTTCTACATCGCTCCTTTTTTTTATTTTTTCAATTTCGATTACAGATATTTTTTAGAGAGGCACTTTCATTTTCGGAACCGGTTTTGAAAGCGTAAGTAGCTTTATAAAAAATAACAGCAACCGAATACGGAAAAGTAAAAAAGGAGCAATGTAGAGAGGGACCTCAGCTAAAAATTAATGTAGTGTTTCCGAAGCAAATATTAATTTCCCAGTTAAATTTATGCGTTTATTAAGTGGCAACTTTCCTCTTTTCACTATTTTCTGCCGGTTCTTCTGATCTAAAACTAATATTATCGGCTTTTCTGTCTATTACAACACTTGCGAACTTGAAATTTTTAATTCGTAAAGATTTTTTTTTTTTTTTAAATCCTGTAAGTGTAAAAGAACGGAGGAAATAAATGAATCTTTGCCAAATTTTTGGAAATGCTTGAATTTCGAATGTGGATTTTTGAGGTCATACTGTACATCGGATTTCATTTAAAAGACACTAAAGAAATTGAAATTTTTCAATGAATGCGAGCTCAATAATTTTTAAAAGAAGATTCTTTTTAAATTGTTATCAAATTTAATGTTTATAAGACTATAAAATGTATACTAAAATAGAAGGCTTTTTAAATGAAGAAAATCAAACACATATAATAACTTTAATTTTAAAAGACGGTGCATTTTTTAAAAATCAGTTTGCATTGAAATTAATTAAATTTATTTATTTATTTTCGGTTCATACTTTACAAAATATTTAATAACTTTTAAAGAAAAGTAAAATTATAGATGCTTGAAAGAGCAATATTAAATATTGAGTTTTTATTATAAATATATGTATTTATTAATTATTGATATATATTATTTTTGTTATTGATATAAATTCAATTATTATTATTATTATTATTATTATTAATTATTTTTACAAATTTACTTTAATAAGTTATTAGGGAAAAACTAAGCACTTGGTTGAGGAAAAACTCGAATAAAATATTTCTAAATAAGTAAATGGTTTATTTTGTCCCATAATCATTGAACTACATTTTATTCAGATTCTAACATATTTCCTTAAACTGGTGACTTGGTTAGCACTAGCAGCTTAGCTTAGAATTGTCAAGGACACGGAATAATCATCAACACGCTTTCTCCCCTCGTTATTGGGAGTATTTTAACGGAAGTGCCGGTATTGTACTGACAGACCGGACCATTGTAATCATTGTTCATCATTTCTGAGGATAAAGTTGGGACAGGTTTGTAAAACAAGACACAAAGAATTTCGAAGGGACCTCCTTACAATGTATATAAGAAAAAATATCTTTTTTTTTTTTGGTAATATTGCGTTTCAAGAATATATGACCTTAATTTATAAATTTATCCTAAAAAGTATGTAAAACAAGCGTAAACAAATTGAAAAAGTATTTCTGTTTAATCAAGAAATTCTTTCAAAACATGTTTTTTAAACTATTTATAACTATTTATATTCAGGGGCCTTGCTAAAGGGGGGGGGGGAGCCTCTCCTCCCTCCAAATTTTGCACTTGCTGTTACAGTTGGCAAATTTACAAGCTGAACTTTAATAAAAAAAAAACTATAATGCACTTTCTATTTCTCATAGGTTTAACAAAAGTTACCAATGTAATTATAAATATTATTAAGCTTTTTACAAATAAAAACTCTATTGCATTTTCTAATTGTGATAACTTGGTAAAATTATAAAACTAATTAGCAAACACCGAGAATTATTTATGTTTGCGTTTCACTGAGTTGGTAACTACTGAATCTCCCCCCTCCCCCTCTTATTCTTAAGGGTGTCAAAGAAATTTTTATTTCACATATATTTGCATTACTTCTGAAATGTGTCAGAAAAGTACATATTTAAATATCTTTTCTAGTGAAGATGCGCTTTTTTACGGTTGCGCTTTTTTCCGGGTACGCTTTTTTCCGTGATTCTAATTTAGAATATAGTTGTAATGAAAACGTTGTTATACCACATTCAAATTACCCTGAAGTAAAAAAAAAAGGAAAATCATAATATATTTTGTAAAAAAAAAAAAAAAAAAAAAAAAATGAGGAGTTGTTTCCGTAAATCTAATAAAGTGCCCGAAATTACGCAATGGATAAAATAATGATATAGACTTTGCTTATTTCACAAAGATCTTTGGTTAAAACCCCTCCCAGAGTTAAGAGAGATTGCTATAATTACCGCTTATATGAATCAAAACCAAACTTAATATTTAAACTTTTTAGTGTACTTTGGAATCCGTCGCTTTATTGAATCAGATTTCATTTAATAAAATCATTCAATTGAATGGCAGAAATTCTACTTAAAATTGTGAAGGTGCATATTACATAGATTAGTTAAGTAAAAATTGGTTATTTGAACTAAATCTCTTTTCTGAGACGTATTATGCTAAAGGAATGATGATTTTCTGCCACACAGATGCTCTTTGAGTTTACGTATTATGCAGCAAATATTCTAAATTAGCACTGATTCTATTAACCAGCGATTCAAATAGCCGGTGAACACCTTTATCAGAAATTCACCCCCCCCCCCCCCTTCCGTAGAACCAAATTCTGGCTGCGCCACTGCACAAAGCATAATGCAATACGCACATTTATAAACACAATGTAATCCATTAAATTTTACGAATGCTAGTATGCAAATAACAAATAGTTCCACACTGAATTCTACATAAAACATCATGAAATTATTATGTAAGGTGGGGTGCTTTATTAATTGTCAAACCGTAATCAGCATAGTACCCGACATCTCAAATAATTTTTATGGCGATGAATGTTTAATGGTGTTGAAAATTTTGAATTGTTAATTTTTAAATTAATTAATAATTTGTTTAATATATATATATGCTGTCGGAGGTAATTCATGTAAATAATAATAATAATAATAATAATAATAATAATAATAATAATAATAATAATAATAATAATAATAATAATAATAATAATAATAATAATAATAATAATAATAATGTCATTTAAGAAGTAAGAGTCAACGGCATTTATTTAAAATCTTGTGTGCATGGAATACAAATTCGAATTTATTTTTATGTACGAATAGTGTGGTATCCTAGAGTTAAAAACTAATGTTACTAGCATTAATAAAACTATGTTATATTTATGCATAAACATCCGCAATAAACATTATTATTCTAGAGGTAAAAAGCATTACTATTTCCTAAAATGTTATAAATCGTAATTGACAATGTTTGCCTTTTTGAAAAAATAATATTAATTGGATTATCAAGGTTCAATCCAAGTAAATTTTAGAGGCATTGCTTCAAAAAATTGCATTTCAATAAACTCCTTAAATAATTTCCTTAGAAACTTTATTATTTTTATTTTGTTAGGTCCCTTCCCTCTCCCAACCCGAAAAAAAAAGCCTGTGAAATGGAAACATTTTATTAGAAGGTAATGGTTGCTTTTATCGAATTTGACCCATTTGCGTAACTTGAGTTCATCTTGCATTACAAATTTTATTTTTTACAAAAATATATTATTTTTCATATTTTTTTTCTTCACAATACTGATGACAACAAAAATTGCATTGACTTAAGCATGTATAATTTAAAAATAGTTATAAAAAACCAATAAATCATAATACATAATTTCAGATTTGTTGAAAAAATACCTTTATCTAGATAATGCATAATTTTCATTAAATACTATGACAATTTTAAATTAAACAAAGAAACTCATTCAATGGAAAATTAAACTTATGCGTATCTGGAACTTCATAAAGAAAACCATATCGTACTTTACATAAAAGCATATATAAACTACATTAACGCATACAGATTTCTTTTTATCTATTAAATGCATAAATTTTATAAAGTTCGTCTAATAAAGAAAACAGTGAATATTTAATATATTATAATGCTTTACATGGGCGTGCCCAAAGGGGAGGGGGAGCTGCTGGTGCTACAGCCCCCCCCCCCGAAATTTTCCAAAGTGATATGAAAAAAATGCTGATTCTTTCTCTTCCTTTGGGGTGGGGGGGGGGGATTTATTTTTTTTCCAGCATACAGCAAAGATGACATTCCCATTAGTTCCATATTAGTCCATATTGGCCCCACCAGCAGCTGAGAGAATCTGCTCTCGAAAATAGTAGACGGCAGGTCTTGTGTTCGAACCCAATCGCGGCCGTCCTTCTAATTGTTCGGAATTTTCCATGGTTTTCATCAAACCTTGGATTTCCTTGTGCAAATACGGGTTAGGTTCCTTAGAAAACCCCCCACGGGGGGCACTCCCCCTCTTTGGGCCTATATCCTGCGTGTTGATAATCAGCCGTCTTTAAATAAACCAAACTAGTCCTACTCCACATTTACACCAAAGAAGAGAAAGGGGACTGATGTGATAACAACCCTCCCTCCTTTTGAAAATTAAATGAAAAAAAAAAGCATTTTTTCTTTACTTTTTTAGATAAATCTGTATTTTTTTTTTCTTGTCATATAGCGAAATCGGCATTCTCGTTAGCCTCATATAAGTACACAATGAATTCAATACATGCTTAAAGATGGGAAAGAGGCTGATGAAATTACAGCTCGAAATAGTTGATAATGAAACGAAAAAATAGTTCTGATTTTTTCTTTATGTTTGAAATAAATATGCATTTCCCCCCTATCATTTAACAGACTAGCCGTTTCTTTCGCTATAGTTCCATATTAGTACACGATAACACCATAATTTACCCTAAAATGTTGAAGGGGACTGATGGGGTACTATCCCCTTATAAAAATGATCAAAAATAAAATGAGAAAGTGCTTGTTTTCTTCTTTTAGTTTGCGATAAATGTCTTTTTTCCCCTATCATTCAAGAGAATATAGCCGATCTCGTCTCTTTAATTCCATATTAGTGCGCAATGACACCACATTATATCCAAAGAGCTAGCTGAAAGAGGTTTCCCTCCCAAAATTGCTAAAAATAATATGACATCATAGACAAACTAGCCACTCCCTTCGCTTTAGTTCCAGATTTCTACATAATGCCACCACATTATACCTCAAAAAGTAAAAGGAAGCTATTAGAGTTACAGGCCCTTCCGAAATAATTGAAAATGAAATGGGAAAAAAGTACTTATTTTTAATACTTTCCAACAAAGTTGTTAAGTGTTTATACATTCGGTTTCTCTGTCCGCGCTCTAATTCCCGCAAATATTGTCGGATTGCTATGATTTTTTTGTATACGTTATTGATGTTTACCCTAGCACGAACCCTATTGAAAATGAAGTTCCTACTATGATTAGTTTATTTACAGGGATGGTCAAAAGTTTCCCGATACATTATGGACAATGGGAAAAATTGTTTAAAATGAATTTTAAAGGGGTTACACCCTGTCAAACTTACTCAAATTTATATGAATTCGCAAAGTGCACTAAAATACGCATCCTGTAAAATATACAGTCAAAATAATAGTTATTATTCATTTACAGGGCCATTCAAAAGAAACCCATTACACAATAATAAATTGTGGAATTGTTTGCGACATATTTTAATAACGTTAAAATATTTCAAGTATAAAATTGATATACGCCGCTTTTTCAAAACTAGAATCTTTTACACACGCTTTGAGAAAATTTGCAAGAGAAATGTACTACAAAATGTATTTTTAAAAAGAATGGTCTGAATAAAACATAAAAATATTCGCCTATAAAGTGAAACTTTCTGATACCCCCGATGTATATATGACTTGCAAGGAAAGGGACAGAAAATTTAATCTATACTACATTTTCCTATATACGTTACTTAAACAAATGTTTGCTAGTTAAAAAAAAAAAAAAAAAAAAAAAAAAAAAAAAAAAATACAGATTTTAATGACAAGAAGAAATATTTTAAAATAAATATAGATATATTTTTTCTACGCGCATGCTGACAAAGTCTATGATTGCTACAGTAAAATTTACATTTTGATGGTGCAATCATAGATTTTGTTTTTAATTTTTTTTCTTTTTTTCAAGTAAACTACTATTAAAACAGCAATTATTTCTAAATTTAGGATATCCAAACTATGCCGGCTGAGAACCGATGCCTTATTTGCCAATATATAGAAATCGCATCATCTTTTCAAAAATTTTAGAAAATAATAATAATTAAAAGAAAGAAGAAGAAAAGCGCATTTCACATTACTGAAATAATTTTGATTGCAAACACTTTAAAACGATAAAATTTTCTATTAAAAAACTGTAAAATACCTTATTTATTTATTTATTTATTTATTTATTTATTTATTTAATGTTGCCAATGTTGAGCTTTTGCCAATTTCAGTTTGGGAAAGCCCGCTAAACTTCGTTATCGGCAAACGATCGTTTATAACTGAAAGTCTAATTCATGTGTCGAAACGTACATAAAGAAATGCATATACATATATAAATGTAAGAAAATAATGTATATGAGCTAAAATGTGTCAAAAAGATTCAAAATGGTAGATAAACACTTTTTTTTTTTTTTTTTTTTTTTTTTTTTTTTTTTTTTTTTTTATCGATACCGTTGAATAAATTGTTATCCTAAATATTATGACAAACCACATTTTTTCGTAGACTAAAATCAGGAAAAAAAAAATCTTCCATGTTCTTATAGTTTTTGAATAATTGTAAATTTTTATTTTATTTTCTGTAAAAAAATATTATTTCCAGTTTTTAAAAGTTATAGCAGCGAAAGTTGCCTATCCAGTCTTTGCCTTCTTTTGTACACATATTTTATTCTTATCCTATTTCCACATGTTTTTACATGTTATGATCAATGAAGTAAAATATTATTTTTTAAAATAGTTTCGTTATAATTACTAAGTACTAGTAATTGTTATAATTACTATTATTATTTTTACGGTGCTTTTTTTTCTTTTGTTATTGATCTTTTTCACCGCGCACTTCGGTGAACGCAATATGTTATATTTTTTGGCATAATATTTATCAAAAACGCTACTCTGTCGTAAATCTTATCAAGGTTAATCTTTTAATTTTTAGTATTTCACACAGGTAAATTATTTTATGACTTTATGAGAGGGAGATTTTTTAAAGTGTAGGTTTAAAATAAATTTTAAATACAGTGAAAAGATTACGTGACCCGGCCATTCTGTTACACAGATACACTGTACATGTTTTGTGTCACTCAAAGGCATTTCAGTACCTGTTATAAAGAAGAAACAATTTCAAGAAACAAAAATATTGTCTTCTTTTTAAAATTTCTACAAAAGTCCAAATTTGTTTATAACTATCCAGTAAGTAACTTATGTTTCAAATACCAAAATAGCCGTGAAATTGGCATAAAGTGTAACACGAATTCTACTGCAAAGTAAAAGACTGGTTTGACAGTGACGTGAATAAAGAGTTTCGTACAGCTGTCTTTGAAAAGGGCTTGAAAAAAGTCACAAATGGATTGTCCCACCCAATGACCTAAGGTCAATGGTCCCACCTTTTGTCATTATCTTAGGAGAAAAAACGGAATCTATAAAAGAAGTTTAGTTGCTCTAACCGTAAACAGCATTGTAAAAATAGTGCAAGGTATCAATAGGCATTTGTAAACTACTCGATCAATTGCTTTTTCCAGATGTGTTAAAAAAAAAAAAAAAAAAAAAAAACTATACATGTAGAGATATTTTACAGGCTTAATTACGTGTTTAAGTTAGTTTTGTGATTATTTGACAAGAAAAGAAAAAGAACAAACAGAATAAATTGAGGAACAATTCTAAACTTATTTGTAAACTTTTTTGGCTTAATATTTTATCAATTCGACGAAAGGCTCAATTCTACTTTTTTTTTCATCTTTTATTAAATTTGCTACTTTTTTTTTTTTTTTTTTTTTTTTTTTTTTTGTATTACTTTCTATAACCACATAGCTGCGGCTTCATGAAGTGTATCATAAAAATATTTCGATTTTGCTTTAGATATATACAATTAGATATATAAGTTGTGAGACAATAAGATACCTGAACAAATTAATTACTTAGTTCACCCCCACCCCATTTTCTTAGATAATTCATTGATACAACAAGGGAAAATATTAAAAGATTAAAACCTTCTCGTGAAAAGTAGATCAATGTAATGTCAAATACTCTTGTGTTACAATGAAATTAGAACCCATATAAAATGTTTGAATTCCGATAGTTTATTTTTGTAAGAATTTTGATAGTTTATTTGTTTAGAAAACTTGATATGTAGTCAATGTAATGAAAAGAATAAACAATACGCGAGAAAAAAATTTATTAAACATTTACATCTGCTAAGAAGGAAACGTATTTTTTTTCTTTTCAATGTCTTAGAAGATTTTACTTTTACCATATACCATTATTTAGATTTTTTTTTTTTAATAATACTAATGATAACTGAAACATTTACATACAACAAACAAAGGTTCGTTAAAAGCGTAAATATCGCAGCCTATGTCACTTCTGCATAAATAGAGATTATAAACATGAAAGCAAAACAAACAAACAAAAAAAAAAAAAGATAAGGTTTTTTTTTTTTGGTCTGAACACTTTCGTTAGAGTAAAGATCAAACTGTTCTGTAGAAATTCACCCGAGCCGGGCCGGGTTCGGGCCGAATTTTTAACTTTTTTCCAGGCCAAGCCGAGCTCGGGCCGAAATTTTAACTTTCGGGCCTAGCCAGGTCGGGCCAATATTTCTTTCTTTCGGGCCGGGCCGTGCTCGGGCCAAAATTTTAAATTTCGGGCCTGGCTCAAGCCTGGAAATTTCGGCCCGTGCAGACCTCTAGTGCGCGTTATACACGAGATTGTAAGAAATCGCCATTTTTACTTGTAAAGTAGGAGTGCACCTTATACACGCGTGCGCCCTATACACGAGTAAATACGGTATTTAAAAGTATTTTTTAAAAGATTTTTTTACATAATGCATTCAACAGTAGTAAAATTTTGTTGCATGACTTGCCCCGAACAGAGGAGACATGGGGGATAGATAGAAATTCTTATCAACAAAGCAAATAAAAATCATTCTTCCCCCTTTTTAACCGACTTCAAAGAGGAGGTTATGATTTCGACCTGTATGTATTTGTTGTTCACCCATAACTTTTGCAAATATGAACCGATTTTGATAATTCTTTTTTTGTTTGAAAGCGTATGAGGCCCATGTGGTCCCATTCGAATTTCATAAAAATCCGATAATTAGAACTTTTTTAAAAATAAAAACTTTAAATTTCAAACTCATTTTGAAGCAATCGACCAATTAGAAGTGTTCCTTTTGCATGCTTTCATATTACACTTACATAGACACACAATATTTTCACTGTTAAAAGTTTGAAGTTTTTGCTGCATCATCACTCCACCGCTTTTATGGAATATCTCCATTTTGACCAATGAGAATTCACCATAATACAATGAAGTAATCATTTTCTATAAAAGCGATGGATAGACGATAAAGTAAAAGTTTCAAATTTTTAACAGTGTTCAAAGTGCAAAATCCTAACTGGACGAGGGCCAGGATTCACATAAATTTTGCGCTGTTTGCGAAACGAGATTTATTAACAAGAAAATTTATTTAAAACATTGAAAAATTTGCTAAAATTCAGGCTTCTGATTCGTTAATCTGGTTTCGCTAACAGCGCGAATTCTACCTGGATTCCGGACAAGTTCTCTTATGCAAGAAACCGGAAATATAGCATCTAGGGGATATAGTGTGGAAATCGGCTATCTCAGGGCGTGTTCAGAGCAACTTACAAAAGTAACCAATGTTACCGATCGATTGTAGGGCAGTACAAAAGCAAACTGTGGCAGCAATGAAAACTATTCTGTTGAATTGTAGCTGACGTCACACTTTGCTTTGATTTTCATTTCGTATTTGTCTACAATCGGTAAGTGGTCGGTAAGTAACCGGTAAGTTGTGGTGAACACGCCCTCTTTAATACTTAAAATAAGCGCTAAAATGTTCTGTTCGTTAAATGTGCAACAATGCTAATGAAATTTAAAGATAGAAACGACATCTGCAGGACATTTTTTAAAAATGCAAGAATTATTGCGAGTCTAGATAATGTATCACGAAAATGCCGCAGATGTCGCTGTGATCGACACTTTGGAATTCAGTAGTATCGTTGCACATTTAAAGGATACAAATTTTTAGCACTGCTTGCATTGTAAAAAATTGAACCCTTTTGCTGCATCGTCACTCCATCGCTTTTATAGGAAACGATTACTTCGCTCTATTATGGAGCATTCTCATTGGTCAAAACAAAGAAATTCTATAAAAGAGATGGAGTAACTATGCAGCAAAAGGGTCAAATTTTTTACAGTGTCGATAGCAAATTTTCACTCCATGTAATCCAGACTCTCTCCTTCGAACAATGAAAAGTTCTTAAAAATAAAGGCTTATGATTGGTCAATCTTGTTTTGCTTAACAGCGAACAATCCTTCTCGATCCTAACCACTGTTGCAGAGATGCTAGTTTTTTTTTCAAAGTACGAAATCTTAGCTGGAACAATTCTCGTATCCACCAAAGTGAAAGATCCACATCGATCCAGACATGAGAATTCGATATCGAAAAGCTGAAAATTCATCTCTAAAGAGCCTTACACGCTAAAGCAAGAGTGTCTGTAAATCAGGGTGCTTGTTATGCCGGATTCACAAAGTGATAAAAGTACATTGCTATGTGCTAGATTTACATTTGGACAAATATAAATGACGAAAAATTTTGATAAGCTTACCATTAAAGTTAAGCGAGTTAACTTCTTTCACCCATAAAACAAATTCGTTCAGGCGACTACCGCCAAGTTCTGGAATAAAAATTCTTAAATTTTCTGTACTTTGGAAAACCGCGTTTATCAAAGAACATTCTTAACTTCAAATATTACTACTTTCATATAGACGCATGTTGAATCATGGTGTGATTTTGATAATATCTTCCTTTTTATTTTTTAACCGACTTCAAGGAGGAGGTTATGATTTCGACCTGTATGTATTTGTTGTTCACGCATAACTTTCGTAAATATAAACCGATTTTGATAATTCTTTTTTTGTTTGAAAGCGTATGGGACTCATGTGGTCCTATTCAAATTTCATAAAAATCTGTTGATTAGAACTTTTTAAAAAATTAAAACATTAAAATTCAATATCTTTTAGAAGCAATCGACCAATTAGAAACGTTCATATTTCATGTTTTTAAGTTACACTTACATAGACACACGATCTTTTCAAAATGTGAAATCCTAACTGAACAAGGTTCACATTTATTAACAGTGTACACTGTAAAAAAATTGACCCTTTTGCTGCATAATCACTCCCCCGTTTTTAAAGAATATCTCTCTCTTGACCCATGAATATTCTGCACGATAGGCCGAAGTAATCGTTTTCTATAAAGGCGGTGGATTGACGATGCAGCAAAAGGGCCAAATTTTTTACAGTGTACACTGTAAAAATTTTGATCCTTTTGTTGTATCGTCACTCCCCCGCTTTTATAGAATATCTCTCCTTTGACGCATGAGAATGCTCCATGATACATTGTTAAAAATTTGACCCATTTGCTGCAGCGTCACACAACAACTTTTATTGAATATGTCTTTATGACCAATAAGAATGCTCCGTAACACAGTGAAGTAATCGTTTTCTATAAAAGCGGTGGACTGATGATGCAGCAAAAGGCTCAAAGTTTTTATAGTGTAATTGGGACCAAAGCGTTTGTAAAAAGAAATATTTCCGAATCAAATGCTGTCACTCTCTTATAGAGGCAGCCAGATGTAGGTAATGAGTTTCAGATTACTCATCGAATACGCCACCGCTCATTTCCGATTACAGTGTCACTGTAAAAAATGTGACCCTTTTGCTGCATCGTCACTGCCCTGCTTTTGTAGAATATCTCTCTTTTGACCCATGAGAATACTTCGTAATTGGGTGAAGTAATCGTTTTCTATAAAAGCAATAGAGTGATGATATAGCAAAAGTATCAAATTTTTTACAGTGTAGGTTTCCTCGATATGAATATGACACATGTAGCACAGTATATAATTGGTTGAAACGATTCTGGACAAAAACGAGTCACCAAGGGCACCCCCTGGGGTGCAGAGCGGAGGGGGACACACAGGACATCCATAATAGGAAAAGGCAGTTTCAAACCTTTCTAAAAATATGCAACACGAGTGCTGTGGATAAAAATTTTAAAAGTTCCCCTTTGGGGGGGGGGGGGGTCAAAGTGGGGTGCGGCGCCCCAAACATGAATAATTGGAATAAGCAGTTACAGTTCTTTTAAACTATAGGAAGGCTCCGCCCCCCTGCTCGCTACGCTTGCCAAACCTCCGCGTAATCGCTTCGCTATTCCAAGTTGTAGGCTACGCCTGCTTGCTGCGCTCGCCATTACCCCATGGCTTCCCGATTTAGAGGTGGGCAATATATCAGTTACTTGTATATAATATAGTATATTCAATATACATTTGTATATTGTATATTTTACAACAATTTGAAAAGTATTTGTATATTGTATATTTTACAAAACTTAATATACAATATACTTTGTTACCCATAAGCAATAATTTTAATTTTTGCGTTCTAAAGAATTACATTAAAAATCAAAAGATATAAGCTATAAAATGTCTCGGATACTATATGTTTATAAATAGTAGAATAAGGGGAAACAGGACACACACCTTTATGCAATTGAATGTACTACCATTATTATTAATTTTTTAAAAGTATTCTAAAAGTATATCGAATATACATTTTGGAAAAAGAGTATATTGTGTAATATATATCTTTCGAAATTCCTAAAATGTCTGTATATTGTATATTTTGGGCAAAAATGGGCGAGTATTTGTATATTGTATATAATGTACTTTTTTCATGTATACTGCCCATCTCTGCTTTTGTTCTTTCCTTGTATATTTTATTCTTCCATGCTTATTAAGGTCATGTAAGAATAAATATCCGGTAAGAATATAAAAATCAGATTATGTGACACTAATGTAGGCGAAATTTTGGGATTCATAGGCACCTAATGTTAGGATATAAATGGTCGGCTCGCCTAATATTTAAAAAAAAAAAAAAAAAAAAAAAAAAAAAAAAAAAAAAGTTTTTAGCTTCACAGAGTCACATTAGGATGCTTGCAAGGAATTCTGATATTCATAGACACTTATTTTACCTAACGTTCTTGATGAAAAGTACCAACAAAAAGGTCTTGTACTACTTCCTGATAATTTATTCTTTCATATTTTTGACTAAATATGCTGTGCAATAGGACGTCCGGCCATTTTAACCTTTGGACGTGGCTTTTACTTTCAGTATCTATGTAGAAATATCATTGGAAAATTTCAATTAATGTTGTACTTAAAGTATGTAACTAAAGCAGAAATAATTTGGAAATTCGAATTTCACTCACATTTATACTAAAATCTTATATATAATATAAAATGTTTTCCTTTTAATAGTAAATTTGAAATCTAAAAATAATTGGCAAAAAAATAATTGCTAGACGAATCCATCAAAGAATTTTAATTTTAATAAAGTTTTCAGAAATAAAAAATGGCAATATTTCTTGAAAAAATTTGAGGTATTATACTTAGCGATTTATTGTTTGATTACAGATAGTAAAAAAAGTATAAAAAAAATCTATTGAAATTGCGAAATTGTAACCCTATTTTTGTTAAAATAACTTAGTTTTAAAACTTTTTGTTAATTTAAAATATTGGTTTTGCTGTGATTTTAATTAACTATTTTTCGTAGAAATTAGAAAAATTAGTAAAAATTTCGTAGAAAGTTTAAGGTACTAAAAAATTAGAAAAATGTTTCTCAATTATGATTCTTGCTTTTAAATTTCAAAATTTAAAATAATTAAAAAGATAATGGCTGAAATATAAACGTAGTCATCCATTGTGGTTTCAACAATGAAAGTAAGACAAATAAAGCTACTATCGCTAAACTTGGCGAAAAAATCGTAAAAATCTGGAAAATATCGAGTAACTACAAAACTAATGGGAATAAAAGAAAAAAAATTTCAGTAATAGCTAGCATTTCGTATGATAAATCAGTGTACCAACTTTCGTCACGCTAGGCCAAAAGGTTTGGAAGTTTTTTGGCGAACATCTCCACAAACAAGCTGTTTTATATACATAGATGAAATGATTATTCTATTCTTTGAACCAAATAAAATTTACAAAGGGTAAGGGATGGCTGTTTGCTGGATTCCTTAATCTTAAACATTCCATACTGACAAATTTTATTAAAAAAAATATATATATATAAATAATTTTTCGTGTTTTTTTTTTTTCAAATGCTTTCTTTTATTCCTGATCTTCTCATTTTACTTAATGCCGATAAACTTATATTTTCTGTTCTCGAATTTTGTAATGATTCAAGAGCACTTAATAGCATTTTCTACTTTCTAAAACCGGATTGTATGCACTCCCCCTTTTTTTTCCAAATAAAAGATTAAACAAACCAACAAATAAATAAAAACTCTTTGTAAGTGTGCGGCCGGTACTGTCTTTCATCTGAAAAGGGTAGAAGTAGATGTGATTTTTTTCACATGCTACTTGGTGGGTATCAGGCTAATGGTTTCTTGACCAGTAGGAGGTCAATTGAAGATTGGATGTGATGATGGCTAAACGCGTTATCACTAGTGCATCAACAGAGAATTTTCCTCTACCCCCTCCTCCCCCAGGTTAGACATTCAAACTGCTTTCTTTTCATCAATTGTACATATAAACAAGAAAGTAAAAGTCTTTTCCTTGGACGAAAGCAATTCTTTACAAAACCGGCTTTTTGACTCTACAAAGGAAACACCATGATCTGTGAAATTAATTCTTGAAAATAATTTTTTGGAGGTGTTATCTTTCACTTTCTTTTTACCCAAATTATACACTTTTCTTAGTTTGTTGGTTTTAATTCACTAAGTTATTAATAGCAATATTTTTTGCATACTTTCTTTAGTATTCTACAGCATCTTTTCTGGTGGACATTTATATTAGTGCAGAGGGGGTAGAGTTGCCCGGGCACACAGGGTTTCCCCCTACCGGATACGCCTGTAGTCTGTATTTATGGCCGTCAGCGTTTTATCTCACCTTAAAAGAATAGTATTATAACCACATTTAGATATGATGCTGATGGGGACCATAACATTCCTTGTCAAAAGATGGTGTCTGTGGCATTCATAGCCTTTTTTTTTTTTTTTTTTTTTTTTTTTTTTTACAGAATCTTGCAAAAGAATTCTTAAACATTGCGGTCTATAGGCGCAATAAATTCAAAAGGAATTTTAACAATGTTATAGTATTTAAAACACAACAATTAGATACATATCTTTTATATACATCGTAAAAAGCTTAAAAGAATGATGTTTGCGACATTAAGTCTTTTTATTTTACAGGGTGTGAAAAAAACCAGAGATACATTGTCGTTTATAGTCGATGATGCACAGAAAGACATTTTAATTTAACTATATAATTTTTTACTCGTACGTGAAACTTTTGTCTGCTTTTAATAAGCTATTTAATATGGGTGTTGCAAACGATGTACGCAAACATTCGTGTATACTACATACACAGTTGCTCAAAATAATTTGAAAACGTGACTCTTTATGTGTGCCTTAGCAAGTTCTTTGTATCATTGTTTTGAAAGAAATTTAGATCATTAATTTAATTAGAGAATTATCATCATTTATAATGTTAATAGCGATATACAGAGATGCATAAAAGTATTTAAATATAATGGTACATATAAGTCTTAATTTTTGAAAATTATTTTATATACTTCAGGGTATCGTTTTTCTTTCTTTCTTTCTTTTCTCATTACAAATAAAACTTTTGATTTTTATGTTAAGAAGCAAACAAGATTGTTAATATAGTGAAATTTTTCTGTATTGGACATCTACGGTTCCAAAAAAAAGATATCCAAGTTAGAGAAGTATCCAACTTATAGAGGTTAGACATAATGTTAAATATCCCAATAATCCGTTCTCAGAAAAGTGTCCAACTTGGGAAGTTTTCTTTCTAAAATTTCTTTAGTTATTTGCAATTACTATTTAAAGGGAAGAAATTAAAAAAAAAAATTTTTTAAAAATGTTTCATATTACAATAATGGGTAATGTTTGTATAAACTTCCGTGACTTAAGTACTTATTACTATTTATAATTTTAATTTTAGTAATTTATTTGTTAAATTAAACTTTCTTTAATTATTAAATCAATTATAAAATCCCTTACTTTAAATAAATGTGCTTTTCTAACGTCCATAACAATAATTAGAGCCCTTTACCTCACAATGCTCCTTTCCTAATAGAATATATATTTATAAAAACAATAATTAAATAAGAAAAATAAATCTTGCTATGACGCATGGATTATAAAACACTTTCCAACGACTCAGAAAAGTAGTTTCCCATATGGCCCTTATATTTGTGAGTCCCTGTATTTCGCTATAAATGTTATCCATTCTAAAATTTAGATCTGAGTTATATCGCTATTTATCGTTAGCGTTACACAAATATAGTGATGGTGTGATATATCGAGATATTACGATAGTCACAATACAACTATGTACGGCAATATATCGTTAAATAATAGTTATTTAATATCGCTATCCAAATATTAAAAAATAATACTTAACAAAAAATTTTGACATTTGCTTATTTTGACATTGCTTATTTTGACATTTATACTGTTTTAAAGTGTCGCACAAAATAATATGTACGACCCTGTAAAAATAGTCAGAAACGTTCATTTTTCATAGAGGATTTTTTTCTTGAGTCTATAAACAACATATATCATTTCATTAGTTTTTAAAATATTGAAACTGTTATAAAACAGGTTTAAAAACAATGCATGACACAGGCTCATTGGAATAATGAGAAAAAATTACATTCACAAAACATTTAATTAACACAGATAAATGCATAATTGCTGGATTGATTCGAGAAGAGATATGACGTCACATACGTAATACTTGTCACATGATCACTGCAAGTATGCGATAATTCTTTTTGATGTCCACAGAAAAATCGTCTAAATTTATTTTAAATTTCTTTCACCCATAGACCGTTATGTTAAATAATTCTTTTGCGATGACCTGTAAAAAAACTATAAGTGCCACATATACCATTTTCAATAGGGAACTTTCTGGAGTCCATATATACAACATATTCAAATTTCAAGATGATACGAGTATCTTTACGCGAGTTTTAACACTTTTCATCTTCGTTGGAAAGTGTTAATAATCGTCTGAATTTATTTTTAATTTTTTCCGTCCATAGACCATAATGTTAAAGAATTCTTTTGCGATGTCCTGTAAAAAAACTATAAGTACCACATACACCATTTTCAATAGGGAACATGCTGGAGTCCACATATACAACGTATCAGAATTTCATGATGATACGAGCATTTTTACGTGAGTTATCGCGCGGACAGACAGACAGACTGACGGACATACGGACAGACAAACTGAAGTTATAAACACTTTTCAACTTCGTTGGAAAGTGTTAAAAGCAATGTTTCCTTTCTAAAATAAGTGATTAATTTCTCTACTGTTACTCGATAAAATATTCATGAGTAAAACATTATTGATAAATACAAAAATAGAAAACTTATATAATCATCTATTCTGATAGTTAACATTTAAGGTTTAACCATTTCCGCCATTTTTGTTAAAATCATGTTTGTGAAGAAAATTTTTGCAGCAATAAATTTTCGAATTATACTTGTTACAATACTTTGTTTTGTACCAAATATTATGCATAAAAACGATAGTTTTTCGACAAATCGTTAATAAAATAGTTGATTTTGCCTTAATATGACTTTTTTTTAAAATTCAGACAAATAAAAAATCAATTTTTTAAAAAAATTATTATATTAAATAAAAATAGTTTCATGTAAAGGAAATTATAAGAAATATTATTTTTCATTAAATTCGTAAAAAAAATAAAATAAAATAAAATAAAAATAAAAAAGACTGTTCTCGTGTTGATAAGAACACGTATATCATATAAAATTTCCTCCAAAATAACACGTATCCCCCAAATTTGATCAAAATATGATATAACTGTGGATTGTTCTAATTGGTCACCATGGAGTTTCAAGACTTTTATGGAAAAAGTAAAATTAAAATGCTTAATTAAAATAATTATATGTAAATTTAAATATTTTATATCTTGAAAAGGTAATGTTTGCTTCAGGATGAGAATGCATTTTATCATTTTATACGTATAAAAAAAAATCAATTACTTCATAGAGATATAATTTAGATTCAAATACCACTTCATAGCCCAGCTTCAAACCTTCGCTCCCTTTCGCCCTCAGGTCTTTAACCTCCCAAACTGTTCTGTGATTCCCTCCCGCTGAAATATCATTTCATTGTGTACCTACTTGTAGGACGAACAAAACTTTCTCACTTTCATATTACCGGTCTGCCTAAGGACATTTGGGGACACTGTGGTGGCTAGTATTGTCTAGGAGGAGACACAATCTTTGCAGACAGAAACTGATGTTTCACTTGACCACCAATTGAGTAACATGATCTCAGGGTCTGCTCCGCTCCTTCCCCCTTCCCCCAAATAAGGAAATACAGTTAAATTATATTCGTAATTTTTTAAATATTCTTTACTAATTATTAAAAATATTATTTGTTTAAAGAGGTTTAAAAGGAAAATTTTTTCCTGTGATGATTTGTAAAATAAAATAAAAATAATCCAAAAAATCCCCCCCCCCCGTACCTTAAATAATAAAACATTAAAAAAAAACAAAAACATAGAATTAGAATAGATTTTAGTTAAATAATAATTATATAAGCTTTTAGTCAGACTTCTTCTACGAATTCCCACACTGGGCGAATAGTAACGTGTAATGTAAATATGCAATAAAACTATCTGGTACTCTTCGAAAGAGAACATTTTGAAATTCTTTTAGTGATAGTTAAAGATATAAAATCCCCCATTTTGAAATAAGCTATTATAACATTTTCATGATTACATCTCGTTTACTATAAAAAAATCTATAAAAAGTGTTCAACATAATATTTTTAATAACGGACAATTTCGCAATTTTAGAATTGAGTTATAAATTTTATTAATTTTTATGGAAATAATATTTGTATTTGGAAAAGGAACAAAACATTTTTAAAATTTAATGTATGAATTTGAGAGTCAGAAAAAGGAAAATAATGAAATAAAATAAAACTCTCAATGAGTATGAGTATATAGAGGGTGGACATAACGTTAAACCTATGGATCTGTTCTCAGAAAAAGTGAAGTGCCTAATTTAGGAAGGTGTTCAACTTAAGGGGATGTTCAACTTGGGAGGTTTTACTGTATATAAATTGTAACGATCAATATATATGTATATGCATTGTGCAGATTGTAAATGAATTGTGCTCGTTGAAATATGTTCATTATATGCATTGTGCAGTCATAAGTTTTTAACTAAAAGTGAGAGTAAAAATACTCGATACATTCAATCATTTAGTGAAAAGTATAGTAAACTTTCAGTAATTAAAAGTATAGTTAATTCACGCATCGAAAAGGTCTACGAGTTTCATTGACGGGCCTGAAATATTATCCAGGTGATGTGTTCTCCCATCACGAATGTATTATTATATGGTCAAACCTCATTAACGCGAACACGCTTAACATGAAATACTTTTAATCCGAAGTGGATACTCTTTCCCAATCAAATTAATAAAAGTTATAAACAGTTACCTTATTATAACTTTGACTGATAACATGAAATACTGCTAATACATAAACAAAATTTTATTATGTCCTCTTCAAGTTCACGTTAATGAGGTTTGGTTTCATCAAAGGGTGAGAAATAATAAATTTGTTAATTTTTAAATAGTAAAACATATATATGAAATAATGTTGCCTTGGTTAACATTTTCATTATTCCAAATAAAGTGAATTAAATATACGTTACTGTTACGTTCTTTATAAGATAAGAAAAAAAAATCAATTTAAAAAGGAGTGTTAAAAGGTATCTTCTAAGTTCACCATATATTAATAATGATACTTCAGGATGCTAGCGATGGTTTATTTTCATTCCCACTTTTTCCTAATAATTATATGTGTCCACGGTTCGTATGTGTATACGCATGGTCCTCGCTTTCAAATTAGTGCAAAGCACTAATTTCTGAGAGACGTATGACGAAAATTAATATTAAAAAAAAATAAAAAAATCTTGGTAGATAAAATTAAATATCACTACGCACACTCTACGCCAGTTCTGCATGCATAAGCCTCGATTAGTACGCACGTTTACATGGTCCCCGTTCATACTGTATTCATACAGAGTCCACGGTTCGTAGGTGTGTATACTCATACACATGTACTCGCTTTCACTGTCTGTATACCGAGTCCACGGTTCGTATGTGTATACGCATGGTCCTCGCTTTCACTGTGTGTATACCAAGTCCACGGTCCGTATGTGTATACGCATGGTCCTCATTTCCACTGTGTGTATACCGTGTCCACGGGTTGCATGTGTATATGCATGGTCCTCGCTTTCACTGTGTGTATACCGTGTCCACGGTTCGTATGTGTATACGCATGGTCCTCGCTTTCACTGTGTGTATACCGTGTCCACGGTACGTATGTGTATACGCATGGTCCTCGTTTTCACTGTGTGTATACTGAGTAAGCGGTACATAGGTGTATAGACAATATAGTTAATTCTCTGAACTTATTAAATTTTCATCTATTTCAGTCAACATGTAGGACATTTACATTACTAAGAAAAAAATGTATACTTATCACAATCGTAATATTTTTAATTAAAATTTACTGGGTATATTAAAGAAGAAAAATTTTATAATACTGAAAAAGAGATTCAAGAAATTCTTCCACATATTCATATACTTATACATTCTTATTACTAATTTAATAATTATATAAATGCAACACATTTG
The DNA here is from genome assembly GCA_964019185.1 of Maratus speculifer. Classification (NCBI taxonomy): domain Eukaryota; kingdom Metazoa; phylum Arthropoda; class Arachnida; order Araneae; family Salticidae; genus Maratus; species Maratus speculifer. The sequence goes on from OZ025297.1 coordinate 104,588,089, forward strand.
TATTCCTGAATTTACATATTAGTTGTAATATACGTATAAATCAGAAATTCGTCTTTTCGCCTTTTAACAAATAAATAAATAAAAGAAACGAATATAATTATCGATTTGATGCATATTTCAAAAATATATATAAGTAAAATTTGAAATATACTGCGAAAATTTTGGTTTATATTTATTCAAGTTCAAAACTAAAGTTACATTTCAAATACTCTCTTAGAAGAATGAAAATGAAGCAATGTCTTGCTTTTTTCGTTTACGTTCCCATTTGAACAATTCACAAGTGGAAAGTCCTCTGTTGGACGGTTTATTCACCGTGTGTGTGAATGTCCTCGGTTGCCTTGCAAAAAAGCATATTTGAAAAAAGCCTATATTTAAAATTTTTGAACCGGTTATATAATATACGTTCATCTAGAATACTAAAAAGCTGAAAAAAAATAAAGAAAACACATTATTTCAATAGGTCCGCAGTTGGTCGGTTTGGTTACCGCGTCCTCGTTTCCCACCATATTCCGGACTATGTGTGTCTGTGTGTGTTTGATGCAAAATTAAGCGCATATAATAAACATAATATGTTACAATAACAAAAAGAAGAAAAAAACACGTTTTTTGGGCTTAATTTTTATTTAAAAAATTCCAAATGTGTTAAAACATTACTTTCTATTTCTTAAAATTGAGAAATTATTTTCTTCTTTACATCACGAGATTGAATTATTTCGAAAAATTACGGACACATTGAACGTAATTTAATACTATAAGCAAATTAACTTCCAAAATTTCTCTGAAGTACAGTCTTTCCCTTTCGCATAAAACTTTATTTAAAAATCTTGATCAAACTAAACAACTTCTCACTGAACGCGCGTCACAGTGAAATTTAATGAAAATTTAAGGAAAATTTGCAAGTTACAGTGCAGGTAGATGCTTAAAGTTATTAACATATTTGATTATTTAAAAGAATTTTATGGTAATTAACTAATTAGTCACGTAGAAATTTCTATTGATTACTTTGCATTTTTCACAATTTTTTTTTTAGATCACAACGTTTCTATGATAATGCTTTAAAATAAGCTTTGAAAACAGTGTATATGGCACACTAGGCTGCAACATGCCACATTTAATGTGTCATTTAAGAGTAATTACTTTTAACAAGTACTTATTGTTAGATTATATAAAATGAGCGCCGTTATTGAATTTAAATGTTACTAATTTACTTGCTGTACGAAAAATTTCATTACATGGTTGCATTAAAACCAGAACCCTTTTTCGTATATGTCCTTTACCTAATTAATAAATCATTAAATTTACAGGTATATTTAAATTTGCAAAAATTATTCAAAAAGTATTATTGATCCTAAATGAGGAGAATTAAGAAAAAAAATCAATTTTGTAAATTATAAAAATTGAAATATTAATAACATCGCTAGGACTTTTATTAATATAAATGTTTAAGTGTGTGTGCGAGTCTTTGATGCAAAAGTAAATATTTAGAATAAACATAAATGTGTTACATACATTTAAAAAAAAAGCATTTTATCCTTAATTTTTTATTTTGGAAGTAACAAGTGCTTTAAAACATCGTTTTCTTTTTCTTATAATTTAGAAATTATTTTCTGCTTTACATCACGACATTAAATTATTTTGAAAAATTCCGACTGCACTGAATGTAATTTTCATACGATAACTAAATTAAATTCGAAAGTTTCTCTGAAGTACAGTCTTTATCTTTCCCATTAAACTTTATTTAAAAATCTCAATCAAACTAAACAACTTCTCATTGAACTTCTCAGTAAAATTTCATGAAAATTTACAAAAGTTTGCAAGTCATTGAATGTACATTGTATATATATGCTTAACGTAATTAAAATATTTCAATCTGTGACTTTTTTGGTTACGTTATTTAAAAGAATTTTATGGTAATTAACTAATTAGTGATCTAGAAATTTCTATTGATTACTTTGCACTTTTCACAAATTTGTTGTTCTTAAAATTGCAAATTTCCCGTGATAATGTTTTAAAATGTGCTTTGAAAAAAGTGTATCTGGCAAATTAAGCTGTACCATGCCGCATTTAAAGTATCCATTAAAAGTAATTATTTTCAAAAAGTGCTTATTGTTCGATTATATAAAATAAGCGCCGTTATTGAATTTGAATGTTATTAATTTACTTGCTGTATACGAAAAATTTCAGTACATGGTTACATTAAAACCAGAACCCTTTTTCGTATATGCCCGTTACCTAATTAATAAATCATTAAATTTACAGGTATATTAAAACTTGCAAAAGTTATTCAAAAATTATTATTCGTCCTCCGTGAAGAGAATTAATAAAAAAAGTCCTTCCGGCAATGCCGGGAGGAAGAAGTAGCTTTCATATACTTATTTATATATTATTTATTTTAAATTAAGTTATATTATTCAAACATACGAAGCTCAAATTAGTGAAACCCGATTTTATAAGATTGAATGCTTGTTTTTGTCAATACTGATTATTAATAGGAATATTTAGAAATTAGTCATATTTTATTCAACCTAGTTTTATTTTCAGTGATTTAGAGAGTCGGCAAATTCCACGATATCATGAAGTGTATGCCATTTTAAAGCAACATGATGGATAAAACAAACCAATGAGATTGGTCGAAACCTTAATTCATGTGGACATGCTCTCTCATATCGAAATCGATTAATATATACGAGTGCTGTCGCGGGCAAATTGATTTTTTTAAAAATGTCAATCACATTAGAAATTCAAACTTCTATATCTCAGGCATTTTTTAAGATAAAGACAAAGCAAAAAATACTCCGGAATTCATTTTAAGATAAATACATTCGAAAGAATCTTTTTTCAATTTCTAATTTTTTATTATACATTTAAAAGATTTTTGACAAACTTAAATAGACGCCATTTTAAAACAAGATGGCGGATGAAGTTGGTAAGTTCTAACTCAAAATGTCAACCACACTGGAAATTGGAAGTGCTATAACTCAGACATTTTTCAAGATATAGATGAAACAAACAATGACCTGGAATCTTTGTATCAAGGTCAAATATACAAAAGAAAAATCTTTTTCAATTTCTCACCTTTTTGTACCTAATTTTAAATTTTAATTTTTTTAAGCATTTTTAAATGGCTGCCATTTTGAAACAAGATGGCGGATGATGCTGGCCATCGAACACGGTCGAGATATTTGTATGTACTATATACATACCAAGTTTCATTCAAATCGGTTCATAAATACGTTAGTTACAGCATAACAAAAATCAGATTGTTTCAAAATGTCAGCCATAAGAAAAATTCAAAGTGCTATAACTCAATCATTTTTTTAAGATATAGACAAAATAAAAAGTGTTCTGGAATTGTTGTTTTAAGTTCTAACTTATAAAAGAAAAATATTTTTCAACTTTTAATTTCTTCGCATTTAATTTTAAATTTTAATTTTTAAAAAATTGTTTAATGGCCGTCATTTTGAAACAAGATGGCGGATGATGCTGGCTAACGAACTCGGTCGAGACATTTGTATGTACTATGTACATATCAAGTTTCATTCAAATCGGTTCATAAATACGTTAGTTACAGCATAACAAAAATCAGATTGTTTCAAAATGTCAGCCATAAGAAAAATTCAAAGTGCTATAACTCAATCATTTTTTAAGATATAAACAAAATAAAAAGTGTTCTGGAATCGGTGTTTTAAGATATAACACATAAAATAAAAATATTTTTCAAATTTTAATGTTTTTGCATTTAATTATAAATTTAATTCTTTTTTTAAATTTTTTTAAATGGCCGCCATTTTGAAACAAGATGGCGGATGATGCTGGCCAACGAGCTCAGTTGAGATATTTGTATGTATTATGTAAATACGAAGTTTCATTCAAATCGGTTCATAAATACATTAGTTATAGCATGACAAAACTCAGATATATATATATGGTTATATATATATACATCAACATTTGAACGGAGGGTGGTTTTGGGTTCTGGGGGTCATGATCGATGAAAATATACCAATATTTTCTGGAAGTGCTTTCCTCCGGACGGCTGCAATAGGTAGCTTTCTACTTTTTGTAATGAAAGCTACCTAAAAGTTAATTTTGTAACTTATACAAAATTTAAAAATTAACAACGTCGCTAGGACTTAAATTAATATATACATATTTTTTTGTGTGCGCGTATGTTTTTGATGCAAAAGTAAATATTTAGAAAAAACATGAGTATGTTACAACACAATAAAGAAAAAACACATTTTACGCTTAATTTTTATTTTGGAAATATTAAATGCTTTAAAATATTGTTTTCTTTTTTTTATAATTTAGAAAATATTTTCTGCTTTACATCACGAGATTAAATTATTTGGAAAAATTCCGGCTTCATTGAACGTAATTTTCATACGATAAGCAAATTAAATTCAAAAGTTTCTCTGAAGTACACTCTTTATCTTTTGCATTAAGCTTTATTTAGAAAACTTTATCAAACTATGTAACTTTTTACCGAACATCTCAGTGAAATTTAATGAAAATTTAGGGAAAGTTTCCAAGTCATTGAAGCTACAATGTATTTATATGCTTAATGTAATTAAAATATTTTAATATGTGACTTTTCGGATAAATTATTTAAAAGAATTTTATGCTAGTTAACTAATTAGTTTTATTGAAATTTCTCTTGATTAGTTCGCATTTTTCACGAATTTATTGTTCGTAAAATCACAAATTGTCTGTGATAATGCTTTAAAATAAACTTTGAAAATTGTGTATGTTGCACGCTCAGCTGTACCATGCCGCAAAATTGAATGCGTTCGTTAAAAAGTAATTATTTTCAGCCAGTACTTCCTATTAGATAATAAAAAATTAAATTTCAAATTAAATTCGAAAGTTTCTCTAAAGAACAGTCCTTCCCTTTCGCATTAAATTTTATTTAAAAATATTGATCAAACTAAACAAATTCTCACTCAACATCTCAGTGAAATTTAATGAAAATTTTACAAAATTTTGCAAGTCATTGAAGCTACAGTGTATGTAGATGCTTAAAGTAATTAAAAAATTTTAATAATTGACCATTTCGGGTAGGTTATTCAAACGAATTTTATGGTGATAAACTAATTAGCGATCTAGAAATTTCTCTTGATTACTTTTCATTTTTCATGAATTTATTGTTCGTAAAATCACAAATTTCCCGTCATATAATACTTTAACATAAAGTTTAAAAACAGTGCATGTCGCAGATTAGGCTACAACATGCTTCATTTAATGTGTTCGTTAAAGAGTATTTATTTAAATTATTTTCAATCAGTACTTATTATTAGATTATATAAAATGAGCCGTATTATTGAATTTGAATGTTATTAACGTACTTGTTATACCATATTTTTTATGTGGTTGCATTAAATCTTATCCCTTTTTATAGAGGTCCGTTATCTAATTAATAAAATTTTAAATTTATAAGTATATTTACATTTGCAAAAGTCCTTCCGGCAATGCCGGGAGGAAGAGGTAGCTTTCATATACTTATATATTTATTTATTTATTTTAAAGTAAGTTACATTGTTCAAAAATACTAAGCTCAAATTAGTGGAAATAATCTTATAAAATTAGTGATTTTATAAGATTGAATACTAGTTTTTCTCAAGACTGAATATTAATAGGAATTTTTAGAAATTAGTCATCTTTTATTCAACCTGGTTTTATTTTAAGCGATTTAGAGAGTCGCCAAACTCCACGATATCATAAAGTGTATGCCATTTTAAAGCAACATGATGGATCGTTCAGATCAGACCGTTTCAAAATGTCAGCCATAAGCAAAATTCAAAGTGCTATAACGCAATCATTTTTCAATATATAGACAAAATAAAAAGTGTTCTGGAATCGTTGTTTTAAGTTTTAACACGTAAAAGAAAAATATTTTTCAACTTTTAATTTTTTCGCATTTAATTTTAAATTTTAATTTTTTTAAAAAATTTAAAATGGCCACAATTTTGAAACAAAATGTTGGATGACGCTGGCCAACGAACTCGGTCGAGACATTTGTATGTACTACGTACATACCAAGTTTCATTGAAATCGTTTCATAAATACGCGTGTTATCACGTGACAAAAATCAGATCGTTTCAAAATGTCAGCCATAAGAAAAGTTCAAAGTGCTATAACTCAATCATTTTGTAAGATATAGACAAAATAAAAAGTGTTCTGGAATTTTTGTTTTAAGTTCTAACACGTAAAAGAAAAATATTTTTCAAATTTTGATTTTTTCAAATTTAATTTTAAATTTTAAAATTTTTTTAAAATTTAAAATGGCCACCATTTTGGAACAAAATGGCGGATGATGCTGGCCAACGAACTCGGTCGAGACATTTGTATGCACTATATACATACCAAGTTTCATTGAAATCGGTTCATAAATACGCGTGTTATCACGTGACAAAAATCAGATCGTTTCAAAATGTCAGCCATAAGAAAAATTCAAAGTGCTATAACTCAATCATTTTCTAAGATATAGACAAAATAAAAAGTGTTCTGGAATCGTTGTTTTAAGTTTTAACACGTAAAAGAAAAATATTTTTCAAATTTTGATTTTTTCGAATTTAATTTTAAATTTTAAATTTTTTAAAAAATTTAAAATGGCCGCCATTTTGAAACAAAATGGCGGATGATGCTGACCAACGAACTCGGTCGAGACATTTATATGTACTATGTACATACCAAGTTTCATTCAAATCGGTTCATAAATACGTTAGTTATCGCATGACAAAAATCAGATATATATATATATATATATATGGTTATATATATATATATATATATATATATATGTCAACATTTGAACGGAGGGTGGTTTTGGGGTCTGGGGGTCATGATCGGTGAAAATATACCAAAATTTTCCGGAAGTGCTTTCCTCCGGACGGCTGCAATAGGTAGCTTTTTACTTTTTGTAATGAAAGCTACCTAAAAATGATTCAAACAGTATTCCTCTTCCTCCAAGAAGTGATTTAAAAAATAGTCAATTTTGTAAATTACACAAAATTGAAATACTAATAACTTCGCTGGGACTTAAATTAATATTTTCTTTTGTGCATGTTTGTGTTTGATGCAAAAGTAAATGCTTGGAATAAACATAAATATGCTACAATACAATAAAAAAAAAACACATTTTACGCTTAATTTTTTATTTCAGAAATATCAAATGCTTTAAAACATTGTTTTCTTATTCTTATAAATTAGAAATTATTTTCTGCTTTAAATCATGAAATTAAATTATTTTGAAAATTCCGGCTTCATTGAATTTAATTTTCATACGATAAGCAAATTAAATTCGAAAGTTTCTGTGAAGTAAAGTCTTTCTCTTTCACATTAAACTTTATATAAAAATTTTTTAGCAAAGTAAATAACTTATTAACATATTTACTTTTTTTTCAAAGTAAATAACACATTAATGAAATTTGATGAAATTTTAAGGAAAGTTTGCAAATTATTAAAACTACAATGTAGATACTTGCTTAATATAATTAAGATATTTGAATATGTGACTTTTTAGATTAAGTTATTTAAAAGAGTTTTATGGTAGTTAACTAATTAGTGATCTAGGAATTTAACTTGCTTTCTTTACATTTTTCACAATATTATTGCTTTTAAAATCACAAATTTCCTGTAATAATGCTTTAAAATGAGCTCTGAAAACAGTGTATTTTGCACATTAGGCCGTAACATGTCGCTTTAAAGTGTCCCTTAAAAACTAATTATTTTCAACAAGTAATTTTTATTACATTATATAAAATAAGAGGTGTTATTGAATTTGAATGTCATTTATTTACCTGCTGTACGAAACATTTCTTTACAGGGTTGCATTATAACCAAAACTCTTTTTTTTGTATATGCCCGTTATCTAATTAATAAAACATTAAATTTACAGGTACATTTACATTTGCAAAAATGATTCAAACAGTGTTATTCATCTTCCGGGAAACGATTTAAAAAATTATAGTTAATTTTTGAAAAATACACAAAATTAAAGCATTAATAACTTTGTTATAACTGTACGAAACATTTCTTTACAGGGTTGCATTATAACCAAAACTCTTTTTTTTGTATATGCCCGTTATCTAATTAATAAAACATTAAATTTACAGGTACATTTACATTTGCAAAAATGATTCAAACAGTGTTATTCATCTTCCGGGAAACGATTTAAAAAATTATAGTTAATTTTTGAAAAATACACAAAATTAAAGCATTAATAACTTTGTTATAACTTAAAATATTATTATTGTTTAAATGTATGTGTGTTTGATGCAAAAATAAACGCTTAGAATAAACTTAATATGTTACAATAAAATAAAGAAAAAAACACGTTTTAGACTTAATTTTTTATTTTAGAAATTTCAAATGTATTTGAAGCATTATTTACTTTTTCTTAGAAATGAGAAATGATTTTCTGCTTTACATCACAAAATTAATTTATTTTGAAAAATTCCGGCTTCTTTAAATATAATTTTTATACGATAAGCAAATGAAATTCGAAAGTTTCTCTGAAGTTTCCTCTTTCGCATTAAACTTTATTTAAAAATCTTGATTTAACTAAATAACTTTCGACTGAACATCTCAGTGAAATTTAATGAAAACTTTAGAAAAGTTTGCAAGTCATTGAAGCAACAGTGTAGATACATACTAGATTTAATTAAAATATTTCAATATGTGAATTTTTCTTGTAAGTTATTTAAAAGAATTTAATGGTAACTAACTAATCAGTGATCTACAAATTTCTCTTGATTACTTTGCATTTTCCACAAAATTATTGTTCTTAAAATCACAACTTTTCTGTGATAATGCTTTAAAATAAACTTTGAAAACAGTCTTTCTGGCACATTAGGCTGCAACATGTTGCATTTAATGTGTCCTTTAAAGAGTAATTATTTTCACTAAAGGCTTATTATTACATTAAAGAAAATGTGCGGTATTATTGGTGAATTTGAATATTATTAATATACTTGTTGCGCGAAATATTTCTACTTGATTGCATTAATACCAGGTCTCTTTTTTGAATATGCCCGTTATCTAATTAATAAACCAATAAATTTATAGTTATATTTGTATTTTCAAAAATGATTCAAATAGTGTTATTTATCTTCCATGAAGCGATTTAAGAAATAATAGTTGATTTTGTAAATTATGTAAAATTGAAATATTAAGAATTTCCCTAGGATTTAAATTAATATAAATACAAATGTTAATATAAATAAAATTAATATAAATACAAAAGGAAATGTTTAGAATAAACATAAATATGTTACAAAATAATAAAGATAAAACACATTTTACGCTTATTATTTTTATTTTGGAGACATCACGTGCATTAATACATAGTTTTCTTTTTCTTATAATTTAGAAATTTTTTCAGCTTTACATCACGAAATTAAGTTATTTCGAAAAATTCCAGATACATTGAACGTAATTTTCATACGACAAGGAAATTAAATTTGAAAGTTTCTCTGAAGTACATTATTTTCTTTTCGTATTAAACTTTATTTAAAAATCTTGATCAAACTAAATAAATTCCCACTGAACATCTCAGTGAAATTTGATGAAAACTTTAGAAAAGTTTGCAAGTCATTGAAGCAACAGTGTAGATACATGCTTCATGAAATGAAAATATTGGAATACGTGAATTTTTCGAGGTACTTATTGGGTTATTTAAAATAATGTATTGGTATCTAACGAATTAGTGATCTAGAAAATTCTCTTGATTACTTTGCATTTTTCACAAATGTATTATTCTTAAAGTCACAAATTTCCTATGATAATGTTTTAAAATAAATTTTGAAAACAGTGTTTAGTGCACATTACACTGCAACATGCAGCATTTAATGTGTTTTTTAAAAAGTAATTATTTTCAACAAGTACTTATTATCACATTAAAGAAAATGTGCGGCGTTAATGAACTTGCATGTTATTTATTTACTTGCTGAACGAAATATTTCTTTACATGATTGCATTAAAATGAGAACTTTTTTGTATCGATATCTAATTAATAAACCTTTAAATTTACAGGTATATTTACTTTTTCAAAAATGATTCAAATAGTATTATTCATCCTCCGAGAAACGATTAAAGAAATAATAGTTAATTTTGAAAAATATACAAAATTGAAGTATTAGAAACTTCACTAGAATTTAAATTAATAATTTTTTTTCTTTTTTGTAGAAAAAATCATGACAATACGCAAAATGTCGCATTTGTCACTTCAGTGGACAGCCTGCTTAATAAGGATAATCAGATTTTTGTTGTAAACCAAATCGTTCTCAAAGATAGAAGTCACATGAATCATATCTGGTGATTAAGTTTGCCAATGCAGTGCATAAAGATAATGATTTGGTTAATGATAGGCAATAATTCGAGTTCCAAACTCATTGTTAATAAAGGCATCATCCAAAGCAATATATGTCTATATGGAGGATCACCGTCCTGCATGAACCGATATCCTTTGTTGTTCTTACCTGGATTTGCGGAAAACAACCTTCTGAGACTTACCTCAAAATTTTAAATTTCTTTTGTCAGATATCTTTCTTTCTTTCTAACCGAAGACCAGCCCTTACCTGTCTAGTGTCTCCAGATGGATGAATTTAATCGCTGCCATCGAAATACTCAAGGCCAGAGGACACGATGTGTGACGTCATGACTAAGCGACCAACTTCTCACTAGTGTTTCAATTCACACCAGAAAGTTTTGAATGGCGACTTCCTTTTACTATTTTTGTGTAATATCTATCATCGTGTAACTTAATAATAACTATTTAATCTTACTGATGAGAATTTCGAATCTTCCGATAAAAAAAAATCATACAGATGCGGCAACATTGTTTCATTCCGCATCTGGCTGAATTTTTATTCAGGGTTTCCGTATTCTCACCAGCATGTTTAAATAGTTATTATTGTTTTATAAAGTGATAAAAGTGATTTATAAAGTAATAAAGTGAATATAAATTTATTTTATTTTATTTGTGGAAAAATTCCACAAATAAAATAAAATAAATTTATATTCAAAATTTTCCGTTCTGAATTTCAAAATTAGTGAAAAGTCGATTGATTTGTGATGACGTCAGATCTGGTGTATTCTGCCTTGAATATTTCAATGACAGCTGTTTGATACCTGATGTGGGTGTGAGTGAGCGCCTAATCCCCGCTTAGCGGCCATAAACCTGACATAATCGCCTCGAACGTCATCTTATCTGCACTGCCTACAGGTTGTTAGCTCACAGGCTATCAAAGCCTGAGAGCTTATGTGCCCTCCCGTTCTGTATCTATGTACGTGCATACGTAACGCGATAACTCATGATAAAAACATCCGATTTACATGAGATTTTTGATATAGGCTTATTATGATAAGATGCTTCCTTGATTAGTTTTGAGAGTTTATTCGATAAGTATAAAAAGAGGAACGGGGACTATTGCCCCTCCCCTTAATTTATATATATGGGTTTTTCATGCAGAATTAATAGATTTCGTTGAAATCTTAGATGTCGGATAATTCTAATGAGGTGTCTCCGTGCTTAGTATTGGGTGTTAATTGGATAAGTTTAAAGGGGGGTAATGGGGGGTAACCCCCTCGTCTTAATTAAGGTTTTTCACGCAAGATTTACCAATTTGCTTCAAATTTTTCATATAGGTTTATTCTGAAAAGGTGCTTTTGAAATTCACTGGATAAGTATAAAGGAAGGATAGGAGAAACAAACCCTCATAATTTGTGTAAATGGTTTTTCATGCAGAATTAATCGATTTGTATATCGAGTAGTAATAAGAAGCTTCGCTCATTTGTTGTAGTGTTCTTTTCTTAATTATAAATCGGGGTACGGGCGATTACCTTCCCCTTTAGTTAGCTAAATAGAGTTATATGCAGAGATATCCGATTTGCTTTAAATTTTGGATGTAGGTTATTTCTGAACAGTTTTGGAGGTTTGGTGTTTAATTATAAAGGAGGGAACGGGGGACAACGTTTCTTAAATTACATAAATGGGTTTTTATGCAGAATTATTCGACTTGCTTCGAATTTTGGATACAAGTTTAGTATATGATAATAATATGGCGTTTTCCGGGCTTCAGTGATTAAGTATAAAGAAAGGAAATGGGGGGGGGGGTACTTCCTTCCTTTTTTTTCAAAAAGCATTATTATATAAGGCTGTAATATACAATTAGTCTTCATAGCCTGTGAGCTGTATGCCATCAATTTAACTAGGCATCATTCTTTTTATTTGTGTATACTTCATTTTGCCGGTTACTTAACGTTGTATTCTATGGACGTTTTCAATGTGACGTCAGTCGTTTTGCTTTTAAACTGACTCCAAACAAATGTTTGCTAAGTTCCATATATTATTAAACATAAATCATAGAAAATGTTAATACAACATATAAAGTACTAAAACATATATCTGTGAAATATAGCTGCAAAATACCGCTATAAAATATAATAAAGATAGAAAATATACCATAGCAACGGTTTGTTTGGAGTCAGTATCCAAGCAAAACGTCATACTTAACTTCATGACTGAAAGCGTTTATTATATAAACACCTGCATATTTCTATTCAATTTGATCACGTAATTAAAAACCTTCGATCACATCATGGATTTAGAAGGCTTAGTTACCAACCATCCGTTGAGTATGACGCTCTGGGGGACCGTTTCAATATTGCATGGAATTGACACTGAGTGATTTCTTTTTATGACTTCTTTTTATTTCTTTTTTCGACTTTCACTGCACACATTCTTGCCACAATCTAGTGAGGTTCTTTGATATTATTTCTGTTTAAATTTGTGGGTTCCAAATGTCACGTTAGCACAACTATTATGCAAGGAAAAAATTTCGTTTACGATATACTTAAACCGGGAGAACTCGCTATGAGAATTTCTCTCACGGTGCCCAATTCTTTTCTTTTACTTTACAGTCACTTATTATCAAATTTTTTATTTGGTTTAGTATTTTTATTCAAAAAAGAGGTAAAGTAATCGAAATCACATTTTGAATTTTATTAAAATGAAAAATAGCCTTAAAAATAGTCTTAAAAAGGGTACGATGGTGAAAGAAAATCTCATGCGCGAGTTCAAGCGGGTTAACTTTGATTTCAAACACTGGTTTAACTGAGACTCTTGTGGATAATTTCACAAATTACCGGTTAGTGACAGCTGTAGTATACCGGAGAATATTCTAAAAACCTCAGTGGTAGCAAACAAATGAGTAAATAAATAAAATAAAATTATTTAGAAAAAAAAAGGGGTGAAAGTGGGGAATAAGCTTTTTGAAATAAGGGAAATGGAGAAAATTTTCACAAGTTTAAGTTAAATAATAATAATAATATTTATAATCCTAATCGTAGTACCCCAAACAGCCGATGTTTTTGTAGGTGCCTCGCAGAAATTAGCCTTGAAATGGGCTCCTTGCAAACTCCATCATAGAGTCACAACAGATGGATAGGTGTATTTCTTTAGTAGCATAAAATATAGAATATGTATTTTAAATAAGAAATTAATTTCTAGAAATAGAAAATGTCCAATGTAGGGGAAGAATTCACACACAGCCTACCGGCATAAAACACGCATTTATTCATTTTCAAATATATTTTGTCGAATATTCCGGTGCTATTGTGACATTTGAGAATTAAAATTAAGTGGAAAGAATTCAATCACCAGATCTAAAAGGGTTAAAAGCCTAGCTGTATATATTCTAAAAGGGAATAAAAGTATTTTGTAAAAATATTTGTAGTTAAAAATTAAAAAGCTTTCATAAATATTTTACTATAATTGTACATGCGTACGTTAAATATAATTATTTTATTGCAATTTAGCTAACCAAGAACAACATACCTTTCATCAGTCAACATTTTTCAATTTCTAGTATTGACTAATTGCGTATATACACTTATTTCTACTATTATTTTGCTTTTTATATTTTACCTTTAGCACGAAATAACATCTTTTTTAATAATTTAAAGTTTAATACATACATACATATATATATATATATATATATATATATATATGTGTGTGTGTGTGTGTGCGTGTATTGAGATCGCCAAAATATGGAGTATTTTATCTTTTTCACTCCCGCTCTCTGTCGCGAGGGGGCAATTGCCCCACCGGACATTGCATCAAAATATGGAACATTTCATCATTTTCTCTGTCGCTAGGGGGCAGTATGTGCTCTAGCGTCTAAATTTAGTCTGTAAATTTTTTCTATTTTCTTGTAACTGAAAAAAATTTATTTTTTTAGACATTAATAAAGGAGACCGTGAGGAACATTATGCTCTACAGACAAGGCTTTCTTGTCTGAGCAGTCCCTCTTAGACGTTCAAATGTAGAGAATTTTGCAATATTATGACAGCATATCACGAGGAAATTTGGAGAACAATAATAAAATTATCAGAGATTTCACGACTTTCAATTTAGCGACTCAATGCGATTTAGGCACCATTGGATGAAAACCCGACGATTTCCCAATATTTACAGCGTTTTTCATCGCTTTCTTTTAATGACCCACAACTAACTGAATCTCGTTTTAGCTACCTTCTCGAAATTATGATAAAACTGCGCAATGTATTCAGACTTTCCAAGATGCCTAAAAAAAGCATCTAGCAAAACTTTCCCTTTTTCTCACCTTTTTAGAAGTTGGTTAGCTATGGTTGACTTCAGGGGATAGTCTAGCGAATGTATGCCCCCTCTGAGCAATGAAGTTTCCCCCACCCCCCAAAAAATTAAGATTTTGTGTTTTCAGAAGTCAGAAAGCGTAATTTCCTCCTTAGAACGACAGAAGTCCCACCCAGAGAAAAATGGCTGAATTCAACACTGACATAACCCCCTTCGCCACTTTTTTTCATACTCTCTAAAAAGGACAATAGATCTAAGAAAAACTTTTTTAAATTACTTCGAATTTAGCAGAGGAAACAGAGGGGCGGTCCCAGATGAATGGCTCTAAATTTCACAATGGATTAATCTACAAAGAGCAGTTAAAAATAATTCTGGAAAAATTACCACAAATATTTTTAACTATATAAATAAGTATTATTATTGCATTAAAATGTTAGGTATTTATGAGTTGCATTGTAATCATCCAAAATTAACAACTTTTGATTTAAAGGCCACTTCGCCGAGGTTTCCGTGAAGGTAATTAAATCGCGACTCGGTTGTATTTTCGCGCTTTATATATCTTAACTTTAACACTAAAGAATACCTTAATTAAAATTTTAAAGTAAAAACTTTAAATTTTGTAATCCTTGCAATATTATACGATAGCATATCACACTTATATAAATTATAGACATGTTACTAAATAAGTTTACAAAATTAAATTACTTAAATCAACTATAATTTTTTTTTTGAAGTGAGCATTATTGCACATGATTCTTCCCTTTGATAAATTTACTTTGAAGTACCATAACTTTGACGGGCATTATATCAAATGTAAATTAATTCTCTTGTATAAGCTTCAATGATGTTTTTATTTTAAGAGAATTTCCAATTTCCATTAAAAATAAAGAAGAAAATTTGACAAAAGTGAGCTGTTATAAATCTAAACTATTACTGTCAAAAGAAGTTTATACAGAAAGTGGAAGAATTTGCGAAGATTGTAGTTTCTGCTTCTCGCTGGGTAAAGCTTTTATGTTTTTGAATTTTTTTTCTGTTTTTTATACGTGATCGACACAAATGAACCCTCTCATTGACAAGCTTGTGTTAATACGTTCACTAAATCCATGTTTCACTGCAATATAAACAATGTTTAAAGTATAAATCTGAAGATTTAATTGATTTTGAATGAAGTGTGCAATGATTTCTATTCTCAAGATTCACATTCATTATTGAAATCAAGTTTTTTGCATAATATTGAAATAATCGTCATTTTTTAGATCATTTTTTAAAACAAAATGAGAGAAAACAACGTTACAATTTTATCATTTTGGAAGGCTGCAGAGGTTTGGTCACTTTTCATTGAATAATGTTTTAAATACTAATTGTAAGTTATTAAATATATACTAGCCGCCCTTGGCGACCAGTTTTGGTTTCCCTTTAATACATACTAAGCATTAAATCATATTGCTTGTATTCATAATTTATTTAAATTGCTCATTTTATTCCAAATTAGAAAATTCTGCTAAAGAATTAGGTGCAGATGTCATATAAGCACCACATTGACGCAATTGCAACAAAAAGGCAAATATATGCCTCACATGATAATCCGGCAATTTTTTATATATTCTTTAATAAACTGTTAATTTACTTTTTTTTTCATTTTTAAAATGATATAAATTGTTTTGTTCTATAATTATTAATTAAACTTTTTTTGTTTATTATTATTTCCTTTTTAAAATAATAGAAAAGATGTAAAAATATATGTATGTAACTGGTATTGAAAACTAAGTTTTCGCCAAACTGGCATCAGAAAAAAATCGCACAATGTGGTGTGTATATGACATCTGTGCCAATAAATCAAGCACTCGGTATTTTTATGCTAATATGCCGCATCGCCAAATATTGTACACGTGGCATTTTTTTTTTTGTATTTAATTTAAAATATATTAATTCTTTCACTCATTTCATTTAAAGAAATAGAACTTTAATTTGAAATTGAAACGTTTAAAATTCATGATTTTTATTTATTTTTTAAGCTATTGGAATAACAATAAAAAATAACGATCTTTATGAAGCTCCATAATTGCAGCGAAAAAACAAAACGTAAATAAACACAATTTACCACAGCCCTAGATGTGCTTCATTTAAACGTTGCCATAAAACAATTAACAAATAACCGTGAATTTTGTGCCACATACGTTAGCGTAATATATATGCCGATTATCCGGATTGGTTGGAATCAAACCTGTTCCGATTATTGAAAATTGCAGCTAAAGGGACATATTTAAAAAACGTTTTGTTGCAACGTTTTTTAGATAACCTTCTTTTCACTCTTTTTCCAGACTTAGGACTAACGACATTAATAAACTGCGAAATTCTGTTACTGTATTCTGAATCTATTGGAAAGTGTTACATGATATATGCTAAAAGCACATTTTTTTTAAAAGTTTGTAACAAAATTTTGAAACAAATATCATTCAAATTCTGGATACTTAAACAAGAATAAAACTATAATTTTTGTCACTAAAGCCCTAAGTGATATTTATTGAAATTTATTATATATTTAGTGAAATTTAACATATCATGCATTTTTTTTTTTTTTTTTTTTAATCCTAAAAGTTTTATAACAAATGCTGTCAACATAAATTTATGAGAAGGTGGAAGAATTTTTAAAGATTGTAGTTTCTGCTTCATGTTTCAAAACGCTTTTATGTTTATTTAAATTTTTCCTTTTTCGCCCTTTATACGTGATAGGTACAATTTTGATGGGCAATTTTTTATTTGAATAATATTTTAAATACTAATTATAAGGTAGTAAATGAAGATTGAATTCAGTAGAATGCAAATTATCCGGATAGGCTGGAACCGAAGCCGATCCTATTATTTAAAAATCCGGATAAAGGGACATATTTAAACAAGTTGGAAATTGCACGTCAAGCGTAGCAAATGAGGTGCGTTCATACTACATCAAAGTTTTAAAAATAGTCATATCTTGGGGTAATAGTTTACAGTATTTCGGATGCAGTATAGCGGCCGAAATATTTTGTGTCTTCCTGTAAATACTGTCTCCTTTCTCTTATACAGAAAGTAACTTGTAGTAAACTTTAGCAACGTATATCATTTCCATAAAATATGGAATAATTTAATATAATTAAAACGCACCCCAAACAATGTTCCCCCTTTACCATTACGTTATGGAATACTTTTGCGGGAGCTTGTAAATTAATAACAAATGTTCTTTGCACCACATATTGTACAGAATGTGTATTTTAGTATATACTTTATAGATGCATATCGATTTCGTTATGTTTGAAAGTGTGTAACATGATTAAAATGCACTTGAAACTATTTTATCACACTGGGCGTAATAACAGAATAATTTGATTGTCCCTGTAATTAAACATTACATCCGATTTATATAGAATTTGAAACGACGCGACAAAATTATTCAATAATTATATATTTTAAATTTCAAACGATTCGACTGAGTAGTTTTCGCTCTATTATATGCGGACTGACAGACTGAACGACGACTACAGATGCTACGTATTTACATATTTATGAACGCACCTAAAAACGCCTATGATAATGTTTTTTAGATAACTTTCTTTTAACACTAATTTCAGGTTTAGGAGTAGTGATATTAATAAACTGTGGAGTATTGTTACTATATTCTGAAGGTCTTTGAATGTATTACATAATGTATGCTGGATGCACGATTTTTCGTTATTCCTTTTTCCTTTTTTTAATTAAATTTACGTCAAAATTTCAAAGTAAATATCATTCATAATTTTGGATACTTAAACAATAATTTAAGGGACTAAAGTTTCAAGTGATATGTTTTTAATATATTATGCATTGTTTTTTTCTAAGCCACAAAATTTTATAACAAAACCCTGATTATTAATTTGTTTTAGATTATTCTAGCAATCATAGAATTCAGTGGGTGATCAAAAAAATCCCTTTTGTAAAATCTCATTTCAGAATAAACAAGGGTTAAAATACTGTTGGCACGCGAAAGACATTTTTGATTAAATTTTGAAGCTATAAGTAATCTATTTGAGAAAAATAAATCTTAAATTTGTGGGATATAAGTTTTCGAAATTACATTCGTCTACGGTTTGAAAAGAAAAAAAGTTTTAAGTAAGAAAAATATCAAGAGAAGTAATGATATTGGATTTGAGACTCCTTTTCTGTTCATCAAATATCTGAAAAAAACATTTAGTTTTAAGAATAATTACTTTCTCTGTTACAAATGAGTTTCTTGTCGATTTCTTTTTTACGAACTTAAAAGAAATATTTATTTACAGAAAAAAGAGAATAATTTTGGAAAAGATTTTTTATAAGGAGTTAAGTTCTTTGGTTTTTCTAAGGTGATGTTTTAACTTCGATTTTCTGTACTGTAACATTGATTTATAATTGGTTAAGGTATCTGCTTACGTGCGGAGCACTTTAAAAAAAAAAGGACAGTTTTGAAAAAATATAATAATTTTTAGTTCTATTGTATTACACATTGATAAGAAAACATAAAATCCTGGGAATATCTTTTTAATATTTTAAAAAATTAAGGGGTTTACTTTTTTTTCTAGCAAAATTTCTTGCTTACGCCAGACAGCGTGCACTCAATTCAAGTAAATGTATTTCAATTTCCTATATTCTGCACACTTCTATTACACTTATCTGTGCACTGAACTAGAAGTTTTACAATGTCTTCAAAAATAACCAAACAATTTCAAAATATGTAAAAAAGTACATTTTTTTAGTAAAAATTGTTATTTTTCATAGTTGAGTGCCTATAAAATAATTAAATTATCACATATAACTTAGATCCTAGTTCAGAGCATAGTGAGTAATATATAAAGCATTCTTACAAAATTTCACTGAAATATCTTTAAAACTATTTATGTAATGAAGTTTATCGCACATGGAAATAACGAAAAAATTGATTTTCCAGAAATCGCATTTAAAGATTTCTTTTTTGGTAAAAAAACTATAATATTTAATTGTTACGCTTAAAATGCACCACATTTACATTCTAACCCTTCTTTAACTTTATATTTAACCATTTTTTATTTCTTAGAAGCTTTTTTTTTTTGTTTTCCTGGTAAGTTTTGCTGTCTATAGCGAAGCACGATTTGATTTTTTTTATTCCTAGCAAAATATCATGCTTATGCCTTACAGCGTACACTCAATTCAAATAAATATATTTCAATTTCCTTATGCTGCACACTTCTATTCCACTTATCTGTGCACTGAAAGTGGAGATTTTCAATATCTTGAGAAATAACCGAAAATTTTTAAATTATATATAAAAAATTAAGCAAAAATTACCATTTTTTCTTATATTTCAGTGTCTATAAAATAATTAAATTATCATAGCCTATATCCTACTTCAGAGCATAGTGAGTGATACTGAAAACATGCTTACCAAATTTCACTGAAATATCTTTAGAACTTTTTAAGTAATGAAGCTTATCGAACATAGAAATTTCTGTCCACATGTTTTGTTGCTTCGCCTCGTAGTGGTTTCTTAAGTTGAGAAAACAGCTAGAAATTGCATGGAGCGAGATCAGAACAGTATGGAGGGTGTTGTAAAATCTTTACATTGCTCAGCTGCAAAGCATCCTGTACGCAACGAGCAATATGTGTGAATAATTTCGGAATCCATCTCGCGCAATCACGTTTCAGTTGTAAATTTTCTGCCACGATTGAGCGAGCACTATCCAGAGATATATTCAATAGAGCATGCATCTGACATACTGTAATCCAGCGGTGTTCCTTGATGATAACCGCACCTGTGTTAATCATTGTTTCTGTGATGGACGTTGAAGGTTCAATATCTTCCCACTTCAATATTCTCCACATTTTGCATTACTCCCTTAAAAGCTTTATACCCACGAAAATACTTGCCCTTGACATTGCTTCATCGTTGAAAATTTCACGTATCATGTCAAAAGCTTCCGATGCTCATTTTTGTAGACGAACACAAAATTTAATTGCACAACATTGTTCAATCGACGACGCTTCAATTTGATCGACAACTGGCCACTGTCGTAGGCACCCACAAATACACTTCAGTTTAATCGCATGATACTCAAGAACATGAGCCTGTACTTTCTATTTATCGGTAGCTTTTGTTAATATAGACAATAAACTTTTTTATACCACACAAGTTAACATCCGATGCGTAGTTTTGCTGTAGTAAAACTAGTCTTATTACTTATTGGACAGATTACGTATAACTAACAATCTAAAAAATTTTAGAAAGTTTATTCATCAGGGCCTACACCATGGTGACAAAATTGTAAACCAGGTCCGTGTAATATTTCTTTTCTATGAATTTGCAATTCATAAGACCTAAAATGTCATCCATATTTTTTGTGTGAAACGGGTGTGTAATAATAAAAAAAACCTCATTTTTAAATTAAGTAAGTTATTCCAAATTCTACCCTTTACCTTGTCTTTAAATGTAATATTAAATATCAATTATATTTTTATCCCATGCCTTTATAGTAGCGCATTTTATTTATTTCTTACTTAAAAAAACCTTAATCTCTTAAAAGCGAAACTGACCTTGCAAAAATCGCCTTATCTATTTTATTCCTTCATATTTCGAGACATTAAATTTCTGTTTTTTTAAATTATTTACTAATACGATTTTTATGTTCTTAATAGTTATTTTTCGATCTCTCAGCATTCTGTACAAAGAAGTGCCGCGTCAAAATATTTACCTTTTTTCTTTCTACTCTGTTTATAAAGAGTACCGACATTTCTTCATGAATTGGCCAACTTTTGTTCATCGTATTCACTTGGTGCACCCTCCGCCAAACTTCCCTCTAATTTAAATTTCGTTTAAGCTTACGTAAATCAGGTCGTTATATACTGGGGCGATTAGCTGGTATAAAAAGAGTTTAAATGGGACTAGAGAGCCGAATATGTAAATTTTTTTACTTACTTAATAAAAAAACGTGTCATCGAGAGATTGTTTTTTCAGTTCTGTATGTTTTTTCCAGTAAGTTAGCATAATAATTCCCTATTCCAGATACTATAGAATAAATTTCATTTAAAATAAAGCATAGATTACGCTTTATTTTCCAGGAATAGAACTGATATTATCATGCTTAAAGAATTTTTATATTGATGACATTAGTGCCTTATGTAAACAGATATATTTTCACATCCCTTCTATAAATACTTCTAATGGCTTTTAAAAGAAAATATTTACTATTTCATTTCATTTCTTCAAACCAAAAATACTAAAGATTCAGACTGCCTGGAAAATATATGTTATGCGTGGAAAATCTATTTTAATAAAAGTAAACATTTGTTTAAAATATCTGAATAAACATTATTCTTAGCACACATTATATTCCTTTTGCAAAATTTTTCTTTTTCAAGAATGATTAAATTGAATTCCTCTTTCAATCGCAAGATAAAATTGTGATTGTGTCTTTTCAAATCTATGTAAAACATTTTTTTCCTCAAAGTTTTATAAAAGCATTTAAAATACTAATAAATGCAAAAACACTTCTTAAAAAAAGTACTCTTTTGTCAATATTCAATGTTCATCTTCAAAATCACACCTAATTTCATGCTTTTTCTAAAATAATTTGAATAAAATAGTTAATTGTGACGTAGGTAATAAATTGGAAAATTGGACGTTTTATGTTACTCTATCGTGAAGACACAAGCTTGTGCACTAATTTTTTTTAAAAAAATGGTTCTTGCTAAATATGGCTAACGGAAAATAAAAATAAAACATTATTCAAACAATATTCACTTTTTTTGCTAGTTTTTTTTTCTTTTAGTTAAAAATTACATGAAACTATGAACTAATAAAAAAATTATAATAATTTCTAAGAGTAATTCTGACGATATAAATACAGAAATAATTTACGAATTGAAAAATACCCCCCTCCCTCAACGTCAAAAAAGCTAAAAAGATGCAAAAAAAAAAGTACCTTTTAAAGTATTTTTGTTTTATGTAACCAATAACGCTTTTGGAACAGGATAAAGTAATGAATCTATAACTCATTCGAAAATGTATTACAACTGATCACGTATTAAATGAGTTTTATAACAAGTTATTTTAATGGTACTTTAAAGTAACTTCAGGAGACAAAAGATTAAAAATATTTATTATAATATTTCAAGCTTAGAAAAATTGTTTCAAAGCACGAAATTCTAATTTTTTTAATTTTTAAATAACCACTTTAAAATATTACTTAACAAGATCAATACTTATTTAAAGGGTGATTTCAAAAATCACACTGTTAATATAAATTATGAATATTATCAAGATCAGAAAAATTAAATATATATATATATATATATATATATATTCAACGATTTAATTAGCATGCAAATATGTGTACATTAGACAAACTTGTTGGCAAATTGAGTATTAATTTCAAATACACACCCAATAAATTTTCTGCCCTATTTGTTAATTTAATGAGAATTAAGATTTGTAATTCTGATTTTGCGCATGCAAGAATTAATCTCCATTAATTTAAAATGTTTAAACGGCAAATATATTTCAAGTTTATGATTTTAAATGTTTATGGATATGGAAGTTTCGATATGAATAAGAGTATACAGGTATTTGTAGTAACAGAATCACATTTTCTGAATAAAAGACAATACTATAACTTTCGTAATAAACTGAAAGTCAATCAGATATCTAATTATTTGTACATTCGATAGCACTCAAAATACACTCTTAAAAAGTCAGCCATAAAATAGCTCAAGTTGAGCTGAAATCCACTCATCTCAGTGTTGAAAGGCAGCTTCTCAAAAAAAGAGTTGAAATAACTCGAGTTTTAACCAATTTAAATGAAGTTGAGCTATTTAAATAACCAGTTTAGATCAAGAAAATTTAATCGTTTGAAAAACAATTCTTTTATGATCGAAAAAATTACAGCTCTTTCATGAGAAGCCAATTCAGCTCTTTCGTTTTAAGAGTGTATCAAAAGCAAGCGTTAAAGTTATTTCTCCAACAAATAACTTTTATGTAACTAAACATGTTAATAACATTTAAATAAATTTTTAATAAGTAATAAATGCCTCTGCTGAAAATTTAAACAAGCCGGAAAGAAAAGTAAAACATTATTCAAACATTATTCATCTTTTTGTTACTAGTTTTTTTTAAACTTATAAATAACATGAAACTATTTACTGATAAAATTGTCTAGAATAATTTCTAAAAGTAATTCTTACAGTATAAATATAAAAATATTTCGGAATTGAAAAATCCTCCTCCCACTTCACATATTATTTATTTGTGATTAAAGATCAAAAATACTAATAACTTTTCATGTTGTTTAATTTTGTGTATTATTCCATTTTCGAAAAAAATTCTTTTTGATTCCTTTCGGGTCTGGTGTACTATTAATAGTACATGTATTTTAATTAAGTATTATTTTGTTTTAATAAATACTTTTGTAGCTTTTTACATTTAGCAATGTTAGTATGTGTCTATGTATTTACTATATGACTTCATTAAAGTTCAGATATTTAGTAATTATAATAATAATAAATATTTGATTAATTCTCTTTGCGCCATTTTAAATATATATTTCCCTCTTTAAATTTAAAAGAAAAGTTATTTTTCTGAAGAAATCACGTTTAAATAAGCGCAAAAAGTATTGTAATATAAATTAAATCTTATTGTAATACAATATTTTCTAAACATCTCCAAAATTTTTTCCTTAGCCTATTGTCATATGAATATGAATTGAATAGTAGACACACACACCAAAAAAAATATATTTGCTTTTTTTATACAGTGACATATTCATTAAACACTAAACTAACTGTTTGGATAGCTAGTTCTAATATTTTTTTTCTGAAAATTGAAAAAAAAAAAATGGATTCGAAAGGGTTAATTAATATATATAGAAAAGTATACATATGGCGTCACTATTTTGGAACAATACACTAACACTGCAAAAAAATACATAAACTCGACAAAAAATAATAAAATAAGAATAAAAACAAAATTGGCTATTTAATAATTTGTACATTTCAATATTTTTATTATTTATTTTTTTATTTTTATTTATTTATTTATTTTACACTAATAAAATTGCACTTATCACAGCAAAGAATAAATTATGATAGAGGTGGCACACATTGTTTGATATTAAACATATATGCGGAAGCAATGTTGACAAAAGCTAGATCTTAAAATACATCAACGTTTTTTCATAAAATAGCCTATGACCAAGTTATTTTGTGGGACTTGTAAGCCCAGCTTAGCAGACATTTGTATAATAATTTGAAATTGAACTGCAATTTTATTAATACTAAAATCACAAACATTCATTTCCTTGGCCTTAATTAAATAAATGTGGATTTAGTTAGGCTATTTGTATAAATACGCAACCATTTGTGATCATCTATTGATTAACTAAAAACTGCATATGCTCATTGCAATCAGAGAAAAAAGTGATACAGAAATACAAGGATGCATTTAAGATAGACTAATTTTTTCACAGGCTCTCACAATTCGTCTACATAATATCAGGCTGATTGAGGAACAAATTATTATTTTCCAATTAGCGTAAATTTTCTTAGGCGTTTAACAATAAACCCGAAAAGTTTCAGGCTGGTTGAAAAAGGAAAATATTTCTCCAATTAGCTGGTTCATTGCAAACAGATTAGATTCTCTCCATAGAAAGAATTCTCAATTTCTCAATTAGCTTATGAAATATATAATATATATATGTATATTATATACACACACATACATATGTATAAATTTATTTCTTTATATTATATATATATAAATATACAATTATAAATATTTTTTATTTATGATTACAGGATATTGTGTACAATGTTGTTTGTCATATTTTCTGAAAAGAACATTTCTTTATATTAAAAACTCTGGAAATTATAAGCAAAAATCTTGGCTTGGTTTGCAACTACTTTTTTGAAAACCTTAATTTATCTACGTGTATACATGCTGTCTTCATAATAATAAACTCAGTTTATTACACTACTTGCCATTAAAATTGCTACACCATGAAGGCGACATGCTACAGTCGTGAAATTTAAACGACAGGAAGAAGATGCTGTGATATGCAAATGATTAGCTTTTCAGTGCATTCTGATAAAGCAGGTGCCGGCAGCGACACCTACAATGTGTTTAAATGAGAAAATTGTTCAGCCGGTTTCTCACACAGAAATTGCATTTGAACATTATTGCTTGATGTAAAATTGTTGTAATGCCTGGTGTAAGAAGGAGAAATGCGTACCAGCATGTTTCTGACCTTGATAAAAGTCGAATTGTAGTCCACCGGGATTGCGGTTTATCGTATCGCAGTATTGCTGCTCGCGTTAGTCGAGATCCAATGACTGTTCGCAGAATATGGAAGCGATGAATTCAGGACAGTAATATGGAACGCCGTACGGAATTTCAACGGCCGCCTGTCACTAGAAGCCGAGAAGACAGGCATGTTATCCGTATTGGATTGTGCAACTACGTTACGAGCTCTGAGTGAACAAATGAGGTCATTTGCAAGACAAAAAGTGTTTGCACGAACAGTTTGACGACGTTTTCAGTAGCATGAACTCTCAGCTCGGAAACCATGGCTATAACATACCTTGACGCTGCGTCATAGATAGGAGCGCCTTCAATGGTGTGATCAAGAACGAACCTGGGTGCACGAATGGCGAGGAGTCGTTTTTTCAGATGAATCCAGGTTGTATTTATAACATCATGATGATGAAATTCGTATTTGGCGGCATCGTGGTGAACGAACATTGGCAGCGTGCATTCGTCGTCGTCATACTGGCCCATCACCTGGCGTGAAGGCATGGGGTACAGTTGGATACACATCTCGGTCACCTCTTGTTCGCATTGACGGCACTTTGAACAGTGCACGCTACATTTCTAATACTTTACGACTCGTGGCTCTACCCTTTATTCGAGACCTGTGAAACCAGATGAATACAGAATTCTATTTATTTATTTGCTTAAGGATTAGTTTAGATAGTTTCGAAAAAAAAATCGATTTCAAGCAGTTCGGTGTGCGCATTAGAAATATTTTGTCTGTAACAATTTGTCATCTTTAAATGAGATAAATTAAAAAATATCTATGTCTTTTATACGCATATTTAGCTTTAGAAATTCACACATTGGGGAGAATGGAATAAATAGTATTTCTTATGAAATGGATCTAAAAATAATAAGCTATCTATTGTAGCGGTCCGTGGTACCCCAAAAGTTTTTGTATATTTTCATTGGAGGCCCCGAAAGTTTTAGTAAATTTTCATTGACCATTAACTAGATATAACATACAGTACAAAACCAAAAGCCATTCTCCGCTCAAATGTAGATTTATGTAGGTATTTTTACAAACATATGTGGGGTCTTGGTCATGCGAAAGCACCGTATTTATTAACCGATTTGGATGTAACTAAGCCGGTACACTGAGCTTATCATGATTTTAACCAAGCTTGCTGGCCAGCATTGTTCACCAAAGTATTTCCAAACACGATCACGAATAAATTTTAAACTAAAAAAAGTATTTAAAGAAATTTTGACAACCATTTCGAAAATGAATTTTTCAAGGATTTATTACAAAATTCTACATTAAAAAAGGTTTTTTTTTATAAACAATCGGTTCAACATTAGGTTGTTTCCTCTTTCGTGATCGTCAGACATTTTGTTATCAGTGGGCTCGATAATCAGCTCTCGTTTTTGTGCTTTAAAAGACAATCTTTCATACAATGTCTTTCTTTAGATTCGGTTTTTCCGTATCTGATAATTTGCCTCTACCCATTTTGTAACATGTTTACTTTCTTCTTTATTAACAACAGCATTTAAATTTCCTATTTAAATAAAAATTCTTCTGAAAGTAAAAAAATAAAAATAAAAATAGAAAATCCCAAATGGCATGGCCTACAGGCGCAGGTATATTTTGAGGTTAAGTGCTAATTTCACAAAGAAAAAGGAAAATATGATTAGAGATAAACCCAAACTAACAGTTTACTGCTTTTGAAAACTTTTTAATATCATTTTTCCATAAAAGCTGGTTTTATAAGAAACATTTTAAAGGAAATTCGGTTCAAAATGTCCACTTTGAAATAATTTATTGAAACACATTCAGCTTTTATGAAATAATCGAACAATACGGAACCTTATATAGTTTCTAAAAAAGAGAAACTTCTAATTGCATGTATGCAGGAATTTAAAAATGAGTCGGATAATATGCAATTTGTTACTAGAATACACCTTGAATTCTGCAATTACGATCGCTTGGGAAAATTTTGTTTAAAATACCTAATTCGACAGAATTTTTTGAAATATATTCTGCCTTTAGGAAAAACTGACCAATACGGCACATTATATAATTCCAAAAAAAAAAAAAATAAAATAAATAAATAAATAAAATAAAATAAAAAAATAAAAAACCTCCCATCCGGATGCGTTTGAGAATAAAATGAATTTTAAAATATGGTATTCTGAATATCAGCAGTTTGGATTTCAGTACACCCTTAATACGATTTTCCCTTCAATTCCTATTTTTGTTTAATTTATATTTTGCTAAGAGAATTGGTCCTATCAAAACTTGTCAATATAAAAGTTGTGGATATTTTTGAGTCGATATATAACAAATTCAATCGGATTTGATATTTCAAGAATTGACAAAATTATAGATTTTTTCTTCTCCCCCTCCACCCCCCTTTTTATTTTCGCTTTTATTTATAAAATTATTTTATTTTATTTTTGTGGTAAGACTTGATCTTTTTAAAAACTTGTGAGTAAAAAAAAATTATACATAATATTAAAATATATACATGTAGAATAAATTTATTTGGATTTGATACATTGAGAATTGATGAAATTATGATATATATATATATTTTTTTTTTTTATAAAACCCAATTTCTTTCGCTCCTTGAGCCCATTTTTTTATTTTATAAAAAATCTATCATGCATTGTTTTTTTCCCATTTTTCAGAAGTGATAAAAACTTTAATCTGGTTCGATATCTATTTCAACTAAGAAGCAATCGAGTTTATTCGGTTTTCACAAAAAGCCTCCTTATTTCTACACCCCTGGCCCAATTTCACCCATTAACGAACTTGACCGAGATTTTTCCCCCTTGATTTTCAAGACAATTTGTTCAAATCCTAAAGGAATGCTAAAATGCCCAAAAGTTAACAATAACTGTAAATAATTGCTATATTTGACTATAAGTTTATTATAAAGATTAAATAAATGATATTTTATATTGTTACTCAAAAGTTATTTAAGAGAATTTTCAAAAATAACTTTCAGTGTAATATCTAGCTCTGCGAAAATATCCAAACTAATCTGAAAGCAGCAAAATGCTCAACAATTTATGTGTTGCCTTTTATTTAACTGTAAAGAAAAACAGAAAAGGAGAGAAACAGAACTACTTATGCAACTAAATTGTAATTACTGCAAAAGTTCTTACCGACTTAAAGACAACAAGCCCAGTTTATAAACAAATCTCGAATGTTTCTTTTCTTTATTTTATTTCTTATTATTTTTATGCAGAGTTTTTGAAGTATATTACATTCACGTTGTAAAAAAATTCCGTTAAATTTACGGCAAAAACTGCTGGCGGCAATGTTGCCAGCAGTGTTTTGCCGTAAAAAATGCTGTGAAATTATATTTAATATAAATATTACATATAATTTTACCGAATTTTTTACTGCATAAACTGCTGACAGCATTGATGCCCAAAGTTTTTGTCGTAAATTTAACGGAATTTTTTTTTTCAGTGCACTTCACTTTTTTTTCGCATTTATTATAATTGACAAATTATTCGGTTTTAAATTTCGTGTAATTTTTCTAGAAATCCAACATGTTCCTAATACTATGCATATTATTTTTATGTAAACGTTACTTAAATCAGGTTTATAAAATTATGTTTGACAGCTAAGATTCTAATCATTTTTTAAAATAGTTATTTTATAGAATTTTAAAATGCACGATGCCAGTAACCGTAATTTGAATTTCTAAATAAAACATTATGCTTATTTTTAGCATATCCAACCACATTTTTAAGATTGACTTCCAAACGCATTTCATATGTAAAATAAACTTTTAGAATACATATTATTTATAATAAAAAAAAGAAAAGAAAAATCATGTACTTTAAAGCAGTCAACATATTTTATTTACTTTTCGGTAGTTCCCGTTTCTCCTTTTGATGGATTATGTGGACATTAATCAGAAAAACGCGTCAAGTTAAGAAATTTCGTATGCAACTTCGCACATTTAAAATTTTCACTCCGATATCTACTTTTTTATTACTGAAAAAAAATAACGGAAAATATGCAACGTTTCAAAGTAATTTGCATTTGTTTTGTATTCCTTATATTTCTATCAGTTTTGAAAATAAAAATTCTATATTGCCTTTCTATTAATATACGTGTATATATATTTATGTAAAGAAGTTTTGTTGCTTGTTGAAATCCTAAAGATAGCTGCGTAAAAGACAAAAATAAATATAATTGACAGACTTGAAAATTTTAAGCGCATTGGTGGAAGCAAATAACTTTATTTCAATTACATTTAGTCCTATTTAACTTTTTCGGGTCTGGTGTATTATTAATAGTACACATTTTTTAATGGAGTATTATTTTGTTATAAAAAATACTTTTGCAACAATTTACATGTAGTAATGTTAGTGTATGTCTATGCTTTTACTATGTGACATCATTTATGCTTAGGCATTTAGTAATAATAATAAGTATTATTTGCTTCCTTCTCTTTGCGCCGTTTCCGATTCTTTTATTTTAAACATATATTTCATGCTTTAAATTTAAAATAAAAGTTACTTTTCTGAAAGAATCATGTGTAATAAAGCGCAAAAAATATAAAAAATTTGTAATATAAGGTAAAACTTACTGTAATACAATATTTTCTAAATATCTCCAAAAACTCTCCCTTAACCTATTGTCATATAAATATTTCTTAAATAGTACCCAATTAACTACGTATCGATACGTATACTACTCGATTTCTTTCAGGCATTGAAATACTCGTTAAATACTAATTAATTTATTTGGATAGCTAGTGTCAATGTTAGTAACGCAATTGTAATTTTTTCTAAAAACTGAAAAAAAAAATTCAAACCCGAAAGTGTTAACACATGCTGATTATTTTCTAAAGCATATTTCCTTTTTAATCGAACGAAATGGTAAAATAACATAATATATGAGAATAGAATTTTTTTTAAATCTCTTTATTTGTATTCTATATTTAAAAATAAAAAGTTATAGATGTGTATATATTTTCTTTTTATTTAAATTGATAGATACTAGGAGTCTGAACATAGATACGTTAATATTTGAAGAGATTAAAAAAATAGCGAAGAAACAGCAATATTAAATGGGGAATTAGAAAAATACATAAACATTCGTGTAAATATCTCATTGTATTGTTCTCATTAAAATTAAATTAATTATTATTCTAAAATAATTATTTTAATAATACTTTTAACCCTTTCCGGCGCACTACTCTTTAAAGTTGGAATTTAAAGAAGAAAAAAATTAGGCAGTCTATTTAGGCCTAGAGGAGTACACAGGTATTGTTTTGTAAAGATTGCACTAACCATTTTAACTATACAGCTGTTGCCGAAGTGGTAACCTCCCATAAGTAAAGCATTGATAAGCACAGTGAGAAGAGCATTGCTGTGAAGCGCGTATTACAGTAAAACATTTTACCTATTATTTAAAAACAGTAGAGTTTGATCTCTGTGGTGCTGCCATCTAGAACTCATAAGAAAGATTTAAAGTAGCCATTAGAGTAGGTTTTGAAATATTCACGGAGTTTTTTTGTCTCTAAACAGGGGGAAACTTTAGGTGTTGCCGACCCGGCAACACTGCGCGTTAAGGGGTTAAAAGAAATATTTAAAAATATGCCATTTCATTGTGAGGAAGATAGCTCTTGAAAAGCTTAAAAATTATTTTTTTTCTGAATGTATAGACATTTTAAATCCGTAATTATCCGTAATAAATACAAAGCATATAAGAATCTGCGGCATCCTGTAAAGTGATAAGAATTCAAATATGGCGTCATTTGCTGAATTTTCTTACTGTGCAGGATGCAAAAGTGCGTTTGATATCAATTTCGGTGGGTTTTTTTTTACAATGTTTTTTAAAAAATTTTCAACTTTAATGAAAAGTGTTTATGAATTCAGTTCATTGGTTTGTCTGTCTGTTTCTCCACCTGTTCATGCGCATTCTAACGAGCAAATGTACTCGAATTAACGTGTAATTGATGTGTGTTATTTATATTCATAATGGAATGTATGGAGAAACTCCAGGAAAACGGAAACGAACCTTATTAAAAGTTGCTAAAGACAATATTTTGACACGTACATTATTTGTAGAAGAATAAAAAAAATATGCAAAGGACTAAAGTAACGCCGGAAAGACCAAAGTAGTCCTGGTTGACGGTAAGCTTAATTTTTTTTTCAACTTTTAGAGTGTTTTATTAGAATGATATAAAACTGTTTGTTATTTTATATATAAATCATTGTATACTTGTTCATATCGTTTACAGTGGCGCTACATTGCAATTAAGATACAATTATTCAAATTTCTAGTGCATGACTTGTTATCTTGAAATTGTTCAAACCACCTGTTCCCGAATTGTACGTCCACATATATTGTTTGAAACCTACCAGAGAGATTAAATAGTTTTTAACAAAATTGAACCCGAAACACAAAAACTCTGTGACAAACATATTTTGAACAACAAATTAGAATTATAATACAGTCGGCGTTCGTTAATTCAAACTCCTCGGGACCACAGGAAACGTCCGAATTATCCAGAGTTCGAATTATGTAAAGTATGATATAAAACATGCTTAAAGGGGTACTACTAGAAATAAATTAATGTTATAGTATTTTTAAATATATTTCATCTATTATGATTAGAATGGGACTTAATGTTCAATTAAAAGATATAAATACATAAACTAATTAAGGGATTAGGAACAAGCACAAACGAAGATGTGCGAAGGTGTCATCGATGGACAGACGGACACTAAAAAAGCAGATACCAAATGCATGGGACTATATGTATAATTGTTAAGAACCATTCTTATAAAAATGAAAGAAAGAAAGTTATTTTAAGAATCTGAAATCCGAGAGGAAGTGAGGAAGAATGAAAAATTGGAATCTAAATAGTTTGAATTAAACGAATTGAAGAGAAAATGAGTTCGAATAAATGGAAATTTTTAACGTTTTTTCTGCTATTGAAAATTTTGGGACTTCATGTTTCGTACGAATTATGCGAAGATTCGATTTATCCGATTTCGAATTAACGAGAGTTGACTGTACAATTGTACAACAAAAATACAATTTATCTTGCGAATCATTATTTGCGTTCATAAACTTAGCACTATTAAAAACACAAACATCTCTTGAAAACTTTCTTAGGACTTCTGAATCAACTTGTATAACTTGCTATTTATAAACGGATTGATTTGAAATTATATTTATATAAAAATTCACTTTTAAGCAAGTATGTTAACTTTTATTTCAGAATATCTTGCAGCTGATTTTTTCTATTATGCTTGTAATATGAAGTTATTATTCATGATTATAATTATAATCTTCCGCAAAAATTACAGAAAGTTGACACTTGTCAGCAAACATTAGCATTTCTCAACAATATTATGATTCATTCAATCTCTGCAATATCGCATTGGGGGAATAAAACAATCGCCACTCATTAGTTTACTAACCATTATTTAAAGATTTAAAATAAAAGTTGGTAAATTATAAAATTAATTGAATTATATGTGACATAAGTAAAAATCTTAATTCGTTAAATGTGACATTGAATTGCGAGATTATTCTGTGTATGTCAAAATTACAAAAATCTTGAAAAACTTTTGCATTATTTCTTCCTACTTGTAGACAAATAATTAAAAGGTATAATATTTTTAAACGCAATGCTAAATGAAATTCTATTTACAGAAAAAGTGCTAATATATCAAAATTTTCGTGTCTGTAATTTATAAATCTTTATTCTTTTTTAGCAATACAAACGTTACCTATTACTTAAAAAACATACACCACTTCAATAAATTGTAAATATGTTTAAAAAAGAATTATTAGTTAAGTACTTGATTACTCAAAATTTCCGCGTCAGTAATTAATGTATCTTTTATTTATTTTTTAATCTGCACTAATAATTACTATTAACTAAAAACATTACTCCACTTGAATAAATTAATTGACTTGAATCCACATGAATAAATAATCTGTTAAAAAATGTTTCATTAGTTAGGAATTTGATTAAATATGATTGATCTCTTTATTTAATGTATACAAAGCTTTTTGTAGTTAATGCTCATTATTGATCTCCTTTATTAAAAATCTAAATAATGCATTCTAAACAAGTATTCCGATTATTGAACAATTAAAAGAATTTCGAGTGGAGAGTGTAATACTATTGTGAGAAAAATATCTCATTAATGTTTGTATTAGCTGATATATGTGTTTTTAATTGGAACAATATGAGACAATGCGTTTCAAATTATAAAAGAAAAAAAATACATAAAAACATTAAGCATAAAATGTAATAAATGTTTCCATTATAAAATGCTTTAAATTGTTATTTAACGCAACGTAACATTTAAGGATATTACAATAAAACATTTCCAATGCTTTTTGTTTTTTTTTTTTTCTGTATTTTAAAGATATACAGTTGCAATTAGATTCATAAATCAACTGCAAAGTACATTGATTTATAAGTGTATACCAATTAAATGGAGCCTTGGGATTTAATTAAATAAGTTACGCCCATTAGATGTAATGGTTTTATATACTTAACAATCGAAAGATGCAACAAATTATATTTAACATTTAGTTTATCAAACTTAAATGATAGATTGTTTGTCTGTTGTGAATTAAACACATACAATATTAAGGAATATTTCAAAATACTATTCAATTTTAAATAAATATTCAGTTATATATTTGTACCTGGACAATGCAGCACTTCTGGGGAAAAATATAAACACACTGTATGCAGTTGTTTTTTATTAGTAACTTTCATAAATTATCCTAAACGGTTTTAAAACCTATTGGTACATTTCCAATAGGCATATATAAGTCTGATGTAGTTAAACTGGTCTTTGGGGGGGGGGGGGCACAGTAATATATACATATTCTGGATTTGCATAACATAAAATATGAAAATAAAAGATGTGTTAACTATATATAAAAATCATTGTAATTCCAAAATAAAATTTAAACGCATATTTAAATATTTTGACACATAGTAATGCTCTATTACGGAATTGCGGATGCAATTGATTGTCTCATCGACCCATTTCAAAAAATTATATAAATCGCCAAACTACTCCTAAATTATACAGATTGATATAACTTTTATTTTAAATAACAAAAATAAAAGAACTAGTCGCTGTGGGCCACCGTAATACTTACCCAGCATGGATATGCATAACATAATATATGAAAATAAAACATGCGAAAAATATTCATATAGTGCATTACAATTCCAAAACAAAATTGAAACGTATATTTAAATATTATTAATATTCATAATAATTCACTAATAATGAATAGCTGATGAACCAATTTCGACAAATTATATAAATGCCAAACTAATCAAATAGTACCGAACTGCGTAAAAGAAACATCCTTATAACTCTAAAAATAATAATCTAAAAATAATAATTAACTAACAGTTTACTGCATCGGATTAAGCGTCTCATTTGCAATTAAAATATATCTCTGAGTGGAATTTTGGATGAAATACAGGGTCATGAAAAATCGAAGAATGTGGAACATAGGATTGCAAATATCTCGGCAACTAATGATTCAATCAACTTCGTTCTTTATTCAAAATTTGTGTTGTTTTATTGCATTTTACGTCCATTTCTTAAAATAAAAAAATTCAAAAATTTTTATATACCTTTCATCAAAACGAATTTTTCGAGAGTCCGAAAAGAATAGTTCCTGATAATCGAGGTTACTGATATTAAATAGGCTTCGTCTTATTCTTACATACTAAGAGCATACAGAAATTCAAGTCTCTATCTCAGTTTGTTCCTGAGATAGAGCTTTTACAGACAGGCGGCAATTTTTTTTACTAAAAACATTTTTTTTGGAATTGCCACTGTCTAAAACGTGTAAATCCTTCAAAAGAAATATCGATTTTCAAAACGATTGCAAGACTTAACCTATACTACGTATGATGGGTAAGTAAAAATTGTAGAAGATTAATAAAAAAAACAAATTAAAACGACGAATTAAAAATCACTTGATGATGTAATAAACACGTGTAACATGTTTAATATCAAGTGACATTTACGAAGTGCCATTACTGGTATTTAATCTTATAATTTGACGAAACTTTTTAGTCGACGGGATAAAATGTAATACCGAAAGAAATAGCCTTAAATTCTAACTATGATAATCATGTTAAATGAAAGTTTACTTCATCGGAATAAGCATCTCATTTCCAGTTATAATATATCTTTGAATTGAATTTTGAATGAAATAACTGATCATGGAAAATATGATTGCAAATATTTCGGCAACTAATTATGAGATTAATTTCAATCTTTATACAAAATTTATATTTTATTATTTCATTTTTTATTTTTTCCTTAAAATAAACAATTTCGAAAATCCGTATGTACATTTCATCTGAGCGAACATTTTGAGAGTCCAAAAATATTAGTTCGTAATCGATGTTACTGATATTGAAAAGGCTCCTTTTCATACTAAGGATTATTAAAAAAAATTAACATAAAAATGATTATTTTATTCTGGCTTTTTTTAATCATTTGCAAATAATTATGAAAATATGTTTTCAATTATTAAAAAGCACTTTCTCCATAAAAGTTTTTCAAGAAGCTTTTTTTCTGTTTTAGAATTTTTAAATTAAGCCAGAACTCTTTTTTGATTCAGACTTGGATTACGTGACCAGAGT
Source organism: Maratus speculifer (assembly GCA_964019185.1). Taxonomy (NCBI): domain Eukaryota; kingdom Metazoa; phylum Arthropoda; class Arachnida; order Araneae; family Salticidae; genus Maratus; species Maratus speculifer. The sequence goes on from OZ025297.1 coordinate 104,624,651, forward strand.
TGAAATAAAAAGTATTTCCAGTAATGTGAGATTAGTAAAGATGAATAGACTACGGAATGTATTTTCCAGGATATATTTTATAGTTAATTATAAAATTATTCACAATTTGTAGTAATTTGTTTTCTTTTAGTTAGTTAACTCCTTTTCATTCATTAAAATTACTTAAGAATTTCTTTTACAATCTTGATTTAATTTATTTCCAATGTTAATGTTGATTATCTAAACGAGGAATAAGGCCCAAACCAGAAATGGTGCTCTCTGGTGGAAGTCTTTATAATGAATCCTAATCAGTATTTACGTAAGGAATGTTCGAAGAAAACCACGGAAATTCTGAACGATTAGGCGGACGAGAGCAATTGGGTTCGAACCCAGCACCGCACGTCCACCAGCTTTGAGTGAAGATCCTTTCTGAAATATGTAAAGGTGGATTAATTCCCAATTTTTTAGTGCTCGGTCACCTAATTCTCTCTTATCAAGATTATTTTATTATTATTATTGTTTTCTTTTTTAATAAAATGCAATTATGGAATGCAGAGATAATATATTACAGCACATCTCTCAAAGTAATTTTAATAAAGCAAAAAAACTTCCTATCTACGTAAAAGCACATAAAAAAGAAACCAAATTTATAGTTGTATATTTGGATAACATAATAATAAAATTACTTTCTAGTTCATTTATACTACACACGTTAAATTCGTGTAACAAAAATATTTTTCTTATAAAACGATGTCGGTTCTATAAATTTTACAGTTAGAATAAATTTAAAAAGTAATACGTATGTACATACTTTTGTACGAATATATACAGTGCCTCCATCTCTCACAAAGAAAAGAAAAACTAACCAGATGTGACTATTCCGAAACTTTCTTCCATCTTATGCATTTTATTATTTCAAAATTCACTATCATAATGCCACAAATAAATGCCAATCTATGTCCAACTTGAGAATTCTAGCGAAATGAAATTTTGTGTATTAGTTCTTGAAATATGATTATTGCTAAAATCGTGCGAAATGCAGCCGAGTACCACCACCTGTTGTATTGTTTACACTAGAATCTAATCATTAAACAACATAAGTTCCCGTCTAACTGATTTTGGAGTATTATGAAAATCCGTGCATTAGTTTCTAAGATAGAGCTAATGCAAAAATCACATAAAATTTAGCATAGCAGCACCACATATTGAGCGATTAACACCGAAATCACATGAGCAAGAATTTGTATCAACGTCCAACTCAGTGCGAAATGGAAATTCGCCTACAGTTATACAATTATTAATACAATTATTCCTAGAGCAATTGTGAAAATTGTACAAATTCCAGAATAGCAGAGCCACCTGTTAGACAATTTATACCAAAACATAATGTTCACTAGTTATATCAAGAAAAAAATGAGTCTGAAGTTTCATGAAAATTCGTGCATTAGTTCTTGAAATAGAGCTATTGTGTAAATTGTGAAAATATACAGCATAGAAGCGCGAACTGATTCAGATATTGAGCTCAAAACTTAAGTTTAAGTCTAAGCTTCCGAAAACATTTAATGAGATGCAAAAATTAGTTGTTCGTTACTCCTAAGTCTAAAGCGCCCTCTATAGACATTTTTGAAATTTATCTTTATAATTTATTTTTAAGAAAATGCCGACATAAAGAATAGTTTTAGTGAAAACTACAAATCAATGAACCAATTTTTCCGTTTTTAATAATCATTTGAAATTTGAACCCTCTGAACACTGTTCAGTGTGTGCTACTTAACCACTCCCACTTTCAGATTTTGAGCTCAAAATTTAAGTTTGAGTCTAAGCTTACGAAAACATTTAATGAGATGCAAAAAATGCCGGCAAAAAATAGTTGTTCGTTACTCCAAAGTCTAAAGCGCCCTCTATCGGCATTTTTTGAAATTTATCTTTATAATTTAATTTCAAGAAAATGCCGACATAAAGAATAATTTTGGTGAAAACCGGAAATCAATCGACCGATTTTTCCGTTTTCTATGTTTATTTGAAATTTTGGTCCCTAAACTTTAATGGCGGCTATCTCCTTTGGAAAACGTTTGGGACCCTTGGTCTCCTATTTACCATTGTTTGTCTTGGTGTGTACTATCACCCCTCTTTTATTGTAAAAAAAATTTGGAATCACCCTGTAGAATTTATGTATAAAGGGTAATATGCAAAAAACACCTAATAAATTTAAAAGCGGATACCGAATTTTTAAATGTACTATCCTGCAAATATTACGCAAATACAATAGTGTATCCGATTTCTTTTGTGTTTCAATATAAATTAAGAAAAAATGTTATCAGTGTTCTGTTTTAACCTGATTGTAATGCAATTTAGTGATTTATATCAGCTTCAATCCATTTGAAATAGCATACTGTCATTAAAATACTCTCCAAACGATTTTTCCCCATATACCATAATATAATCCAATTCTTTTGTGTTTCCCTGTAAATGAACCATTAATCGTACATGCTTCATATGCAAACACACTTTGGTAGTTCTAAATAAGCTTTTTGAATTGCATATAAATCCGAATATATATAGGGGATTTAGAGCATTGATAGGCGGACAGAAGGACAGACAAACCGTATGCATAATCACTTTTCAGTTTCGTTGGAAAGTGCTAAAAGCGGTAAATTATTCAATAAAAAGTAATATACTTTCCTAGCTTAACAAACAATTGTCTTCTTCCAGTGTATAGAGTTGCGATAGACAATTCTTAAATTACAAATTGCTAATTCTGGCACAATCAGAGAAACATTTATCCCATCATACATAAAATTTTAAGGTGCTCTTAATCAGGTTCTGAACAAATGGATACCAGTATTTTTTGTCTTTAGACTTATAATTCTCGTTAAAATGCGTTAAAATCTAAATTTCAGAATATATACACTAAAATCAATGTATTTATTTTTTTCTACAATAAAGTTCATATGCAAGCGTAAATATTGAAAGTAGACTAAAATATACAATTTTCACGAAAATTTTTCTTAAAATCAGCAATTTTTCGGTTTTTGCTATTCGATTATTGTTTATTAATAAATTTTGTATTTATATTGCGAAAAAGCTTTGTTAAAAAAGTATGCATAGGAGTCTTTCTTAAATTCCATAAATGCAGATTAAAGATTCGGTAGACATTAAATTTACTACTCTCATTTATTTAGAAATGCGTTTAATATACATTTTAAGCAAATTACATGTCAATTTAATTTTATAAATTTCTCCCGTTTACACAAATATACACAGATAATATTTCTATGAATATTTTATATAAAATAAAAAGAATATTCCACGTAGAAAAAAAAATATTTTGTACTTAAATATCTCCTGTTTTAGAAGAAAAATCGAAACTTTTCAACCAAAAAAAAAAAAGCCCTAAAAGCGATTTTTACATTATGCCTCTTTTTAGAACAGAAATATATGTTAAGTAAGAATGTATTAGATTTCAAGAAAATGCGAAAAAACAATTTCAGGATATTTCTATCTATTTTGTAGAAATGATAACATAATAGCTTTCACCTGCATTTTTTCCCAACCGTATATATATATATATATATATATATATATATCGATTATTTTTCTGAAATGTGACATTTTTTATACATAGAAATGATTATTATGATTATGCTATTTTGGGTTTTACAGATATTAATCATGCAAGGATATGCTCTGAAAAAGATTGCGTCACATTTGTGATACTAAGACACATTTGCTTAATTACCTATAAAAATATAAAAATTGATATTTTTAACGTTCTTTTCTTAGTGCGTACGACTGCATACATTTAGGTAAATCTATTCCATCGAAATGATAAAAAAAGAAATTTTTAAAATATTGTTTAAATATAGATTTTTAAAATAACGATTGTAATAATATTATTAACATTTAAAGATAGGGACAGCGTACACTGTTAGAAATTTGCCCCAAACTGCCATGTAATTAGACCGTTTTCCCGAAAAACAGTTACACAACGTTAATTTGGTTTCATTCTGACCATATTATGGTTGATAATTTTGCTACATACGCATGATAATATAAATCATGCATGATAGTATAAATCACGTGTGATAATATTAACACGCTCAAATAACCGTCATCTTTAAAAACTTATAAATTACTGAACAATTTGCTGTCGAATTTTAGATGTGTACTAAGGGGGTCGCTCAAAAAAAAATTTCGAATTTTTAAATAATTACCTGATTAATACCAGGAATTCATTTACTTTCACTGTAAAACATTTGTGTAACATTACTCCCTAGGACTGGTGGCAGCACACCTGTGTTATGGTGTGATTTTTTTCACTTATATAATGGTGTAATTTAAACATATGTTACTGGTGTAACATTACATATTAGTGTAATGTTACACTGATTATCTTGGTTAAATCGATATTATCGTTATTCCATGATAAACTTGGTGGAAGCTTGGCTAACACCAACTTTATGGAGTAACGTTACACAAATATTTTACAGTGTTCCGACAACACATTGGTTTTCTGCAAATATTTAATCTAACCTTCTGCATGTAAAATCTATCTTAGGTGTCCTCCAAGAATGATCCTCTTCAGACCTGAGCATAAAATAACTCTCCAAATATATATTTATTACTTTTGCATAATCGAAATGGCACCATAGATGACAGAAAGAGCTATTTTAATGAAATCAGTACTTTAGCGGACTGGTGATTTAGGTTTACAAATATGGATATAAAAGTACTAATCCCCTTAAAACATCAGTTTAACTATCAATAATATAAAATTACGCAATTACAAAGTTAAGGTCTTTAAACAAGTAAATGATCAGCAAATCCTCAATTTTTTTATTGTAAAGCATTAAAGTTAAATAATCATGAATATTTCTTACTTTCTTCTTACCAATGTCTTGAAGGTATTTTCGAAACTCGGATGGAAATAATATTTATTTTATGTGGTAATATTCATCAGTGCTGACATTTATTGGTTTTGTTTTAAAGCAAAACACATTCAGCTGTATAGAAGTAAAGTAAAAATGCAAAAACTTCGAACAGTTTTGTTTTTATGAGGAAAAGAATGGCGGTACACATTTTTGTACCTCAGGTCTGAAGAGGTTATACCTCTGGTGGTGCGTATCAGGTAAAGTTTTCGTTACTTGATCAACGTTCTAAATTACACGACCAACTAGAGCTCAGCAGGGTGTATAGGTGTGTAGTTGTCGCATGAAATTAACCAGGCAAATCCATTTTAAGTATCTGACCAACACAGTTTCAGAACTACTAAGTATAACTGGAGCTGCCATAATGTCAGAAAAACTGATTCTCCAGCCGGCTTTGGTCATGTGGCGATCAGTCGATCTCGCACCGTTTCTAGGCTCTCGAGCCCTTGTCTCAAACCCAGGCTTTGAAAACTGGATTATAGACCTGTAGACAGCAGCTTAGTCACCGTTTAGGAAAGAAAGTTTTAGTTTTTTCTGCTTTCTTAATATTCTTATTAGCAAGTCATCACTGGTGTAAGTAATGCGCGACCCGTGTATCTCTGTTATTTATTTATTTGCTTACTGTTTTTTTAAGCATAAATATGATGTCTTTTTTTTTACAATATTACTATCCATAAGACGGTATTCTTCTTTAGCACCAAAATTTCCCATTTACGTTTTAACATTTTTAGCGTCCTAACTGTGCTTTTCAGGGTTATAATTTCTGAATTCAAGCTTTGATTTAAACAAAATTTATATTAATATCATTTTTTCACAGTATGTAAGAAAAATAAGTTGGTAAAGTTATCATAAAAAATTCCCTTACAAATACTTTTCATAGCTATTTTTTTATGATTCAATAATATGCATGCGACTTCTGCAGGACACTTAAATAGATAAAAGACTTCTAACGAAATAACCGTCCGTTTTGTATTAATTCTCATAAAAATAGTCTCTTTTTTAACAATCCATGTACTTCTGTACTACCACTGGGCACACTTTTAAACAAGAATATAATTAAAAAATATTATTGTTTTAAAATGGTTTGTCGTAACAGCGCGTTAAACGTGTAGATATGTTAACACTTTAACAGAATTTCAGCTACTGCATTTAGATATTAAATTGCTAAAATTGCAGTGTATGTGTATTTTAAAAAATCCGAATGTGTATAAAGTTTGTGAAATTACTCTGATTTTCCTCACAAACAATCAATCGATACCCAACTTTTTCTTTTCATAAAAATTGCTGGAATAACCATATAAAAGAAATCGAATATTCTCATTATCATCTTAAAAAAAGTCACAAAATCCCACTGCTCGAGCTTTTTGCTCATTAGTTTTTTTAAAACTCATGCGATAGCGCAATGTCCGATGAGATATTTCTAATCCTTTCCGATTGTACATTACATTTGTCATTTATCGCACATTTATCATGCCTTTATGATGAGGATACGATAATCGGCCGCTGGCCATTTCGTCGTTTCTTGATGCGATGTCATTAAAAGTCCAGTCACATCTTGCTCTATTGTAACATTTACCTTTTTTAATCATAGAATTTTGCTAACAATAAAGCGAAAATGGATACTCAGAAATATTTGTACGCATGAACAAGCACCTCGAAGCATCCCTAATAAGTAATTGATTCAAATATTTGTTTAGTGGGGTTCCGTGACATTTTTAAAAATAATTTTAATTTATTGAGCAAAAATTCTAAATTATTTTGAAATGGTTAACCATATCATTTGTTAACAGAATCACATAATAAAACTTCTCAGAATTATTTTTAATTAAAATTCTTAATTTTTATTAATAAAATGGGATAATTTAGAATTGTTATAACTCAAAATATTATCTGTAGAATTTTAATTTGTTTTTCATTTGAAAAATCGGAAAATATAAGCTTATATTTTGATTCAGTGTTATTAAAGCTATTAATTTAAAAAAAAAAATATTTAAATAAAAAAAATTATGTGACTTTTTTAAAATCATATTTTTAAAAGTAAATATATATATTTTTTAATTTTCTGAATCAAAATAAAATGAAACAATTGAAAGAGGTATGCTCCACGTTTTGACCTTTCGCATTTATATTAGGTAAATTATAATCGGTAATTTACTTATAACGCATATAAATTTTCCATGTGAGGGAAAAAATTTCGGGCCAGGATTCGAACCAGGAATGTACTGCTAAAGCCGCCAATGCTGTTCCGACTGAACCGTCCCGGGCGAATACTGGAGGACTCTTTCACCCAAATGGCCTCAACGATCACAGAATCTGGTGGATCAGTCCAATCCATAGATCAGCTATGGCTATAAATAAACACTCAAAACAGTCTGATCAATAGGAACAGACCAGATTATATGATCGTTCAGGTCATTTGGGTGAAAGAGCCTTTGAGTATTCATCTTGGATGGCTCATTTGGAAAAGCATTGGCGGCTTCAGAAAATACATCCCTGGTTCGAATCCTGGCTGTGGCATTTTTTACCAACATGGAAAATTTACATCTATTATTTTCATCTTTAACGGTTCTTAGCTTATAACAATTTAAATAGGAGAGATGATGAAGTAAAGTGCATTTTCAGAGGAGTTGTTTATATGACAACCATTGTTTGAAAGCTAGATTTTTAAAACAAATCAATACGAAAGAGTAATACATATTGTTCCAATTAAAATAGAAACGTGATTTAAACGTCATTTCAAAAAGAAAAAATCAAAGTAATTTTTAATGCAATAACTTTTTATTTTTAGAAAATTGAAATATTTTTGTTTCCTGGACTTCTTTAAATAACTTTTGTTGAATTTATACCTATCCTAAACCTTTACTCCTATACCGAATCCTATACCTTTTTCTTTTAAATTTATAATCTTATTGATTAAATATATATATATATTACAAGAACATGTAACAAAACTTCTCAAATAAAAACCTAGCCGAAGAATGGGACATTAAATTTTTTCTCTGAGACTTTTATTGTAGACACTCCTTACAAAGAAAAAAAAATGCATTTTGTGTGCGAATATATGTAAGTCTAGAGAATGAAAAATTTTATGCAGAAACAAAATTCTTTCATTTCGAATAAGAAAAGAAAAATATCTCTGCACTCTGAAAAGAAAATATTTACTTAGTAGTTTCGTCTGGGGTTTTTCGTATCATATTATATTTGCATAGAATATTTTAAAAATATAATTCAATAAAGGTATAGTAAAATGATGAGGATTTTTTTTCAAATAGAGGTTTAGTAATCAAAATAGATATATATATATATATTACAAATTAAAAAAAAATTCGCCAAAACTAACTTTTATACTATATTAATTTCCTTATAATAATATTCCTTACTTACTTCAACTTATTAAATTAAAATCTTGTTTCTAGATCGAATCTGTTAATCTTTATTGAAACGATATATATTCTTAATTCGTTTTAAAAAATATTTATTCCAGTATGCTTAAATTTAAAAAGATGGTTCTAAATTAAAAATATTCTTAATTAAACTTTTTTTCTTAATATTCCAAATAAAACTCATTTTTTTCTATGTTTTTATCAACCCTTTTTAAGAAAGTCTTGTTAAATTTATTCCAAAACCACATCTTTAAAAAAATATATTAATTTTATTTTATCTATTTATTTATTTTCACTCAGTCAACATTTGATATTGTGCTCATCAATAAATTCATTTCTTTTCATTTTCTCTTAAAATTAATCGGCTATGAAAAATCGTCTGCCTAAAATATTTGAAAATTCTGAGTCGATTAAAACTTGGTTAAATAATATTTTTTTAAAATAAAATTATCGTCTGTCGAATATTAATCTCGGCTTTGGGCATGAGTTATGTTTACATAAAAGAATGATGGTTTGAGAGTAAAGAATGTTCTAGAATTTTCTTTTTAGATTTAAAAAAGAAGAAGCCTCGAGAGGTGGTGAGAAGGATTCTTGGGTTCACTATTCCATGAGTACGGCTGGTTGTAGTAAATGATGGAATCTTTTTTTTGGATATTTCGGTAAAAGATTGTCTGTAAAAGGAGCTTTTCTCTCTATTATAACTACAGTTTAGTAAAATGAACTTGCAGCATCCAAGGAGTGATTTATTGGATCTTCTACAATTATTTATTTTGTTTTTTTTTTCTCGCTGGCCATGACTTCTGTGTGGAGAAAGGGGAACTCGGCGATGATGTTTCTGGCCTCTAACTTGAAAATTATGGGACTTTTTTTAAATCATATTTTTAAAAGTAAATATCTTTTTTTTTTTTTTCTGATTTTCTGAATCAAAATTAAACTGAAACAATTGAAAAAGACATTCCCCACGTTTTAACTTTTCCCTTTTACATTAGATTAATTTTAGACACTATTATTTCATCGGTAAATTAATTATAACGCATATAAATTTTTCATGTGGGTGAAAAAAGTCCGGGACAGGATTCGTACCAGGAATGTATTGGCTGAAGCCGCCAATGTTTTTCCGACTCAACCATCCCGGACGAATACTGGAGGACTCTTTCATCCAAATGACATCAACTATCACAGAATCTGGTCCGATACTGTGGATTAGTCCAATCCATAGATGAGCTATGGCTTTAAATAAACTCAATCCAGTCTGATCCGTAGTATCTAACCAGATCATATGATCGTTCAGGTAATTTGGGTGAAAGAGTCCTTGAGTATTCATCCGGGATGGCTCATTTGGAAGAGCATTGGCAGCTTCAGCCAATATATCCCTTTCTTTCTAACCGATGACCAGGCCCCTACCTGCCGAGTTAATAATTTCAGCTTAACGGGTTAGATAACTGGTATCGGAAATAATGAACTGCACATGGCTTCGCAAGATGGTCTCGTAATTTAGAGCCTTGATCAGATGACGAGACCTTCACCTGGCAAAGCACCTCCAGAGGTATAATCAGCCAATATATCCCTTGTTCGAATACTGGCCGGACATTTTTCACCCACATGGAAAATTTATATCTGTCACTTTCATCTTTGATGGTTCTTAAATTAACAATTTAAATAAGAGAGATGTTGAAAAAAACCCATGATGAAGAAAAATGCATTTTCAGAGAAGTTGTTTACATGGCAACCATTGTTTGAAAGCTAGATTTTAAAAATAAAACAAATCAAAACGAAAAAGTAATACATCTTGTTCCATTTAAAATAGAAACATGATTTAAACGTCATTTTAAGGAGAAAAAAAATCAAAGTAATTTTTAATGCAATAACTTTTTATTTTTAAAAAACTGAAAGATTTTTGTTCTCCGGACTTCTTTAAATAACGTTTGTTTATATTCTATACTTTTTTATTTTAAACTTATAATCTTATTGATTAAAAAAGAAAAATATTACAAGAACATGTAACAAAACTTCTCAAATAAAAAACTAGCTGAAGAAAGGGGTTTAAATTTTTTTCTCTGAGACTTTTATTGTAGACACTCCTTACAAAGAAAAAAATGCATTTTGTGTGCGAATGTATGCAAGTTTACAGAATGAAAATTTTTATGCACAAATAAATTTTTTCATTTCGAATAAGAAAAAAAAATATTTCTGCACTCTGAAAAGAAAATATTTACTTAGTAGTTTCGTCTAGGGTTTTTCGTATCATATTATATTTGCACGGAATATTTGAAAAATATAATTCAATAAAGATATAGTAAAATGATGTTTTTTTTTTCAAATAGAGGCTTATTAATCAAATATATATATATACTTTTTTCTGATTTCTTTTAATATCTTCTTGTTAAAGTTTTGTCGTAATAAAAATTGTTCTAAAGAAAATATATTATTTTATATAAACAATACAATTATTAGTAAATTATTGAACATTAATTAAGTGGAAGGTCTCTTTTACATGTCGTAATGTACTTAAAGCTGTTCAGCGTAAAAATGCAAAAAATTTACAAACCACCTTTAATATGATTTCTTTCAGACTCAGTAACGAATGCGAATTCTTTAGTGTAGCCCTGTATATGATTTACATCATTTATACACACAATGTAGCTTTCAAAAATTTAGTGAAACTCTAGGAAAATAAATGATATCAAAACTATAAACTTCCAGCAATTATTGTTAATGTACAACATTTTTGATGCAGCATAGTATTCAAAATCTTTTCTGAGTCACTGTAAATACTTCGCATTTTGTATTACATAGGAAGTAACTTGTAAACCTAAGCAACAACAATTTTATTATAAGTTTAACAAAAGTAAAATCTACCGCATATAAAGGTCACTTCTGTGTTTTTATATTACATAATTATTTTATGTGGTCCTGTAAATCAATAATAAATAAGCTTTGCGCAGAATTATTCTACATAATTTGTATTTTAATAGCTTTCATAATGGCATAATTTTTATTATGTTCGAATGGCTATAATGCCATTAAAAAACCCTTGAAAATATTTTTTCTCATTGGCCGTAATTTAATGGAATACTTTTGACTGTCCCTGTATTGGAACTTAAAGCCCGATTTTCATAAAATTTGAAATAAGTCGGCACAATTCTTCAACAAATATGTATTTAAAATTTTAATGCAATTGTAATTTTTAATGCAATAACGTTTTATTTTTAGAAAAATTAAAGATTTTTCTTCTCCGGACTTCTTTAAATAACTTTTTATTTATATCCTATACTTTTTTTATTTTAAATTTATAATCTTATTGATTAAAAAATACATATATTACAAGAACACGTAACAAAACTTCTCAAATAAAAAAACTAGCTGAAGAAAGGGGTTTTAAATTTTTTCTATGAGATTTTTATTGTAGACACTCCTTACAAAGAAAAAAAATACATTTTGTGTGCGAATGTATGCAAGTCTACAGAATGAAAATTTTTATGCACAAATAAAATTCTTTCATTTCGAATAAGAGAAGAAAAATATCTCTGCACTCTGAAAAGAAAATATTTACTTAGTAGTTTTGTCTAGGGTTTTTCGTATCATATTATATTTGCACGGAATATTTGTAAAATATAATTCAATAAAGGTATAGTAAAATGATGATTTTTTTTCAAATAGAGGCTTATTAATCAAATATATGTATGTATACTTTTTCTGATTTCTTTTAATTTCTCCTTGTTAAAGTTTTGTTTTATAATAAAAATAGGTCAGAAGAAAATATATTATTTTACATGAACAATACTATTATTAGTGACTAATTGAACATTAATTAAGAGGAAGGTCTCCATAACCGCTGAAAAAGAATGATTTTAAAGAAAACATTAAAAAATGTAATAATAATATTAATTTAGGAAGAAAATACGATCGGAAAATATCAAGTGTTACTCTGGCGACCATTGGAGCTAATTTCCATATGTAATTACAAATACAAAATTAGATAATTTTAAAATGTTAAAATATGCCTATATTTCCAAAGACTGGTTTTTATCATGTTTCAATAAGTTTTTACAAACTCACATAACGTTATGTATTCACCTGCTTTTCGTCCATTATATTTCCAATATGATACATTATATATGATATTTGCTTAAAAAAAACATCAAACTATTTATTTTATTTTCCGTTTACATGTAGAGAAAAGTTATGACGTAATATTCATTTTTTCTTAAATTCGTCAAGCTATTTTGTTTTCATTATTCACGTGCAAATCTTGCAACAGTAAAGTTATTGTTGTGGTAAGAATTATGTTGTGTTTTTTTTAAATTATTGTTGGCAACACCGATAGTGAAAAATGTTTCCTCTTTCCTGTCATTGTTCTGTAAGAGCTGGTTTTGTCAGAGTCATCAGTCATGTTAAAGCTGTATTCAAATTTTTGTACCATCCCCATTACCACCAACTTTGGCCAATGTTGCTCATTTGTAATCTCACCGAGATATTAACCATATCAATGTATTTGGCGAGTTTATAAAAGATTTGTATATTATTGCTACTTTTATAGGGCAGGCAAAATTTAGTCCATATATATAATATACTTTTTAGGTGCGATTAGTTTTTTGTTCCTTCTTGAAAACTCAGAAAGTAAAAACTAAAAAAAAAAAAAAAAAAAGAAAAAAAAAATGGTAAAAAAGCGAAAATTTAAAAAAAATCGGAAAATCCGAAAAAAGCGGAAATTTAAAAATGACAAAAAAGCTGAAAACCGCGGATCCGCGGAAGAATCTCATCCCTGATAAAATAACTCTCCAAATATATATTCATTACTTTTGCATAATCGAAATGGCACCATAGTTGACAAAAAGAGTTATTTTAATGAAATCAGTACTTTAGCGGACTGGTGATTTAGGCTTACAAATATGGATATAAAAGTACTAATCCCCTTAAAACATCAGTTTAACTATCAATAATATAAATTTACGCAATTACAAAGTTAAGGTCTTTAAACAAGTAAATGATCAGCAAATCCTCAATTTTTTTTATTGTAAAGCATTTAAGTTAAATAATCATGAATATTTCTTACTTTCTTCTTACCAATGTCTTGAAGGTATTTTTGAAACTCGGATGGAAATAATATTTATTTTATGTGGTAATATTCATCAGTGCTGACATTTATTGGTTTTGTTTTAAAGCAAAAAACATTCAACTATATAGAAGTGAAGTAAAAATGCAAAAACTTCGAACAGTTTTGTTTTTATGAGGAAAAGAATGGCGGTACACATTTGTGTACCTCAGGTCTGAAGAGGTTATACCTCTGGTGGTGCGTATCAGGTAAAGTTTTCGTTACTTGATCAACGTTCTAAATTACACGACCAACTAGAGCTCAGCAGGGTGTATAGGTGTGTAGTTGTCGCATGAAATTAACCAGGCAAATCCATTTTAAGTATCTGACCAACACAGAATCAGAACTACTAAGTATAACTGGAGCTGCCATAATGTCAGAAAAACTGATTCTCCAGCCGGCTTTGGTCATGTGGCGATCAGTCGATTTCGCACCGTTTCTAGGCTCTCGAGACCTTGTCTCAAACCCAGGCTTTGAAAACTGGGTTACAGTCCTGTAGACAGCAGCTTAGTCACAGTTTAGGACAGAAAGTTTTAGTTTTTTCTGCTTTCTTAATATTCTTATTAACAAGTCATCACTGGTGTAAGTAATGCGCGACCCGTGTATCTCTGTTATTTATTTATTTGCTTACTGTTTTTTTAAGCATAAATATGATGTCTTTTTCTTTTACAATATTACTATCCATAAGACGGTATTCTTCTTTAGCACCAAAATTTCCCATTTACGTTTTAACATTTTTAGCGTCCTAACTGTGCTTTTCAGGGTTATAATTTCTGAATTCAAGCTTTGATTTAAACAAAATTTATATTAATATCATTTTTTCACAGTATGTAAGAAAAATAAGTTTGTAAAGTTATCATAAACAAATTCCCTTACAAATACTTTTCATAGCTATTTTTTTATGATTCAATAATATGCATGCGACTTCTGCAGGACACTTAAATAGATAAAAGACTTCTAACGAAATAACCGTCCGTTTTGTATTAATTCTCATAAAAATAGTCTCTTTTTTAACAATTCATGTACTTCTGTACTACTACTGGGCACACTTTTAAAGAAGAATATAATTAAAAAATATTAATGTTTTAAAATGGTTTGTCGTAACAGCACGTTACACGTGTAGATATGTTAACACTTTAACAAAATTTCAGCTACTGCATTTAGATATTAAATTGCTAAAATTGCAGTGTATGTGTATTTTTAAAAATCCGAATGTGTATAAAGTTTGTGAAATTACTCTGATTTTCCTCACAAACAATCAATCGATAACCCAACTTTTTCTTTTCATAAAAATTGCTGGAATAACCATATAAAAGTAATCGAATATTCTCATTATCATCTTAAAAAAAGTCACAAAATCCCACTGCTCGAGCTTTTTGCTGATTAGTTTTTTTAAAACTCATGTGATAGCGCAATGTCCGATGAGATATTTCTAATCCTTTCCGATTGTACATTACATTTGTCATTTATCGCACATTTATCATTCCTTTATGATGAGGATACGATAATCGGCCGCTGGCCATTTCGTCGTTTCTTGATGCGATGTCATTAAAAGTCCAGTCACATCTTGCTCTATTGTAACATTTACCTTTTTTAATAATAGAATTTTGCTAACAATAAAGCGAAAATGGATACTCAGAAATCATGAACAAGCACCTCGAAGCATCCCTAATAAGTAATTGATTCAAATATTTGTTTAGTGGGGTTCCGGGACATTTTTAAAAATAATTTTAATTTATTGAGCAAAAATTCTAAATTATTTTGAAATGGTTAACCATATCGTTTGTTAACAGAATCACATAATAAAACTTCTCAGAATTATTTTTAATTAAAATTCTTAATTTTTATTAATAAAATGGGATAATTTAGAATTGTTATAACTCAAAATATTATCTGTAGAATTTTAATTTGTTTTTCATTTGAAAAATCGAAAAATATAAGCTTATATTTTGATTCAGTGTTATTAAAGTTATTAATTTAAATAAAAAAAATATTTAAATAAAAAAAATTATGTGACTTTTTTAAAATCATATTTTTAAAAGTAAATATATATTTTTTAATTTTCTGAATCAAAATAAAATGAAACAATTGAAAGAGGTATGCTCCACGTTTTGACCTTTCGCATTTATATTAGGTAAATTATAATCGGTAATTTACTTATAACGCATATAAATTTTCCATGTGAGGGAAAAAATTTCGGGCCAGGATTCGAACCAGGAATGTACTGCTAAAGCCGCCAATGCTGTTCCGACTGAACCGTCCCGGGCGAATACTGGAGGACTCTTTCACCCAAATGGCCTCAACGATCACAGAATCTGGTGGATCAGTCCAATCCATAGATCAGCTATGGCTATAAATAAACACTCAAAACAGTCTGATCAATAGGAACAGACCAGATTATATAATCGTTCAGGTCATTTGGGTGAAAGAGCCTTTGAGTATTCATCTTGGATGGCTCATTTGGAAAAGCATTGGCGGCTTCAGAAAATACATCCCTGGTTCGAATCCTGGCTGTGGCATTTTTTACCAACATGGAAAATTTTCATCTATTATTTTCATCTTTAACGGTTCTTAGCTTATAACAATTTAAATAGGAGAGATGATGAAGTAAAGTGCATTTTCAGAGGAGTTGTTTATATGACAACCATTGTTTGAAAGCTAGATTTTTAAAACAAATCAATACGAAAGAGTAATACATATTGTTCCAATTAAAATAGAAACGTGATTTAAACGTCATTTTAAAAAGAAAAAATCAAAGTAATTTTTAATGCAATAACTTTTTATTTTTAGAAAATTGAAAAATTTTTGTTTCCTGGACTTCTTTAAATAACTTTTGTTGAATTTATACCTATCCTAAACCTTTACTCCTATACCGAATCCTATACCTTTTTCTTTTAAATTTATAATCTTATTGATTAAATATATATATATATTACAAGAACATGTAACAAAACTTCTCAAATAAAAACCTAGCCGAAGAATGGGACATTAATTTTTTTCTCTGAGATTTTTATTGTAGACACTCCTTACAAAGAAAAAAAAAATGCATTTTGTGTGCGAATATATGCAAGTCTAGAGAATGAAAAATTTTATGCAGAAACAAAATTCTTTCATTTCGAATAAGAAAAGAAAAATATCTCTGCACTCTGAAAAGAAAATATTTACTTAGTAGTTTCGTCTGGGGTTTTTCGTATCATATTATATTTGCATAGAATATATTAAAAATATAATTCAATAAAGGTATAGTAAAATGATGAGGATTTTTTTTCAAATAGAGGTTTAGTAATCAAAATAGATATATATATATATATTACAAATTAAAAAAAAATTCGCCAAAACTAACTTTTATACTATATTAATTTCCTTATAATAATATTCCTTACTTACTTCAACTTATTAAATTAAAATCTTGTTTCTAGATCGAATCTGTTAATCTTTATTGAAACGATATATATTCTTAATTCGTCTTAAAAAATATTTATTCCAGTATGCTTAAATTTAAAAAGATGGTTCTAAATTAAAAATATTCTTAATTAAACTTTTTTTCTTAATATTCCAAATAAAACTCATTTTTTTCTATGTTTTTATCAACCCTTTTTAAGAAAGTCTTGTTAAATTTATTCCAAAACCACATCTTTAAAAAAATATATTAATTTTATTTTATCTATTTATTTATTTTCACTCAGTCAACATTTGATATTGTGCTCATCAATAAATTCATTTCTTTTCATTTTCTCTTAAAATTAATCGGCTATGAAAAATCGTCTGCCTAAAATATTTGAAAATTCTGAGTCGATTAAAACTTGGTTAAATAATATTTTTTTAAAATAAAATTATCGTCTGTCGAATATTAATCTCGGCTTTGGGCATGAGTTATGTTTACATAAAAGAATGATGGTTTGAGAGTAAAGAATGTTCTAGAATTTTCTTTTTAGATTTAAAAAAGAAGAAGCCTCGAGAGGTGGTGAGAAGGATTCTTGGGTTCACTATTCCATGAGTACGGCTGGTTGTAGTAAATGATGGAATCTTTTTTTTTGGATATTTCGGTAAAAGATTGTCTGCAAAAGGAGCTTTTCTCTCTATTATAACTACAGTTTAGTAAAATGAACTTGCAGCATCCAAGGAGTGATTTATTGGATCTTCTACAATTATTTATTTTGTTTGTTTTTTCTCGCTGGCCATGACTTCTGTGTGGAGAAAGGGGAACTCGGCGATGATGTTTCTGGCCTCTAACTTGAAAATTATGGGACTTTTTTTAAATCATATTTTTAAAAGTAAATATCTTTTTTTTTTTTTTTTTTTTTTTTTTTGATTTTCTGAATCAAAATTAAACTGAAACAATTGAAAAAGACATTCCCCACGTTTTAACTTTTCCCTTTTACATTAGATTAATTTTAGACACTATTATTTCATCGGTAAATTAATTATAACGCATATAAATTTTTCATGTGGGTGAAAAAAGTCCGGGACAGGATTCGTACCAGGAATGTATTGGCTGAAGCCGCCAATGTTTTTCCGACTCAACCATCCCGGACGAATACTGGAGGACTCTTTCATCCAAATGACATCAACTATCACAGAATCTGGTGCGATACTGTGGATTAGTCCAATCCATAGATGAGCTATGGCTTTAAATAAACTCAATCCAGTCTGATCCGTAGTATCTAACCAGATCATATTATCGTTCAGGTAATTTGGGTGAAAGAGTCCTTGAGTATTCATCCGGGATGGCTCATTTGGAAGAGCATTGGCAGCTTCAGCCAATATATCCCTTTCTTTCTAACCGATGACCAGGCCCCTACCTGCCGAGTTAATAATTTCAGCTTAACGGGTTAGATAACTGGTATCGGAAATGATGAACTGCACATGGCTTCGCAAGATGGTCTCGTAATTTAGAGCCTTGATCAGATGACGAGACCTTCACCTGGCAAAGCACCTCCAGAGGTATAATCAGCCAATATATCCCTTGTTCGAATACTGGCCGGACATTTTTCACCCACATGGAAAATTTATATCTGTCACTTTCATCTTTGATGGTTCTTAAATTAACAATTTAAATAAGAGAGATGTTGAAAAAAACCCATGATGAAGAAAAATGCATTTTCAGAGAAGTTGTTTACATGGCAACCATTGTTTGAAAGCTAGATTTTAAAAATAAAACAAATCAAAACGAAAAAGTAATACATCTTGTTCCATTTAAAATAGAAACATGATTTAAACGTCATTTTAAGGAGAAAAAAAATCAAAGTAATTTTTAATGCAATAACTTTTTATTTTTAAAAAACTGAAAGATTTTTGTTCTCCGGACTTCTTTAAATAACGGTTGTTTATATTCTATACTTTTTTATTTTAAACTTATAATCTTATTGATTAAAAAAGAAAAATATTACAAGAACATGTAACAAAACTTCTCAAATAAAAAACTAGCTGAAGAAAGGGGTTTAAAATTTTTTCTCTGAGACTTTTATTGTAAACACTCCTTACAAAGAAAAAAATGCATTTTGTGTGCGAATGTATGCAAGTTTACAGAATGAAAATTTTTATGCACAAATAAATTTTTTCATTTCGAATAAGAAAAAAAAATATTTCTACACTCTGAAAAGAAAATATTTACTTAGTAGTTTCGTCTAGGGTTTTTCGTATCATATTATATTTGCACGGAAAATTTGAAAAATATAATTCAATAATGATATAGTAAAATGATGTTTTTTTTTTCAAATAGAGGCTTATTAATCAAATATATAAATATACTTTTTTCTGATTTCTTTTAATATCTTCTTGTTAAAGTTTTGTCGTAATAAAAATTGTTCTAAAGGAAATATATTATTTTATATAAACAATACAATTATTAGTAAATTATTGAACATTAATTAAGTGGAAGATCTCCTTTACATATCGTAATGTACTTAAAGCTGTTCAGCGTAAAAATGCAAAACATTTACAAACCACCTTTAATATGATTTCTTTCACACTCAGTAACGAATGCGAATTCTTTAGTGTAGCCCTGTATATGATTTCCATCATTTATGCACACAATGTAGCTTTCAAAAATTTAGTGAAACTCTAGGAAAATAAATGATATCAAAACTATAAACTTCCAGCAATTATTGTTAATGTACAATATTTTTTATGCTGCATAGTATTCAAAATCTTTTCTGTGTCCCTGTAAATACTTCGCATTTTGTATTACATAGGAAGTAACTTGTAAACCTAAGCAATAACAATTTTATTATAAGTTTAACAAAAGTAAAATCTACCGCATATAAAGGTCACTTCTGTGTTTTTATATTACATAATTATTTTATGTGGTCCTGTAAATCAATAATAAATAAGCTTTGCGCAGAATTATTCTACATAATTTGTATTTTAATAGCTTTCATAATGGCATAATTTTTATTATGTTCGAATGGCTGTAATGCCATTAAAAAACCCTTGAAAATATTTTTTCTCATTGGCCGTAATTTAATGGAATACTTTTGACTGTCCCTGTATTGGAACTAAAAGTCCGATTTTCATAAAATTTGAAATAAGTCGGCACAATTCTTCAACAAATATATATTTAAAATTTTAATGCAATTGTAATTTTTAATGCAATAACGTTTTATTTTTAGAAAAATTAAAGATTTTTCTTCTCCGGACTTCTTTAAATAACTTTTTATTTATATCCTATACTTTTTTATTTTAAATTTATAATCTTATTGATTAAAAAATACATATATTACAAGAACACGTAACAAAACTTCTCAAATAAAAAACTAGCTGAAGAAAGGGGTTTTAAATTTTTTCTCTGAGACTTTTATTGTAGACACTCCTTACAAAGAAAAAAAATACATTTTGTGTGCGAATGTATGCAAGTCTACAGAATGAAAAATTTTATGCACAAATAAAATTCTTTCATTTCGAATAAGAGAAGAAAAATATCTCTGCACTCTGAAAAGAAAATATTTACTTAGTAGTTTCGTCTAGGGTTTTTCGTATCATATTATATTTGCACGGAATATTTGTAAAATATAATTCAATAAAGGTATAGTAAAATGATGATTTTTTTTTCAAATAGAGGCTTATTAATCAAATATATGTATGTATACTTTTTCTGATTTCTTTTAATTTCTCCTTGTTAAAGTTTTGTTTTATAATAAAAATAGTTCAGAAGAAAATATATTATCTTACATGAACACTACTATTATTAGTGACTAATTGAACATTAATTAAGAGGAAGGTCTCCATAACCGCTGAAAAAGAATGATTTTAAAGAAAACATTAAAAAATGTAATAATAATATTAATTTAGGAAGAAAATACGATCGGAAAATATCAAGTGTTACTCTGGCGACCATTGGAGCTAATTTCCATATGTAATTACAAATACAAAATTAGATAATTTTAAAATGTTAAAATATGCCTATATTTCCAAAGACTGGTTTTTATCATGTTTCAATAAGTTTTTACAAACTCACATAACGTTATGTATTCACCTGCTTTTCGTCCATTATATTTCCAATATGATACATTATATATGATATTTGCTTAAAAAAAACATCAAACTATTTATTTTATTTTCCGTTTACATGTAGAGAAAAGTTATGACGTAATATTCATTTTTTCTTAAATTCGTCAAGCTATTTTGTTTTCATTATTCACGTGCAAATATTGCAACATTAAAGCTATTGTTGTGGTAAGAATTATGTTGTGTTTTTTTAATTATTGTTGGCAACACCGATAGTGAAAAATGTTTCTTTTTTCCTGTCATTGTTCTGTAAGAGCTGGTTTTGTCAGAGTCATCAGTCATGTTAAAGCTGTATTCAAATTTTTGTACCATCCCCATTACCACCAACTTTGGCCAATGTTGCTCATTTGTAATCTCACCGAGATATTAACCATATCAATGTATTTAGCGAGTTTATAAAAGATTTGTATATTATTGCTACTTTTATAGGGCAGGCAAAATTTAGTCCATATATATAATATACTTTTTAGGTGCGATTAGTTTTTGGTTCCTGAGGTTATATAATGAAAAGTTATAAAGACATTTTTAAAATGTGGTACCATTGTAACGATTGCAATAGGTAGTATTTCTTACGAAATCTACCTAAAAAAAATTAAGATAAAAATTGATATCACCAGTTAAATACAATTGTGGTCTACTCTCATAAAAGATATATAATCTGTTACAAAAAGTATTTTGATTGTCTATATAAGAAATCAAAATATTGTTACTCTTCTGATTAGAGTGTCTCAAAAGTAATAAAATTTTGATTTAATATATAGATAAGTAAAATGCATTTCTTTACAAATAAGTCAAATTAGACATGAGTTACGAAAATGGAATACAATGATATTTAACTTGCTATATCAATTTTTATCTTAGTTATATTTTTAATACAATATTTGGTATTATTTAAGAAAATTCGATGGAATTGTCAAAAAATTTCTAAATGGACGTTCCCATAAATATTATAGTCATGAGGACATACACTACATGGCTAATTAATGATCGGACAGTTGGAATTTTAGTTATTTTGTCGACTTTTTAAAAATATGGTTGTCGTATTCTTCTGGAACTTCAGGATTTTAAAAAATACGTTTAACCTTCTATTTATCAACGTACAATTGAAAAGGAGAATTAAGGAGCCTACAAAAAATCAAATAAAAATAATAATATTTGGGATTACCTTGCACAATAATTGTTTGTTTATACCTTGCAGTTAAAATGAACGAAAAGGTCTATCACTGCAGAATATAAATATGTGGACATTGTACAACATTTCCACTGATTTTTATAAGAATTGCACTTATATTTATGGAGGTATAGTGATTTTTTAAAAGTTCAATAAAGTTTTTAGTTTATATCATACGAGGTTTTCAATCAAATTTAACGAAATTTTCAGTAAAAATAGAAAAATGTAGCAGGTATTATAAAGTGGAATTGAAATATAAATAAAATAAACATTTTATGAAATATGAATAGTTGTATAAAATTATTATAATCTGGCGCATGCACGAACGGCAACAAATATATTTATTTCATAATTTAATAGTCAATTCTATGGAGCAACTTATTAAAAAAATCCAGTGAAATAATCAATACGTTTATATCAATGTCTTTATATAATCTTAAAAGAATTAAATAAATGTAAATTTGTAAAATTGTTTATAAATAAAAATTTATCTTTAAAATTTAGTTAAAACAAACACATTTAAAAGATATTTTAATTAAAATATTGAATGGAAATATCAAATATTACTCAAAATAATAAATAAAAATAAAAAATAAAATAAACAATTAAATTAAAAATAATAATAAAATCAATTAAGTAATAATGATAATAATAAAAATTCTTATTAATAAAAATGTAATATTTATGTTTTACATCTAGTCCTATAGTTAAAAATATTTATAATTCATATTTTTATTCTATTTTAATTCAAAAGTATTAAAATCCCATCCACAATCTCCTTAAAGACAAAATCTTTCCGAAATCTTTTAAAAATGAAGAGCTATTTAAAGAAATTGATCAATCCATGCCCATCTGAACAGAAATATTAACTTTAATGTGTTCTTTAATGTAGAACATTGATTAGCATGCTAGTCTGGTAACACTAACAAGGAAGGTACCTCTCCATTCGATGATCTTTCAGCTGGTTTTCAGTATGCATTTGAGCAAGTTAATGCGTCCATTCATGTTGTAAACAAAGCCAATTTTAAATTTGATTCTCACGATATTACAGTTCTGAACTCGCTGTCGAGTAGCCCTGTTCTGAACCAAATCGAAAACCTATGTGTCGTCATATCGTAAAATTGTATCGTCGTAAAATTGTAATGATGTTTTCTCAACAATTTGTTTTAAATGATAAGAAAATATGATTCATTCAACATTAAAATAACATTAATAATAATAATTATTATTATAATAATAAAATTATAAGCATGAATGTACTTCTCCAGAGTGTTAATCATTCTTGGATGTATTGAAAATTTATCAAATCTATGGAATTATAGTATTTTAAATATTGCTTATATTGCAGTGAAAACTGGAGCTTAGTATACGAAATATTACGTTCCAGACGCTTAGAGGGCTAGTAAAGCTAGTGAACTTCGAACTACTGTTGAATGCATTTGGTACGAAATAGATCCCTCAGAAATTCAAGATTTAATTTCTTCAATGTACATTTGTGCACTTGTTAGTGAAAATGTGGTTTATTTTTATAGAAATATATTGTCTTTACATTTGTCACACTGTTATTTTATTTATTTATTTGTTTGTTATAATACATTATGTAAAGCGCAAAATTTTAAATTAAGCGTTTGTGAATAAAGGATAATTCACAAATAATATATAGCAATCGAATATAACAACTCTTTGCATATTTCTCCGTACAGAAGCATAATCATCGTTGTCTAATCTTTTGCAGCACACTGTATATAACACATAAACAGACAATCTAAAACAGCGCAAGTTGCTAGATATAAAATATTTCGGTACTACTCTATTATCCCGTCGACCAATTTCGCCAAATTATACAAATCACCAAACTAATTTCCAAATTATACATATTGACATAAATTTTAATTTAAATAACGAAAAAACAAATATTTAGTAGAATATTAATAAAAATACAAATAAAAAGTCGAAATAAAAATCCCTTAATGACGCTTTAAACACGTGAATCGTATGTAATGTCATTGAATGTGACATTCACGATCATCCATGATTGGCATTTAATCTTATAGTTTGGCGATAATTTTTTGGTCGACGGGATAACCTAGTAGTACCAATATTTCATTAGTTATGCTTACAAAAAAATTTAAATTAATCTTTTTTCATATAAAATGTCACTGTTTATAATTCATAGATAAAGTATTATAATTTAATGACATTGAATGAACTTCAAACGCTCATTTTTTTTACAATATGTGGGTATTGAAAAGGTACGTCATTATAGATATTTTTTTAGTGCTTCATTCGTGAATATCTCTTTTACATAACTTTAAAAAGAAAGTTCTTATGATACTAATACTTCTTCAAAAAAGCAAGATATGTTACCTATTTTACATATAATCTAATATCATTTAATCATTATTTACAATTTGAAGGAAAATCAGTCCCACGAGGAAATCAATAACTTTTTTTTATAAATATCTCAGATACTTCCTTCGCTATACATTATCAATTATGTATTACTCAGAAAATTCATGCAAGATATTCAAGAACGTCGAATACATTCACAAAGAATTCTTTTCAAAAGTTCTGAAATTTCCTTTTATTCGCCTATTTCTTACAGAATTATGATTCAGGAGATATTTTCAAAAGTTTCTTATTGATCTCTCCATAATAAAATAGTGCAAATTCATTTTAAGCGTGTCAGAATAGTGAAGTTGGTATAGAATGCATTATAAAATGTATTATATATTTCCCTTATTAAATTATATTGATTCACTTGAATTATATTTTTAAAATTTGTGTCAGTATAAAATTTAAACTGAACAATATACCCTCAAATATAAAAATGAAAAGATTAAGAAGATTTGGATAGGGTTAAACAATGATAAAATGCTAATGAAATAAAAGCTGCTTAATTTTGAATATATTTAGATACTTAGTTATTATTCGAATATTTGCGGATACAACTGCGCCATGCAGGTCACCAGTTATATTAACCCGTGAGTAGTCGCGACTTTTTTCACAACGTCATTAGTCGCGCTCGGTCTTTTCGCCGCTGGCCCCCCACATACCAAATAAGTAAAATAAGAAATATTTTTCACCTAATATACGAAAATAACATTACAACAAAGATAAAATTTTGCAGTTTTCTTAAATTATGCATGTTATTCATGAGATCTGAAGTAATTGGAAAAAGTAACAAGAACTGACATTAGTGATTTTTACGTAGACTTTTTTGCAAATTTCAACTTTGTTTCTAAAAATGTACCTGAAAGAAAAACAGAAGTGTCCTGTTACTTCACTAAGGTTCTCGAGAAAGCTTCAAAGTCAGCTACATGGTAGATCTCCGCTGTATTCGTAATGTGATATAAGTTAGGAGAAGATAAATTATACGGGCGGCGAAAAGACCGACACGCGACTACTGACGGGTTAATTATAGTTTCATTTTTTTTCGATTAATTTATTGCGTATCATTTATAATAAGAGATATACTATAATAAAAATTATGCGTATTTCTTTTTTTCTTAAAGTATATACATAATTACCTTCATTACTCTCTTAAAACCGCAACCATAAAATAACTCAAGTTGAGCCGAAATTCACTCATCTCGCGATTTGAAAGGCAGCTTCTCATAAAGGTTGAAACAACTCGAGTAGCGAGTTGTTTGTAAGTAATTTAAATCAAGATGAGTAGTTTAAAACATGCAATTTAAATCAAGACGAGTGAAACGTTAAAAAAAACAATTCATTCACGATCCAACAAATTACAGCTGTTTCCTGAGAAACCAAGTCCACTTTTTTTTTTAAGAGTGATTGTTTATATTTATTTATTTATTTATTTATTAGAACATTTTTATTGTATTTTATTTCATAATTTACAAACCTTTCTTATAGTATTTAATATTTTAAAAAATGTTATTTTTTAAATTACAGTTTTCAACATTATTAGAAACTGTAAGCAACATTGGCAATGTAGGACAATTTTTGGCGATTTATCTCGTGTCCCGAAAAATACGCAATTATCAATATTTAATAAGCTGGCGGGAATGAAGAATTCTTCTTTATCAAAATTAGGTATCACCATTGAGGGGAAAACAGTTGGAACAAATGGAATTAAACGAAAATAAAATGTTCAAGAAGTAACTGTTTCATAAATTTATATTAAACCTGCAAAAAATAAGTACAGTAAAAAGAATCTTATGTTGGTTAGTTTGACTCTCAAGCAAATATTATTTTAGCCTAAAAATCACTGGCTTTCTTTAAATAAGCTCTAGAAACATTATATTTTATCAGTGTGGTTTAATAGCATTATTTTCAAAAAATGAAGTATTTCCAACTGTGAAGGATTTCAAAGCTACTGGAGGGATATAATGCACTTCTGCAAAAGACATTTCAGTTTTAAAATCGAAAATATACATTTTTATTATATATAAGAGACTTCAGTAGCAATCGTTTAAAAATTGTACATTTACGATCTAGTCTTAAACAATATTCAGTAGAGATTATCAGTATTTAAACGTATAATTGTACCTCTCCTTCATTTTTACGGCTGCAAGTAACGTAATGTAACTAACTCTGTATTCAGTGACAATTTAATTACTGATGGAAAAAAATAGCATTCACGAGCTAATAAATCTAGCAATATACAATAATATTTATTTAGTCCACATTTGAAATTTACGAGAGTTTCTTAAAAGTGAGTTTTCTATCATCTCTTATCTATCGTTGTAAGAAAAAAAATATAAATTTCTTATGAATCATCTTTACCAATGTGTGTTTTGTATAAAACATACATTTCGATGCCATACAGCAACCCATTATCAGAAACGAAATACTATGACGTGTTTTCCAAGTTCACGAAAAGCGGGTACGTCACAGAGATTCACGTTGATAGTGTTTAAGTCCTGTAAATATTTATGGTTATGAACGAATACAGAAAATATTAAATAAATAGAATCACTTTCACCTGTATATCTCAAACGGATTCGAAGATAACAAACTAAAATTTCTAAAAGAATTATGGATAAACAAGAATAAAATATCCTCCATAACTGCGTTTGTTATAAAACACTTTTAATACTATTGTAATATCGTGAAGATGAAGGTTAGTTATTTTTATTTACTGGTAAATAGTCCAGATTTGGACACTTTGCATCAAACACGAGTCAAAATATGAATATGAAAAAAAAAAAAGAAACTTGTATGTAAAGTTATGGCGTAAAATGAAAAGAAACAACCTACTAAGTCCATTTAACAAAAACATTTATCTGGATGGGTTACCCATATACAGTGACGGTAACAGATTCCGGCCAGCAAAACAATTTTAGTTAATTTGTAACTACACTCATATGAGGAGGAATTTCAAAGTGATACTTATGCATTTTATTGACATAATAGTTAAGAACTTACTTATGGAATAACATGCAAATGTCAATAAGTTTAATTGACAAAATTAAGTACAAATGAAAACGCATGTTCTCAAAAGTTTCCGGCCACCTTCGCAAGTTAAAAAAAAATTGTATTCTAAATAGAAAATTACAGTGATCAACAATATTATAATTAGTATTTTATCGTATTAGTATTTTATTACCTTTAGCAACGGGTTCTACAGCGCAGCAACGTGACATTCATACAATCAACGGTTAAAGATCGTCTATTGTACGTTTTTCCCACATTTCTTGCAAAGGAGGTGGGTCAATAAGGGCTATTTTTCGCCCATCATATATATACCCGGAAAAAAAGTTTCGAATTCAGATGATTGTTTTGTGGCTTTGTAAAGAAAAAGATATGTATTTTTGTTTAATATAAGTTTTACGTGATAAATAAAATAGTAAGTCATGTAAATTCTAGCCCGAAAGTAGAGTGTTTTGGCTTTTTTCTGCATTTTTGACGTTTTTTGTGTCTTTGAATTAATTTTTTATTAAGAAGCGCTCGATGAACCCAATTAATTTTGAGATGCGATGATTCTACTCTTTATAAGCTTTTATATGAGCAGTATTTTATTTGGGTTCAGTGTGCGCTTCTACTTATTAAAGAAAAAATGTATTATGTGAGAGAATCAAATGCACTACTATCGGAGCGCTTCAGACTTCTTTTGCCGTACTTAAAAAGTATTAACGTTGTTCAAACGTCAATGTTGTTTTCTAAAATTGTTTTCATAAATATATATTGAAGAAATTACTAATAAATAATGCTTGGAATCCAATATCATTGTTGTAAAATCTCGCTGAAAAATTTTCGTATCTGTTCTAACAGAAAAGTTATATAGATACTTATATATTCGAAAAACTAAGATTATAGAATTATTTTAAGTAGTGCTCTAAATACAAATAATATGTATTTCATGCTCTCAAGCTCTAAATACTTCTATTCCTTCTTCTGATGTAACAATAAGAGATTAGGCGTCAACGATTACTGTCGATGAGACCACAAATAAGAAACCTAATATACATTTATCAATATCTCATTTTCACAACTCTAACACTTATTGTATAATGTGTAAAGGTAAGAACTGCTTCGTTATTGTAGAAAAAGCTACTGGAACTCAAGCCTTTATATAAACTAGATTCTATATTTCGTCGCGAAAACGATGCTGTAAAACTCATATTACTTGATAGTTAAATTGACTCTGCAAGATTAATGTCCTGTAAGTGAGACTACATCGATGTATGAAATACGATGCATGAAAATATTTAAAACAATATCAGAAATGTAGCAAAGAAGGCCTCAATTTTGATACATGAGGACACTTTTCCGAAATCTATTAGTACATTCTCATGGGTATATTTATGTCTGATTTTAACCATAACTTTAAACTTGTAATGTCCAAAATACGTTCCTCAAAAAAGAGGTCATCTCGTACTTGCTTTGTAGTGTTACTTGTAAAACTTAGAACTGGTCTTAGAAAAATAATATATTCTGTAAAATATAAAAACCTGGCTGTGAGAGTTCGTTATCCAAAAGTTGAGATCGTTGATCCAAAACACCGTAGAATGGAACACATCACCAGAACACAAGTTATTGAAAAATGTATGAGGCCTTCAGCAGGAAGATTGTTTATTCCGGATGACGACAATGATACTGTAATGATTGCTTTTGATAGCACATACATTTATTTCTAGAAGAGTGTGAACTATTCCTTTCAGAGACATTCCTTCTGGATATACAAAGGAAGACCTTTCGTTAAGAATATGGTATTCGTCATTACTTCAAATTACATTTTGGATGTCTTCGTTCTTTACTTCGCGGAAACAAAGAACAAGTACGCTATCATACTTACAAACACATTAAGAAATATGCATACAATATCAGAGAGTAGCTGAAGCCAAACGATGTTGAGAGTATTGATATATTTTACCGGGATTGTTTGGAACTTCTTCACGGAATGGATATTGAACATAAAATGCCAAGATTCTTAAGTAAGTAGCAGCAGTTTTCCACAGAGGATGCTAAGGGACACCTCTCGTAATCAAAATTTGATTTTTCAGCGCACAATTTCTAAAACCTGTAATATTTGGATAAAAACACAGCGAAACATAATGGTACTGTCAGTGTAAAGTATGCGAAAGTGTCGTAGAAGGCTGGGTGCATGTTGTTTTCATATTATGGTTTCTGGCTTCCAATACTACTGTAATGTGCATAGCTTAGTCAAAATAAAAAAAAACAAATATTGAATATGTTCATATACTATACAAGACGCGGCCGCTGGATGGTCCATTAGTGAATATGGTGAAGCAATCAATAAGGGAAATAATCTAAAACACATTGTCCAAAAGGTCTGAAACTATATGACTATTATTATTATTATTGTATTATTGATTAATTCCGATATTTCATATATTGAAATAATAATCTTAGTAAGCTCCATTCATCATAAATTTATTCTTATTGTTGTATTTACTATGAATATATGGTTTAAAACTAATAACAATAGTGTTTATGTTCATTAATACACATAATATTTACTTAAATCAATATTTCATTTTTCCATCAATTATTAAACATTCATTCAAGATATTATTATTTTCTTGCTTGTTATGAGGTATAATAATGAAAAAATGTATGACACGTCTAGGTGCTGATGGGCGAAAAATGGCCCTTATTAGCCCACCTCCTTTTATTGAAATTTCGGTTGAGTTGCAATATTTATAGTTTGGCAGACGTTTGCCAACTTCTTTCCAAAGATTTTCTATTAGATTAATGTTGGGCGTTTGGGCTGGTCATTTGACAAACGATTTTTTTTTTCTGTGAAAACCATTGCTTGCCAAGGCTTCGATGCATTTATTATGTCGTTATCATGTTAAAAAAATTGTTGCGACCAAAATGTTTCCTCTAATAAGGCAGCAAATAATACTGCAAGATATCTCTGTGCATTACATCATTCATTTTGCTGTGGATTTCAAATAACAGACACTTTTTGAAGAAAATACTCTCCACAGCACAAGGTGTCTTCCGCCGTGCTTAATTGTAGGAATAACACAGGTCAATCATATATTTGATGTTATGTCATTGGAAGTGGTGTCTGCCATCACTCCCAAAAAATTTTCAAATTCAATTGATGGAAAAATAGTACTTTTGTCCAGTTTTCATTTGACCAGACTTTCTGTTTTTTGGAAAAAGCCAACTTACCAAAAAACACTTTACCAATAGGAAAAATCTAAGGAATGATAAGTGGCCGGAAACTTTTGCATACGCGAACTTCGGATTCTTCCCCTTTGCATGAAGCGTCTTCAGTATTCAATCAAAATAATCATGTGGTCAGAGGTCATTCACATATGCCTAACTCTTAAACAATTATAATTCTTCTTTGCTGAAACATTTTGGTAAATAAATGAAGGGACTAACCAGTCGCAAACGTTTGACCACCACTATATATAAACAATTACAATGGCACATGAAATATTAAAGTAAGTATAACGATGCAAATTCATTATTGTGAATACAAAGAAGTGAAATATATATATGTATATATATATATATATATATATATATATATATATATATATATATATATATATATATATATAAGAAGAGATGTCTTTCTGTCTGCCTGCCTGACCGCGGATAACGCCGAAATTATAACACACAGGTCTCGGAAATTTTTGCCATGTGTGGATGTCAACACCGGAAAAGGCAGTTTACAGTCAGATTTTTAAATTTCAGTTTAGATTTAAAAAAATAAAACTTACTGCGTAAGAGGATATTTGCTGCTTTCCATCAATCCAAACAAGCGAAACAACCACGTTACAGGCTATTTGCAACTAGGCAAGGATGCAGACAGCCAATGAGAGCACGCGGTAAGTGTGTGATTTAACGACTGCATTTCATGGATGAATACTAGCAACAAATTGCACACGCATTTCTTGATTTTTCCTGTTTTAATGATTTTATTTTCCTAATTGATTTAAAGTAGATCTTCAAAATTTCTCCATGGCATCATCCAAAGAAAGTAGAAAATTACGCAATTACTCTTTTTATGTTTTGATAGGGTTTGTCCTGATGTGCTGCGCACGTCGCGCGCGTGCTCAGAAGATTTTGTTTGAGTAAGTCTCATTGAAAAAAGAAATTTAAAAATAATTCAATTATTGCATCATTTTTGTGGCTCAAAACTGCTAAAATCAACGACTATATTCTTTAATTCTTCCAAAATTTGGTTTTCGCAACAGAAATACGTACTTATGTTGACTCAGATAAAATTTAAAATATTTTAAAATTTAAAATATTCTCCAGATAAAAATTTATCTTTTTTCTATTTTAGTACAAATAGAGATTTTAAATGTTTGAAATTTGTTTTAAAACATTTATCGTCCCGGGCAGCGTTGAGCAGATCAGATAGTATCTAAATAAATATCAAAAGAAGCAAATCAGAAAAAAAATATTTTCAGTAATTGCCATATATAGTTGGTCATGTGTGCGATTTTGTTGATGCAGGTCTGTATATTCAATGTATAAGCTACACACTTCGCAATACACCGTTAACAGTTAAGTTTTAAAATTTACATAATAAGCAAAATTGCATATCCAACAATTATGACATTTATAGTGAATCCCGTATGCGAATTTTATTGACAGTACATGTAAAAGAAAAATAAATTCTACTTATTCAGTAATCTAAAGAAAAATGCTGTAGTTCAAATCAGCACGGTACAACAACTTTATTGAAATAGTGCAACATTATTAAAAATGTGTTGAAAAAAATCCTTCCATCCAACTACAGATAATAATGCAATGAAATTATCTTGTTTGTTTCTTGAGTGTACAGAAAGGGCATTACCTGAATGATGTGTATAGATTGCATTACATTTAAAACGGTTTAACGACACCTAAAAACAGAGAAAATGTTGTATACTATTGACTGTAATATAACGAAACAGTTTTGAGTGCTCTTGTAAAATGAACAATTTCTGCCATTTATGTACACCATGAAGAAAACGTTGTCAAATAAGTGTACCGCACAGAGATTGTGATTTTTACTTTCTTCTATCTTCAATAGAAGAAAGTATTATAATCGAAATTTTTTCGACTTCCGGTTTTCGACGAAGTTTTACGTTTTAGGGGTTAGCGATTCCAAAAAACGTGTTTTTACAAAATATCTATCTGTGCGTGTGTGTGTCTGTATATTTGTGTGTATGTCTGTGTGTGTGCCCGTATGTCGCCATTCTACCATCAAAAAGTTTATGAAGATATGCATAGAACTGAACCAATTTTTTGTGAATGTTTTTGGCTGTGGCAAGCAGTTCCTTCTTCAATTTTGAAATATTCCGCCAGAATAGGGCGCAGCAATTCTAATTTTTGTGCCATTTTCAATATTGTACCGACCAAAAGTTTATGAACTTCTCCATTGAATTGAACCAAATTATTTACGTAAGTGTATGGCTATGGCTAGTTGGTCCTCCCTGAATTAAAAAAAAACCGCCGGAAGGGAGAGCTGCAATAGCGATTTTTGTGTCATTTTCAATATTGCACCACCTAAATGTGAATGAAGTTATGCCTAAACTTGAACTAAAATTTTTGTGTATGATTAGTTTTTGGTATCGCAAGTAGATCCTCCCTGAATTTGAAAAAAAAAATCTGCCTATCATTCTATTGTACATCAGCTCGTGCAGAGAGGGTAACTCGTTTTTCCTCCGATTACTTGACTGAAGCAGAAATTTAAGATGAAAATAAAAGTTGGTATAGTATTGAATTAAAATTATTAAAGCATTAACATGAGTAACTATTTTTTTAATACTAAAATGTACGTATGCGATTGCGATAGAAGAAAGATTTGGGATTGGCACATCCAACTACTTTATATTTCAAATAGTGTAATATCATAATAATGCACTTAAAACCATTTTTTCCAATTGACCATAATGTCACGTAATACCTTTGACTGATCCTTTAAATTGTAAAATACATATTTCATCTTCTTTATCAAACATTCCGATTTAAATCAACTACATGGCATTGCGCATATATATACGCGAATCAGAGATAAGCAGCCAGACTGAATAATACACAGACAATTAGTAAACTGAAGTCATAAATGCATTTAACTTTGTTGGGGAACTTAAAAAAAATAATAGAAATTTCAACCGAGTCTTCAAATCCAGCAGATCTATGTCATTTTTGCTGTTGAGAATTTGTATGTGATTTTCACTCTTTCAGTTATTGGAAGAAAACATTGTTTAACCTTCCTACCCTGAATGGGACGAATCGACGCGTTTCTATCATATGTTTTATTCGAGTTGAACCAGAAATTTCTTTATACATTAAGTTAAATAAAAGATTCAGAAAACTAAGTTAAATAAATAGGTAAAATAGATTTAAATAAAAATTCTGGTGTCAAATGTTTTTAATCAAGTTTGAGTAATTTTCAACAGGATAGGAAGGTTAAACTGGAAACATTTGTTACGATGTAAGTTAATCTAATAGTTACTATGAAAGAACTTTAATGCGTTAATACTGGCCCGCTCTCTCTATACAGGGTGTATCTAAACTCTTGGGCAAAACTTTAAGAGGTGGTAGTACACATCAAGACAAACAATATTAAATAGGAAACTAAGGGTCCCAAACGTTTTTCAAAGGAAATGGGCGCCATTAAATTTTAGGGTCCAAAATTTTAAATGAATATAAAAAACTGAAAAATTGGTCGATTGATTTGCGGTTTTCACTAAAACTTTTCTTTATGTCAGTATTTTCTTGAAGATAAATTATAAAGATAAATTTCAAAAAATGTCGATAGAGGGCGCTTTAGAATTTGGAGTAACGTACATCTATTTTTTAACGTTATTTTTTGCATCTCACTAAAAATTTTCGGAAGCTTAGACTTAAATTTTGAGATCAAAATCTGAATAGTTGGGGATGATTAATTAGAGCAAACTGAACCGTGCTCAAAGGTTAGAATTTCAAATGATTATAAAGAATGGAAAAATTGGTCGATTCATTTGCGGTTTTCACTAAAACTATTCTTTAAATTTAGTGTTTTCTTGAAAATAAATTTTAAAGATAAATTTCAAAAAATACCGATAGAGGGTACCTGAGACTTTGAAGTAACGTACAACAATTTTTAACCGTTATTTTTTAAATCTCATTAAATGCTTGCAAAAGCTTAGACATAAATTTTAAGCTTAAAATCTGAATCGTTGGGAGTAATTAAGTAGCGCAAAATTGAACTTCGTTCCAGGTGGGGGGAGGGATAAATTTCAACACATGAACACAGTTCAATTTGCGCTTCTAAAACCCTTCCAACGATTCATAATGTGAGCTCAAAATTTAAGTCTAAGCTTTTGCAAGCATTTAATTAGATACAAAAAATTACGGTTAAAAATAGTTGTTGGTTACTGTTAAGTTTAAAGCTCCCACTAAAGAATTTTTTTGAAACTTATTTTTAAAATTTATTTTTAAGAAAATACTAACATAAGGAATAGTTTTAGTAAAAACGACAAACGAATCGACTAATTTTTCCGTTTTATATAATCATTTGATATTTGAACCACTCCCCCAACCCCCACCCACTCTCTTGAACTCAGTTCAGTTTGCGCTACTTAACCACTCCCAACGATTTAGATTTTGAGCACAAAATTTAAGTTTATGTCTAAGCTTCTAAAAATATTAATGAGATGCAAAAAATAACCGTAAAAAATAGTTGTTCTTTACTCCAAAGTAGAGGTCTGAACGGGCCGAAATTTCCAGGGACGGCCCCGGTCCGAACGAAAGAAATATTGGCCCGACCCGGCCCGGCCCGAACGAAAAAAATAATGGCCCGCCCCGAAAGTTAAAATTTCGGCCCGAGCTCGGCCCGGTCCGGAAAAAATTTTAAATTTCGGCCCGAACCCGGCCCGGCTCGAGTGAATTTCTACAGAACATTGATGTTTAATCTTATGGAAGATTTCTGACAAAAACAAAATTATATTAGTCTTTTTTTTCCATGTTTATAATCTCCATGTATTCAGAAGTGCCGTAGGCTGCGATATTTATGCTTTTAAATGAATCTTTGTTTGTTGTATGTAAATGTTTCAGTTATCAGTAGTATTATTAATCCATTTTCCCTGTACTGGAGGCAAAAAATCGAAAAAGCGGTACATGGTAAAATTTCCAAAGACGAAGTCGCTTTGGAACGAAAAAAAATGCATTCCCTTCTTAACAGATGTAAATGTTTAATATATTTTTTTCTCCCGTATTCTTGTATTCATTTTGCATGAATGAACATTTTAAAAGAAACTTTCAGTTTTCAGTTTAAAAAAAATTCCGTCATAATCATGTTTTTTTTTTTTTTTTTTTTTTTTTTTTTTTTGTGTGTATGTGTGTGTTTAATTCTATTTTAAAACGCCTAGTAATCTACGATTCTTTAAATGAATCATAATGTTTAACCGATAAAACCGTGAACCGGAATAAATTCTAATGTTTAATTGTAGAATAATGACGGCTTAAAAGTATATGCTTTTTTTGCAGAAATTTTTGGACAAAGCCAAATATTACTGATTTATAAAAAGTCGAGAAAAGGATTTTCATGTAGGAAGATTCAATAGGAACTGATTATTTTGGTCCATGAAAACTAGGAAGAATGAAATCCGTCTCGACTTCGTACGGAAAAAAAAGTTAGGCCCGGCCCGATACTCCAGCAAAAAAATTAAGGCCCGAACCCAGCCCGGTCCGAAAAGATTAGTGACTAGGCCCTGCCCGGCCCGAGTCTTCAGAAGTAAGGCCCGAGCCCGGCCCGGCCCGAATGCCATTATTGGAAATCGGCCCGAGCCCGGCCCGCGGGCCGGCCGGACTCGGGCTTCGGGCCGAGGCCCGGCCCGTGCAGACCTCTACTCCAAAGTCTAAGAAGCCCTCTAGTCCTCTAGTCTAGTCCGCCCTCTATCGGCAATTTATGAAATTTATTTTTAAAATGTAATTTTCAAGAAAATACTGATTTAAAGCGTAGTTTTAGCAAAAACCACAAACGAATCGACCAATTTTTCCGTTTTTATAATCATTTGAAATTTGAACCTCTGAACACAGTTCAGTTTGAGCTACTTAACCACTCCCAACTATTCAGATTTTGAGCTCAAAATTTAAGTTTATGTCTAAGATTCCGAAAACATTTAATGCGATGCAAAAAATAACGGCAAAAATAGTTGTTCGTTACTACAAAGTCTAAAGCGCCCTCTATCGACATTTTTTGAAATTTATCTTTATAATTTATCTTCAAGAAAATACTGACATAAAGAAAAGTTTTAGTGAAAACCGCAAATCAATTGACCAATTTTTCCGTTTCTTATGTTTATTTGAAATTTTGGATCCTAAACTTTAATGACGCTTATCTCCTTCGGAAGACGTTTGGGAATCTTAGTTTCCTATTTAATATTGTTTTTCTTGATGTGTACTATCAACTCTTAAAGTTTTGCCTAAGAGTTTAGATACACCCTGTATATAACATATATATATATACATATATATATATATATATATATATATATATATATATATATATATATATATATATATATATATATAATTAAACTCACATTACAAACTTGTAGTATTGTTTAATTAATACAAAACTAATATGCTTCCCAGAATCCCAGGTGAGACATAACAGAATAACTCTAACTAAATATTTTTCTATCGCAGTAGAAGTACATATTATTCCTGTTCGATATACAAGTATTTTATTTGTAAATAAAAGTTTCGGATATGCACACATAGATAAATATTGACAAAAGTGCATTTTCTCTATAGATCGAACCTAGAACAAAAGTGGAAAAAAAAACTTCTTTTCTTCAGGTCTTATTTTAAGATTTGTTAGGTTTTTTGGAATTGTTTCCTTTGTTGTACTAAATATGAATTGTTATGGGGCATTTGCTTCTTTTTTTTATCGCCAGAGGTCTATTATTTCTGCCTGTGCGTTTGTTTGGATCGAAGTGAATGCGATGGTTTGCTATAATTTTGAACGTTAATACACTTTGAAAATAGCTAGATGACATGCAAAATTTGAATACAAATCGGTACGATGTGTCATAAACACCCAATTGACTTTTGTATTTAATTTTTTTTTTTTTACATAGTAAAATATTAACATTTATCGGATTTTCAAGAGTAGTAACGCATTTTTAGATGCTTTCGTAATTGTCTGAACGAAGCGAAATTTTATACACATAGTAGGTAACGATATTAAAAGTCAAACAAAATTCTTTTTTCAAGCAAATCTATAAAAAAAAATACTTATCGGATTTCGATTCTGTTTGTACAAGAAGGTACCTATAAAGGTAACCTGGTGATTGCACCTACTCTAAAAAATTAGTTACAAATAGTTTAAAAATTGTATTTAAAAAACGGATAAAATGTATGATTTATATGCATACGTCACCGATATTTGATGTGCGTCACTTTCCAGTGGCTGGATGAATTCTTTAAATTCCAGAATTCGAGCAAATGGAGCAAAGAAAATACGCAAGCAATTTTTATTTACGTACAATAAACATATTTAAATTTAATAAAAAAAATTGAAAAGGAAATCTTTTTTTTATTATTTATTTATATATTTAAAAGAAAAAAGCAATAATATTTACGAGGAAGATCTCCATACGGGCATACTCCGAAAAATCTGAAAAAATTACAGAATGTTCTTCTTATGAGTATATATACGTTTATAAAAATAATTTCGGCATAATCTCCGTACCCTATCCGTAAAAAAAAATGAAATTTTCGTTATTTGGCGATTTATCATCGGTTGGCGAAGAAACAGAATTAAAAAAAATGTTTTTTTTTATATCAAATGTATTTTAAAGAAAAAAATGTCATGTTAAACGTTTTTAGATGAATTAAATATCTTTTGTTTTGTCAGCTTTAGTTTGTTTTAAGTATAATTTTGTTATATCGATATTTATATGTATTTATATTCAAATTTAACCATCAAAATTTGAGATTTAAAATGAAATTAAAATTTAAATTCAAAGTCCAGTTGAGTATTGTCACCAGTATTGAGTCCAGTTCAAAGTGCAGTTGAATATTGTCAATTCTATTTTGTTGCTATGGAAACATATCGCTTTTATTTTTGAATACACTTAAATGTATGAAAACAATTTTACTGAATAAGAATTTTTTATACATGAAAATATTTTTTCCAGCGTTAAATTAAATACCTACGGCAACAAAATACATATATATGCAATTTAATATGCATATATATGTATATAATATATTAAATTCGCTCATTGTTTAGGTTTAAATTCATTTACAGGGGCTCTAAAATCCGAAAGTTTTCAGTTTCATTAAAAATTAAAATCCTTTGCTTTTGGCGGAGAAAAGTGCAGCTCGCCAAATCGTGTGACACTTTCGTCTTTTCACGCCAAATATTCGAAAGTTTTAAAATTTTTTATGGACTAATTTATGCAATTCCGCAGCTAAATTTTACTGATCCTTTATTTCATACATGAGAGTTTAATTAGTATTTTTTCATAAAAAATTTTGAGTATGTCCAGCATGGAGCCCTTCATTGTTAGTAACTTAGCATTTAAGATTTTGCGATAATCTTTATACCAGCATTTTGTAATCGTCATTAGCATCTTATATATTTCACGCGTGCAAATTGGAATTAAGTCTTTCGTTTTTTAAATAAAATACGACTTTGACATGCGTGCTTCAGATATTACTTTAATTATAGATTATATTATTTTATATTTTTTACATAGATTACTTAATATTATTCATCATTAAGCAATGTGTGTTCCCCGGTGATTATTGTGTGATTGCATGCATTTTTTATGGTTCTGGCATTTTATGTAAACATAAATATGCCAGAGCTGTCCTTTGTTGTCAAAGTTGGCGCAATTGCAACAAAAATGGCGATAGAATGTATCACATGGTGACCCATATATTTTGTTTCATCAATTTATTTAAAAAAGGAAACAACAGTCGAAGCAATAAATAAACAGTTATAAATAATACATAGAATAAAATACATAAATAACACAATAAATCATAAATATTAGCACTAAGAGCAATATTCAAAAACTTTCACCAAATCAAAGTTTTAGACAATTTGCGGGAGAAAAAAAAAATCGCGCCACATAGTGCGTATATGACATCCGTACCATATTTATATGTAAAAAAAAATAAGCATAGACGTTTATCAGATTTGTTTATGTAGCTGTTCATCTATTTGCAACAAATCTCACTTTTTGAATTCCAAACTGGAGTGCCAAGGTAAAGGTAATGTTGGAAAAGTTGGAAAAGTATCATTAGGGCTGGTATATCATACACGCATCGGGTTTGGGGCAATTTTGGCGAA
Source organism: Maratus speculifer (assembly GCA_964019185.1). Taxonomy (NCBI): domain Eukaryota; kingdom Metazoa; phylum Arthropoda; class Arachnida; order Araneae; family Salticidae; genus Maratus; species Maratus speculifer. The sequence goes on from OZ025297.1 coordinate 104,664,456, forward strand.
ATCTTTTTTTTTTTTTTTTTTTAAATTAGTTACTAATATATTTTTCAATTATTTTCTATTACTGTAAAAAGGAAATAGCAATAAATAAAAACACGAGTAATTAATAAATATTGAAAATAATTATGTATAGATATATATATATTAATATATATTTAAAAAGTAAATAAACAGTTTATTATTAATTAAACAAAAATTGTCGGGTTACCAAGCCATGTAAAATAACGATATATTGGTGCCAAATTTGCGGAAGTGTTCCATATTCTTTTCTGGTTTTTTGGCGAACTTTATTATTTATTTATTTATATATTTATATATTTAATTGGCATTAAATGAATAAATGTTATTTCGATCTTCAGTCTTTGGAGTTGCATTTTTAATGCTTACCAACAAAGTTGAAAAGTGTTTATGCATTCGGTTTGTTTGTTCATGTGGCCATCCATCCGCCTGGCCTCGCTCTAATGCTTGTAAATATACGCTTAATTTAATGCAATTTGTAAATTTTATTAAGGTCTCCCATGCATGTTTGGGATTGCATATGGTGCGTTTGGGATTAATGTTCCTTTAAAAGGGCGCCCAAAAGAATTTGATTACATTATCATCTATGGGTAAGAAACGTTTACAGAGTATGTTATTGACATTACGCTACTGCAGATGGATTGAAGCTGATATAAATCATCTAGTTTCCTTACGATTACGTTAGAACAGGACATTCATAGCATTTTTATCCCATTTATATGGACACAAGAAATCAGCTACTATACTGTCTTTTAGTAACAATTGTTGAAATTAACTTCCAATTTCGGCATGCGCTTTTCAATTTAACTATTTTCAGGTACGTTCGTAATTATATAAATACATAGAACCTACAGTCGTCGTCTGATATGTCCGTCTGTCTGCCAATCTGTCTGTCTGTCCGCATATAACTGCACAAAAACTACGCAACCGAATCGATCGAAATTTTAAATATGTATTTGGTGCCAAATTTTGTTGTATCATTAGAAATTTTAGTATAATTGGATACACTATCTACCAATAAGTGTTTGAAAAATTTCGATTTCTGACATTTTCTCAAATATTTAAAAATATACTTGTCGGATTCTTCTGAAACTTCAGGATTATGAAGATTATGTATGACCTCATATTTATCAACATCCATTTGATAAGTAGGGCAATTAGGGGGCCGACAAAAAATTAAAGAATAACAGAAATATTTGGGATCACCCTGTACATGAAAATGCACAAAACGATTTATCGCTGCAGAATACAAATATGTGGATACTGCACAACATGTACACTAGGGTTGAGCGAAAAAAATTATTTTTTAAAAATCAAAAACAGGTAGGTGCCAAAAGTTGCCTTTATACTAGTACATAAACTGCGTGAAATTTCATCGCTGAAAAAAAATGTCTTGAGTCTGCGCTTTTGCTCCAAAAATCGAAATTTTGGGTAAAATTTGACATTTTTTCAAAAAAATTAAAAAATTCCTACAGAGCTGTAATTATTTAAAAATTCTATTTAAACCTTTGTTATTAATTACGTAATATAATTAAACTATAAAACAATATCTTTTATCCCTATAGCTGAGTCAAAGCAGACCACTTTTGATAAGAAAACGGCATTACCACTTTATTGGAGCATACAACGAATTGTTGTTTTGAATGCAATTCTTACGTAGCTGCTTTCAAAACTACCCTGGATATAACTCGTGGAGCTGGCTGCATTTTATATCCCACCCGTCCCAACAACCCGACTATCTAGGACCAGTGTTTTCTTTATGTATTGAATTATTTTTTTCCCCGAAGACGCGCATAGTTTTCTATGTATCAAAGTAGTTTACCTCTCCTTTGTATTCACTGATTTTGGATGCTGCTGGTGTGACCCACTGCACGTATATTTTTATACCTTGTATAACAAAAGAGAAGCTGAGTAATATATTGGGTATGTTGTTAACTGAACCTATTCAGCAGTCTATTATCTTCTTTAAAATTTCATGCAATTAATACATTATGATTCAAAGTTCTGTTACCACAGCATTTTTTCAATCAATCACATTTTATATATAATGATTTTCCTAAAAATTGATTGTATGGATTAAATTTCTAGTATGACATCCTTTACTGTACCTATTACATCGAATATATGCTGAGAAGCTAGTTGTTTAATATTATGACGATTGTCACAGAGGATTGCAAACAAAATTTGCATGTAAAGCAGCAATATTTCTAAAGAAGTTTTAGTATTTGTTTTATGTCGTTTCCTGTATTGCTTCGTAATCGAGTAATTTCCAATAAGTTTTTAGACCTATTCTTTAGGTGTGTATTACATTTTGCAACACAATCCTGAAAAACATCCTGCGGTATAGATTTGTATTATATATTTTGTGAGTGAACATATAGATTCTGATTGCCAATCTGTGCTTGTATAAAGCGGAAAATTTTATTCGCTTTATGAGCTGTCTTTTGTGTGAGATGTTTTCTAAATTCTTATTCCCCAGTTCATCTGAGAAATAGCTGTTCTCATTAATTTGCTTTGCAACCTCCGGCAGAAATTTCTAGTCTGTTCTCAGTATCTTTTTCTCAATTTGGGAAAATAATTTTTCGAAATTTTTCTCTATGTTATAAAAAATTGTAATAGGAAGTGAATAGTACGTAGACAAAAAATTTCTTATTGATCCAGTGAATCCATGTAGATTAGCAAGTGTTAAATCGACTTCTCTAATAATTGACCCTGAGAAAATTCACTGGAATTAAAATAGCATATGATCCATTATTATACACAATTCTAAGGTTACCCCATGCAAAATGGTTCACAGCGACAAATAGAATTTTCCTAATTTTAAATGAGTACTTATTGCCCATTAGAGTCTGGACATTCTCTCAAAAACTACTGTGCATTATAAATTGTCCACTTATAAAAAGGGGATCTAAAAGTTAATGGGAAATTACCGGACTACGAAAACACTTAGAAAATGGCATAAAACTAATGCAAAAAAAGTTATTTACAACAACGGTTGCTCTGTACATGCAGAACAAATTCTCATTGCAATTCTCTCGGACGATCACCATCACATGAAACAGCTCGCTTCTCAACATATAAAAAAAGCAAAAATAGAATAAATTATGGCATACTTATAGTGGAAATACCTGAAATTATCTTTGAAGAAGATAATTACGTAAAAAAAAAATTGATAAAAAAAATGTTTTTGTAACAAAACTTCCAATCACAATTCATCAACTGGATGTAAGTTTGATAAAGATAATAGATGGCCGAATCTCTTTAATAATATTCCCGTGCATTACTCTGTTTGTCATTTTTTCGTATAAGCTGTAAAAATATACATGAAGATTAGTCACAGCAGCATGTGGATACAAAGAACAGATAAACTAGGTGGATGCATCGAAAACATGTCAAATTTTGACAAGGAAAATCACAAATCAATGTATAAATAAAACACTGTACAAAGATGATCGAGTAATTTTGACGGGTGTGTTATGAAATATAGGCACCTCGACGACGTATGTCCAAGATAGTTTTGAAAACAAGAGCTGTATTAAAAACAACAATTCGTTGCATGTCCCGTAATGCCGTTTTCTTATCAAAAGTTGTCTTCTTTGACCCAGCCGTACGGATAAAAGATATTGTTTTATAGTTTAATTATATTAAGTAATTAATAACAACGGTTTTAATAGGATTTTTAAATACTTACCAGCTCTGTAGGATCTTTTTAATTTTTTTGAAAAAATTTCAAAAAATGTCAAATTTTACCCAAAATTTCGATTTTTGAAGCAAAAGAGCAGACTCAAGACATTTTTTTTCAGCGGTAAAATTTCACGCAGTTGATGTACTAGTATAAAGGCAACTTTTGGCACCTACCCGTTTTTGATTTTTAAAAAATAATTTTTTTCGCTCCACCCTAATGTACACTGATTTTTGTAAGAATAGCATGCATATTCATCGAAAAAGAGTGATTTTTTTTAAAAAAATTCAAAAATTCTCGTATGTTTATTGTTTATATCATCCAGGGTTTTTGACCAAATTTAACGCAAATTTCAGAAACATTGGCAAAATTTATTAGAAAAAATATAGCGCAATCGGAATATAAATATATTAAATATTTTATGAAATATGAGTAGTTTTATGAAATAATTTTTATCTGCGCATGCGTGAACGATAAAAAAACGATTCTTTTACATCATTTAATAGTTAATTCTAAGGAGTAACTTATAAAAAAAATCCAATCAAATATCGTGAAATTTAAAAAGATATTATTATTATAAATAAGCTGTTTTTACATTGCTCTCTAAAAAGGGCTGAATGATAAGGGATTCTCCACAAATTGACATTTTTTATTAACTGACTTTTAGGAAAAAATTAGCATTTAATGTATACAATATCTAATACAATATTTCTGTTAATAAGTATCTTGACATCTGTGATAGAAAAGAATAAAAGCTATTTCCGAATTGATTCAGATTGACTCGGACGAAAATTACTCTTTAAAAAATCAATTCATAAAATGAAATTCACGACTGGTATGTTTGCAATACTATATTTTCTATTTATAAAATAATTCTGTTTAAATGCTTGAAATTTTTATAAAATACATATTGAAAAAAAAAAAACAATCCTTTAGCTATATTCGTTCATTTTTCATTGAGCTCATTTAAAGTCACACTTGACTAAATTCCTCAGAGGTGATGGAAGATAAAACACATAAAAAGAAGAGATTTCACTGAAATCTACCGAAATTGATATGTTTAGAAATGAAGTATTGATATCATTTTTATGCTTAAACATTTGTATTTACAAATGAATGGATAAAATATTCAAGAGTCTACATTAATGCAAACCCATCCATAAGGTAAAAAAAATGAAATTGGAATATTTGGATTCATATGTATTTATGAAATCATGTTAACACGGTTGATAATAAAAAAAGGCTTAGTATTATATTTTTAATAGATATGTTTATATTTAAGGAAGTTCAACCTATATGTTAATAATATTTCGATTAATATTTTATTCGTTGAAAAATTCATTACTCGATAACAGTCATTAATAGTACAATCAAATAAAGAACATTGACTTTTTATCACAATACCTGTCATTAACATAAATCTTTAAAAAACATCTCTGTTAACAATAAATCTAATTCTTAAAGAATTTCACTCTTTTTTTAAATTTTTTTAAGATTTTTAGAATGCATACTCAACTAATTTTTTCATATCATAAGGAAGATATTAAAGTGTTAAATACAGACGAAAACATTTAATTTATTATAAACACTTCGATTCTGTCAACTTTAAAATGAAATATATCACAACCAATTAATTTCAACAACAAACAGGGAATATTTCCAGACGAATGATTGGACTTAATTCCGACGATGCAAAACTACACTCATTAAAAAAAAAAAAAAAAAAAAAAAAAAAAAACAGTAATTTTTTTTTCGAATGTGCTAAACTACGAAGAATTTAAGGAGCTGTGCATTAAACTATCAACTTTTTGCTAATTTACGACCCCCCCCCCACCCTCCCGTCCGATATCATATATTATCATTCATTGAACCCCCCACCCCCACCCCCCAGTAATGATATCGTTATCAATGTCTAAAATTTTTTATCTTTAGAATTTATCTCTTATTCGGACTAAAATAAAAACTGGTTGCATACTTTATTGATTCAAATGAAGATAAGTCAATAAAATTTCACTTTATATCATATAACACTTAAAAGAAATTGTTATTTTTTAAAAATACTTTATAATAGCTTTTTGTTAGAAAATGAATTCAACAATGGGTCATTCCACACGAAATGAGCAAATCAGGTGTGGCTGACATGTCACAGATTTTATTGAAAATCATCATATAATTAGATCACAATCATTTACGAGGAAACGCAAAGTAGTAGAGTTAAGACTAGTTTATTTCAGTATAAAAAATTACATTAAAGTTGACACGAAATCGAGGTCTTGTGTACATGCTTGAAATTTCAAATTTGATTATTTGCCCTAGGAATGGAAAAATTGTAATAAAAATTATTTACACTTAAGAATGAACTATAAGTAACAGATTAGCATAATTTAGTAATTGTATTTTTATTTTATAATTTAAAAATAAATAAATAATAAAAAAAATCGTGGAAAAAATAAAATATTTCAGCTATATGTTTTAAAATGAAGGACACTTTTTCCAAATTCAATTCTTTTTTGCCATTATAGCTAATTGAATATATTTAATACATCTATAATTTAATTCTTGCCTTTTTCATTCCTTTATGAGAAAAAAAAATAAATAGTGAAAACTGCTGATTAAAAAGTCAAAATTTTTTTCATTTTTTTTGGAGACGAATAAAAGCTTTTAAAAGTTTTAAACTCTTTGATATTACAGATGAAAGTGTGTATTTTAAGTATACGAAGTTTTATTCTTGCTTTCAGTTTATTTTTGCCTCAAGAATATTTTTAATTTGTATAGAAGGAAAACGATTTTGTTCTTAAAATAACTGTTTTTTATTCTTAAATTCAAGTAACAAACATAGATGGCAGCATACGTCTATTTTAAGAAGAAATTTGCAAAAAAGCGCGTGTTTTCAAAGAAAGATTGTCTTTAGAATGTCTCAAATATTAGTTTTTTGAACCCATTTTTGTTATGTTAGAAATTAAAAAGGCACTATTGAAACTTTTTTAGTGTGTCATGGACTTATTGATTCTTATGTACGTGTAATATTGTTAATGTAGGAGTTGTCCTTTAATTATTTTTTGAGGTAATATAAGAGGAATAATTATGATTTTGTCATTTTTTTAAAAGTTTCTAAGTTTTTTTGAAGATGAAGGAAATAAATAACAACTTTGAAACTTTGAGAATTCGATATTCATACATAGTACTACATCTTGCATCAATTTCAGAGATTTTTTTTAAATCCTTTGATTTTTATAACATTTCAAAAATTTTAAAAAATTACAATATTTCAATATTTACAACCAATTTATGATTAATTATGATATTACCAAATTATTGTTACTCAATAAATATAAAGATTGATATCCAGAGATTTCAATATTATAAAAAAACTTCATTTTTTTTAAATAGTTTTCAAAATATAGAACTTGAAACTTGCAACTTTCGACGATTATCCGCAAGCCATTCTATATCACAAGTTTTTTAAATGTCCAAAATTGATAAAATAATTTATTTTTCGTCAAAATATTGTGCACACATACATTTGAATATGAAATGAACACGTATCTCAAATTTTATTAAAATCGGATTCTATGCAGCCACGGCTTTTTTTACATTTTTGCTCATTTGGCATGGAATCACCCCAATAATAATGTCTTGTTGTACATGGCCCTCACGAGGAAGGGGGAAAGGGGGAGATAGAAATTTTTAGCAACAAAATAAGTATGGACAACATTTTTTCTCTTTCTCTATTATTTATTATTAAACATAAGCTTCATTTCTAATATGCAACATAGGATTTCTTGAACAGTGATTGTATATGCATACATATGTGAAGAAGAAAGAAAAAAGTCAAATATTGGGCTAATTCCAGATTTTCGAATTTAAACTTTTATAATAATTTGGTGATTTTAATAAAAACTTAATATTTTCATAAAAATTGATGACAAACTAAAAAATAACATAATATTTGAACGAAAAACCATGTTAAAAATAAAAAAGGAAATTTTTGGTTGTATGAAAAATGAGATCTATATCAAAAGACAAATCCCCGACCCCCCTAGAGATATCTTAAGATAACATATGCCAGACATTCCTCCGCCCCCCTAAAATGATAACGTTATATTTCTACAGCCCCTAACTCTCTCGAAACGTCCTCTCAGTCCACGAGTATTTCATTTTTAGAATTATAATGAGATTCGTCTTATACAATAAACTAAACAAACAACCACAGCCTCTATTGAAAACTACATGCCGGAATCGCAACACTGTTTAAAAAAAAATCTGAAATTAACAGATATATTTTCCTGAATTTTACAGACAATGTCCTTATCACAACAAAAGATCATTTTCCGCTAAAGGTCGGAAATTTTCATCATATTTACTGAAAATAATGAAACGGGCGAAAGTGGAAGGAAATAATGGTGATAAACCTTTATCTATCGCAAATTTATTTTCAATGCTTACAAAACTGACATGTTGTTTAGTAAAAACGAAAAAAATGAATGAAAGAAAATTGTCTCTTTTGTAAAATTTGCATCTTGCTACTGAATTGTAACTGTACTGATACCAACAAAATTTTGAGCAATAAATTAATCGGACCATATTATAATAATTCATTTAGCAAAGAAAGTTTCTGTAATAAATTATTTAACCAAATCATATTATAATTATTCATTAACTATAAGAAAATCATAACAAGAAATTAACCTTATTAATTAAAACTTGCAAGAATTCTAATACATTCGAAGACCTTGTGGCATGATAGTTAGAACGATGGACTCCAGCATCAAAGGTCGTCAGTTCTAAGTCCATCGATGATTTTGATACTTTTCTTCGATCAATAAATATATGTGCTTCTAAACTGTTCGATAGATGGAACTACCAGACATTTTTTAAACCAATTTTATACCGCTTCTGGAAATGTAGTTTTTCCTTCTTTTATTTTTCAAAACGGAAAATCTACTGAAGAAATGGAAAAAGCTTGGCAACTTTGCTGCTAGTAGTTTTACTATGAATTCACGGATTTATTTTTAACAGTGTATTTCAAATCAATTGTCACGAGGCGAAAATCAAAGCAACCGAAACTTTCTGACACTAAAAGTATTTCGGTAAGATGCGTTCAAAATGGGATGAGATACAGATAACATCTTATTATACAAAGTGTTTCAAAATGTAAATGTCAGAAATGCAAGGTTCTAGTTGTGGGGACCTAAATTAATGTATTTTCAATAGGAATGTGTGATGCGGAAATGTAGCGTTGAGGCAATAGAAGGCACCAATCGTTTCGGAGGATGAAATTATTTTTCTGGCTTGAATCGTCATTCTTTGCCCGGTTTTCGAGTGTAACTCAAATGCAGAGCTTGCCGACATGTATTTTATGCATAGGACTGCGCAACGAAATCGCTCACACGCAATGCACTTCTAACAACTTTCGAACATGTTGAAAGACTATCATTTACTGTGGATAAAACACTGTAAAAACGTACATTTACGGTACTTTATCGGGAATTACTCCAGAAATTTTACTAAAAATGCCAGTTTTTCTAGATAAACGGTCAATTCAGGTAATTGTTTATGATTTACACGTAAAAACCATTTATCTAAAAAAAGAACATTAATTTCAAAACAAAGCTCGTTTTTTTTTTTTTTTTTTTTTTTTTTTTTTTTTTTTTTTTTTCGGAATTTTCCAGGAATCTCTGATGAAATAAAATTATCGCAGCAATTTTTTACGGTATACTGTTTCGCCTGCTGAGAAAATTCTGCGAATCTTCCAGTGCCTGTATAGTTCGGGCAAGCATAAAACAATCCACTCGCGCACAAATTTTGACAAAGATGGTATAATATTAAGGAAGCCTCCAGATTTCTGCCCGGGAATCATTTTATGTACATACTTTCTGTAACCATTAAATCTTATTTCGCAGCCCCACACATGTGATGCTTATTGGTAAGATTCGAATTAGTGTAACAATGTTTTTTTTATTATTCTGTATATTGTTCTGTTTATTTTATTTATTCTATTCAATTATCTCAAAATTGTATTAACCTATTACTATTTTAACTTTTTGAGAACTAAGAAAATTTATTATTATTAAGTATTACTTTAGCTAGAAATATGATTGTTGCAACTTCTGGTTATGTATATGTCCATAGGTTTATCTTAATTATTTGTATTGTACATATAATTTTGTATTTATCACTTTGAAGAATTCTTCAATTGTGTTTTCATTTTGGGTACGCCCTGAATAGATAGTGCAACCCGCTGCCATTGTGTTTACATCATATTCTTTCATTTGTTATCTAATATATTTTTGACGGCCGCCTGGGTACTATTTAGTAGTGCTTCTGGTCTCTCCTGGAGTTGGTTCCGTAACAACTACGGAAATTTTCCTTTCCCTTTGGCAGTCCTGTCTTGGTCCATGGTTGGGGCTTTTATCATAGTTGTTACACACTGCTAGGTGGGGTTTTCTGTGCTTAAGCTATTTAGTAGGCCTCCCCATCTACCTGAAACTGAAACTGAAACTGGTGTAACAATGCATGTTGCTTGTAATCCGTGCGAGGATTGACGATTCAAGCCAACAAAGCCCTTTCAACCGCGGGACAAAACTACCACTTCAATGCTGAATGTTTGCATCCACATTCTTTTAAGAAATTTTCTTATTTAGGTCCGCTCTACCAACTTTACATTTCTGAAATACATTTTTGAAACATCCTATAAATGGAAACTACACGACTATAGTTTTTTTAATTAATATATCACTGCAAAATAACTATGGCAGCAAAAGTTTCCTGAAGCAGCACATGTGACTGGGATATTACAAAATGAAATATTCAAATGTAATGAAGTTTCATGTTTTGAATATATTTTTTCGACGGAAGCACCATTCGAAATAATTTCCTACAGGAATAGAACAGCCAGGTCTAAAAAAAGTACCTTGGGAGAAATCTTACACATTTTTAACATTCAAAGATGATTTTTAGAAAAAATGATGGTTACATAATGAGTAATGATTGTCGAACAATGTTAAAATATCAAGTAAAATAAAATACGAAAAAGAAGAGTTGGCAACAATGTATGTATCTATTCATGCATTTTAATATGGTCATCACAGATCAATGTTTATAGTAGCACATAATGTTATAAAGTAGAGATCGGCTACAAACACACAATGGAGAATTTATTTCTTCAATTTTGTAGAAGAATGTCAAAAATGTATCGCGATTTCTCGGGATTAAAAGTTAGAAACTCATTGTTAATCTGAAAAATTACTTAAACTACTGAAAGAAAATTATATAAAGAGAGACACATGTCTGCTATATTTCGTCGTAGCTGCCATTTAGTAATAATTTATTTCTGTGTTTGTTTGAAATTTGGCGAAGGATTGGAGAAGGATCAGTAATTGTTTTCAAATATTGCATACGAGGCAATTAAAAATACGTTTTGTTGATTGCAGGAAGAAATTTTTATTGATACCGGAAATTTTACAGGGAAGGTAAGAGAAAGTTTAATCCGCGTATAATTGGGTTTTTTTATTGTAAGTACCGTACATTTTCGTGTATAAGCCGAATCTTTTGAGACATTTTTTTTATTCTAAAATGAGGGGCTCGGCTTATACTAAAGTCTAAGAAATTTTAAAAATTTGTTAAAAGTAAAAAATGTAAATATTAAACACATCAACAGAAAATAATCTAAAACTACTTTAATATCCATTCTTTTAGAACATAAAAGCCACTAATCACCATTTAATAACCAAGTCATTACCAGAATTTTCAGATCTGCTTAAAATTGCTTTCATTGGTACATCAGGATGAGTACTGTTAGCATCTAATTTATCATAATCACAATTGTCTTCAAAAATGACATCATTCTTAGTTCCATCCATCGCATTATTGATACAACATTTTTCTGAACATCGGGAAATCATTTCTTATGATAATTTATGCGAAGCATCTTTTTTTCATTCAGATATAGCCACGAAGTCAATTTTGTTTTCATATTATTGCCATTTGTGGGAGCTGCTAAAGCAGATGATTTCCATTCAGTACATTTCGAATGGAGCATGTCTTTAAAAAAATTCTCTTAGAAAAACGACTGAATTTTTAGCCATCGGTAATCTACCTAACATCTCTAGGAGATATCAACAATTTCAGAGTCCGCATTTGTTTTCTATTTGCTATGCAAAACAAAAGTGTCAAGTTTTCGTTCGTTGAATTTTCAGTACATTTGAGGAACATGGACTTAAATATTGGTTTCCGATTTTAGGAGATTTTTCCCTGAAAAGATGTATACTCGGCTTGTACACGAAAATATATGGTAAAATAATAAAATGTCATTTTTTATAACCGGTTTTTCCCTAACTGCGTTTCAGTTGTTATGTTTGTCAAACTTCAGCCATAACATTAAATGGCTCAATATTACATTTTTTCTATTAGAGGTAAGGAGATGTCTCCAAGCACTCTGTTCTAGTATTTCGTGCAAGTCCAAGTCAAGTCTGATTGGAAGCAAAAAAGGTTTTAATTCATTGTATTATTTGTAGTAGATCTAAATATTATATAGTCTTAGAAAAAAGGTAAATATCACCAGCAGAATTTGTTGCAAATTTTTTCAGAAGAACTTAACAAATATTAAACGATAAAAAATAAAATCTGCTTTTAAATAATGTACATAAAATCTGTTTAGGGGCCTATCTATACATCAAAATCTACCCAAAATTTGCTTTTTCTATTGCAATACCCAAGTTTGACTCCATCAATTATTTTTATATTCTTCTGTTAGCCAATAAAATTTTTTCCTGAAATTCGTAAAATTAGTTTCAAAGAAAATAATTATTTATTAATGAGCATATTCTACAGAATGATTATGGTATTTCTATCAATGTATGAGTTCATATGTATTTCATGCACTTAATATATTTAGCCGATTGCCGGACTAAATGTTTTAATAAAATGAGTAATATATCCATTCTTTAAAATTATGCTTTTCTGCACATAATAGACTACTTAAGTAACTATTTTGATTATTTTAGTCATAAGTGAAAAATTACTTGGAAGGAAATTTTGAACTTAAGAATTCGCATAATGCAAGACATCATAAATATAAATCTGTCAAAAAAAAGTAGCTTGCAATTCATAATTTTTTGTGAAGTATTTCTGTATTTCTGGATCTATTTCGCACTCTTTGTGGAGCTCCCAGTTGTAATTCTGTGGTATTGTAAGATCCTTCGTGGCTATTTCGTCATTCTATATTGATGATGATTTGGTGGACAACTGATATCAAGCACATAAGTCACATGTGTGATTTCAATAAAATTGTACGAGTTAATCGAAATAAAATATATTTAATTATAGCTATTCTTTTATAACTTAAACGATAAATAAATAAATAAATAAAAAATTGGCGCACGATTATATAAGATTCTTTTTTTCTGTAAAAAGGATCGTGGACTAACATCTTGCTTTTATTCCAAGGCACGTATAACTGCTTTTTTTAGTGACAATATGAAAACGAAACGATTCAATAATTTTTCTTTCAAATAGATAAATTTTACAAGTTGAGTATTTTCATTCATTCTATTTTTCCTGTACTTTTTATTTTACAATTTGCAAAGCAATAAAATTTTCTCATATGTGTTTTGGCATGAATAGAATTTGTCGTAAAAAATGATAATATAGAATTTGAAAAGAAAAAAAAGATTCAAGAAATAAAAATATCAAAAAGTTGATTTTTTTTTGCAAATTTTTCTTCAACGGCCTTTTAATATACTCGGATTGTAATGTAATTAATACGATGTATTGGAGTTTATCATGATTTTTTCTGTGTTCAAACTAATGTGTGTAGTATTTAAAAACTTTTCTACCAAAAATTGAACCGACTTCAAAAACTACTACAAAATGAAGAATATTTTTTTTTACATAATAGTAATAAAAAATTAAATTAAGAGCATAGTATTTACCATGCGTATTATTATATTTATGTATATTAATTTGATTTTTTGGAGTCGGTGCCAGCCAAGCCTTTATTCTTTTAGGCTTTGCATTGGATACTTAATTTAATTTTTGAAATTGGCTTCACTCAATACATTGCACTCAGCGAACATATTCAACACTTTTAATTAGCAAAAAATCACCAATTTTATTAGTTTTTGCCTAATTACTAAAAAAGTACAGAAACAATTTCCATGAAACCGAAGTGGTACCAATTCGAAAGCATCCTCTCTCATTTAAAACAAAAGTAACAGAAATTGGTTGAATAGTTTTTGAGAAATCGGTGAATATACATAAAAAAAACATACGCGTTGAATTGATAACCTCCTCTCCTTTTTGGAAGTCGGTTAAAATAGGTCGTGAAAATTTCATACTCAAATTCACAATTAAAAAAAAATTTTGTGTGTAACGTCATAAAATCTCGAAACCTAGAATAATAATTATTATTATTGGTATAGAAAACCTGGCCATCTTAGGGAAATTCGTTGCTAATCTGGAATAGACACCTTGTTGTAAAATATGTTTTGTTACTATGGTTAATGTAAATACTAGTTTGTAACTCTTAATGATAAGACATAAAAGAATATCTGAATGACAAGCACCAGTTGGTCACGCAATTTTCTTGTGCTGTCTGAAAATTGGCAATAAAGAGGAAAGTGCCCAGTAAAACTGATGTCATTGAGCTCACAGGTTATACATACAATTGTATATTATACTCTTATTTTAAATAATAATGCCCTTCCAAAAATGAAAGAAATCAGCAGTAAGTTAATGGTCAGGGGAATAGTTACCACCCCTCTTTATACTTAACCAATAAGCCCCTAAAATTAATCTGGAAAGTACCCTATCAGAGTGGACCTATATATAAAATTTGAAGCAAATTTGATAATTGTGCATGATTTCTGCATATTTATCTAAATTAAGAGGGGTAGCACTCTCTTCTCCCTCCCTTTATATTTAACCAATGAACCGCCAAAGCTAATCAGTGAAAAACTTTATCAGAAAGAACCTACATATAAAATTTGAAGCAAATCTGATATTTATATCAAGAGTTATCACGTGAGATACGGAACCTGCGGACACGTTAGCTGTTAGGCTTTCATAGCCTTGTGAGCTAAAAACATCATGAATCTAAATTTTTAGCACTGTAAACACCATAAATCTGTTCTTTTTTAAATTTTATTCTTTTTTTTTGTTGTTCATCTACCTTTTTCGCTCTGCTTTGATGATACATTTTAATTGGACGGTTTCTGTTTCTTGTGTGTTTTTCTTAATGTGTTATTATTATTATTTCAGATAGTGAACTGCTATTTACATTACTTACATTACCATGCTTGATGCAAGAAAAAATTCCGACTCTTTATCACGAATAAGGTGCAGAAATAGCTGTGTTTCAAGCTGTGACTGTACACCGCAACTCAAGCAACTTGTTAAATGAGTCATGGTATGAATTAATTGTATATAAACAGTTTATTAAAAAAACTGAAAATTTTATAAGCACAGTTACTTTCTGATATACATTATTTTGGCTCTTTGACGTTGACTATAGCAAAAGCCAATTTAAATTTTTATCATATTTAGATACTTATGTCTTTAAAACTTTCTCAGTGGCCATAGTTCCACATAGTGTCAAGTCTTTGTTTAATAATATTTAATACATTCATACATTAGTATTTACAACAAAAAGATTATTTGAACTAAAAGATTTTTTTTATTCAGTGTTTTATTCATTTCATTATAATTAGTCTTTGGATTTAAATTTCAGATGCAATAAGTCAAAACACACAAAAAAAAATGGCAGAAAGTGCATTGATGTGGATACTGGATTAGAAATCAGCAGTCGTTAGAGATCAAATGCAACTAAATTATAGAAAAAATATTCCTAGTCGTCAAATCTTGATAGCTAGCTTTCTATAACTTTAATTTTTGTTTAACAAATGCTTTCATTTGTATTTTAGCATACATCCCCCCAGCACCATGACAGCAGCACGTGTCTTAAGAAATTTGCACCTGTCAATAACCTCTAAGTTAACTTCACTTTAACAAAAGACTGATAAAACTGATCCTTGGGGATTATCCCCCTGTAAACAAGATTTTCTTTTATTATGAGATACTTCTCCATCATTATATGTTCGTAAAATAAGAAACTGTATTAAAATTGTTTTAAAATTTTTGCGCTTCCTTCCTCAAAATAAATAAATAAATAAATAAATAAATAAAATATGTATATATATATATGTGAGATTTGGAAATGTTTTAAATACCACACCATAATTGGTAACCAAAGAGTAATTTATTTGCTAACTTTTTATTTTCTGATATACTGTTAGTCTCAGAATTGTTTTTTCAATTTGGCTTATCCCTAGTTTTATCTAAAGTTCATATTTTCTTTTTGTGGTCATTTATTTGCTTGATTATCTGTTTTGTATGATTATTAGCTTTATAAAAAGAATAAGTTTTTCCAGAATCCAAATATTGTAGTTTAATCAGGTTTCATACTTACTGAAAGCCACTTTTTATTTTGTTTTAGTAGGATAAAATGTTTAATATATAAAGTTTTCTCTCTACTTGCCTTCAACACATAAAAATTAAATATGCAATACAATATTATTATTAAAATGATTGTGAAAAGAAATAAGAAAATATGAAGTGCAGTTGTCCATTTTAATGGAAGCAATATTGAGGCTTTCACATGGAGCAAAAACAACATTGACCTTTAACACCCATCAGCGTGGTTATTTAACAACCGGCCAATTGCCTTCGAACAATCACTTGATTGACCCACTTGACCCACTTGATTTCTGTAGAAAAGTTAGAACAAGAAAATCTCCAGTTTGCATTGTATGTGATACGAAATTATCAAGGCATAAAATGATTTAAATCAGAATTATCTGCAGCGGACTGTCAATTCTGTGATCCTTCGTTTTCAAACTTGTGTAAAAATAAATGTCAAGTCTGTGAATAATTTGTTAAAATATTGTTATTTCTTATATTTTTGTTTTTTTAGATTAAAATATGGCATATATTTTACATGAAATATCATTTTTCTGTGCACCCATACTTTTCAGTTGCCCTGTATATTAAATAATGAAAATACATGTCGAGTCATGTAATGTGTGTCAAAAAAGGTGGTAACGGATTATTTCTAAAACTATAAGAGTAATTATAACAATATTCATATGAAGGTAAATTGTTCAAATTGTACTTTTTCTTATTTAAGTTACAAAAAACATCAAATTTTTATATTGTTCCTGTATCTAAAAATGCCCAATCACAAAAATAGTTACTGTCCCATTCTTAATCATACCCAAAAAATTTTATCCAAAAATTTGAGTTATAGACAGTCAAAAAACATGATTTATATCATTTTAGCAAGAAATTCAAAACATGAAATCGAAAATCAGTCTTCAAATTGCATGACAAAGTCGTGATATTTGACTATAACTCGGTGATTTTTGGCGGTACAAAGTAGGTGTAAGGATTACGTGAATTTTGTGATTTATTCAAACAAAACCCTTTGGGTATGACTAAGAATGCAATAGTGATTGGGATATTGAAATGCAGAGAGTATAAAAGTTTATTTTTTTTTATTTTTCTTAAAATACTTTCCCTGTAAATGAAAATACAATTTGAATTCTCTACCTTTCTATGATTATTTTTTCAGTTTATATTATCCCTCTTATAGTTAAAAAAATATGCTACAATTTTTCTTTGGACACCTATTAATGTGTTTAAAATATATAATGTTCCATCAATCTAAAAGAAAAAAGAAGACTCAAAATATTGATTGATCCTGATAATTTTCTCTGCAGAATTCAATTTAAAAATGGGTGAATACTTTGTATTTCATGATTCAAACTATTACAATTTCTAGACAAGCGGAGTGGGGGAGGGTGCCATTGTGGACTAAAGATTGCAAATGCTTTCTCTTGTAGGGTGCCACAGGACAACCTCGATTAGACATGTCATCCTTTAACCCCCTGGTGTACCATGGATAGGGGTGTCATTATTCTCCCCTGAGATGCCATCCTTTCACTCCCTGTGCTACCCTGTGTAAGGGGTGCCATTATTCTCCCCTGAGATGCCATCCTTTCACTCCCTGAGGTACCCTAAATAAGGGGTTCCATTACTCTCCCCTGAGATGCCATCCTTTCACCTCCTGGGGCACTCTGGATAAGGTTATTCAATTCTGGATAAGGTGCCATTATTCTCCCCTGTGGTGCCATCTTTTCTCCCTCTTGAACACTCTGGATAAGGGGTGCCATTATTCTCCCCTGAGGTGCCATCCTTTCACCCCTTGAAACACCCTGGTTTAGGGGTGCCATCCTTTCACCCTAGTTAAGGATGCCATTTTAGCTCCTCTAGGGGTGTCACCAGTGAGACAAGCCTTTCACCTTTAAAAGGTGCAATGTGTCACCATTAGTTTTAACAGTGAAATACCTCACATAACAATACTTGGCACTTTATTAATTCAGCTCTTATTTATTTTTTAGTTCATTATGAATATACCTCAAGTATCCAATAAACAATGTTTCTCATTTTATTAACCAAATCCGTGACATTTTTATTACGTTTAACTCCTGTTTTAATTTGAGATATCTCTGTCTGTTTATATAAATTTTTAAGCAATATTACTGAAATGCTATCGACGATTGAAATTCGTACAATATCAAGGGACATGCTATTATAATGTTATTCAAGCACAATGTTGAAAATCTCATTTCCACTTCTTTCTGCATTCCATTTCAGTTTTGGGAGAAGTACGCAGAGAAAGTGCTTTCAATTCAATGTGTAATGGCATTTTAGTCTGGAATAAAGTCATATTTGTACGGCTGTGATCTTAAAAGTGTTCAAATTCATCATTTAGCACGATTTAACAATTTTCTAGTGCATTTCAAACGTTATGAATCATTAACATACAATCCGTTTGCATGTACCACTTGTAAAGTTTGTGTAAGTTCAATGTTTCATTAAATATTACGCTGTCAAAATAACTCATTATGCAAGCATTTACCGAAATGAGAAATTGGTATCTTATGATGTTAACATGCCACTCGAAACGCTCAGAAAGACCCGGATGATAATGTTATGTCTATGGGGGAGTTATTTTAAAATATCTCGCTCAAATTTTAATATTTTCTCATGATTTTGTTTTGTATAAAATAGCTGAGTACGATCTAAAAACGGGATAGTATTTACTTTTTTGATTTTGAATATATATATTTTAATTTATTATGATAGTTTCAATTTCAGAACCGGTTTCAACCAGTTCCGAAATTTAAGTAATTAAAAAGAAATCCGAAACCACAATAAAAAAAGTAAAGAACTAGCCAGGTTGTAGAGCTATCGCGATAATCATGAATAATAAGTATAGTGATATTTGTATGACTGTGATCTTAAAGGTACTGTAATTCATCATTTCGTACGATTTAATAATTTTCTAGAGCATTCCAAACGCTATGAATCATTAAATACAATCAGTTGTTAATACATTATACGAAAGTTTTGTATAAATTCAATGGTTAATTAAGTATGACGCTGTCAAAATAACTCAATATGTTAACATTTACCATTATAGGGAATCTGTGTCTTATGATGTTAATTTAATTAATATATTAGGTGATCAGAAATTTTAAAATTCAATAATTCTTTAGCTATAATAAAAATTAACATGAAACGAGAAAGATTTACATCTGGCGGATCTTAAATTTTACGTAATGTAAATGTACAATTAGCTTAAATTTCCGTCAATAAGAGTGCTGCATCGTATCAAACTACAATAATGCTGAATTAAATTACAAAACTAGTCTGATCTTGCAATCCCAAAACTTTTTTCTATCTACTACATGTTAAAAAATGAAACCTAGGTAATTTACACCAAAATCTAATATGCAAGAACTTATTTAAAATTTTAACTGAATTTGAAATCTGATGAAAACCCGTATAATTGAATTTGAGATAGAATCATCGCTGAAATCCTAAAAAAGTGGGTAGAAGTGTCACCTATTGTGCGATTTATTCCAAAAATTAAAGAATAACAATTTATATCAGGGACTAACTGATGAAATTCGATGAAAATTCATGCATTAGTTCCTGCGATAGAGCTATTGCGATAATCATGAATAATAAGCATAGAAATTTAAAAAATCTTTGTCTTATGATGTTGGACAATTTTTAGAAATTAAAAAAATCCAGTAAAAGCACAATTTATGGACTATTTTGTTGTCGTCATAAGTAATGATTTTAATACCTGACATATTTTTGCTTTAAAATTTAGATATATGGCATGCTAAAGAGAATTTCATACAACTGTTATCACTAACTGTAACCAAATATGCTACGCCATTTTGTTAATTTTCTTTTTTCGTATTGCCTTTAAAATAATATATTATTCTATTAAACCCGTCAAAGAAAGCGCATATTGTTATGTTCAACTTCTGTTTTAAATTTAGATATTTCTGTTTGTTCTATACAAATTTAAAAGGAGTATTACTTAAATGCTATCGATTAAATTAAATTCCTACAATTTGAAGGAAAATGATATCAGGTTATTCAAGTATGAAGTTGAAAATCTCATCTCCACTTCTTCTGAATTCCATCACAGTTTGTGAGAAGTATGCAGCGGTAGTGCTTTCAGTTATACGTATGATGACACTTTTGTTTAGAGTATAGTCATATTTGTATGGATGCAATCTTAAAGGCGCTCAAATTCATCATCATGTCTGAAGAGGTTAACGTGAGTCTCATAAAAATGAGGTCTTACAGAAAAATTCTCCAAAATGCCAACCTTAAATGGCAATTTATTAATTCAGCTTTTCATTTATTTTTGTAGTACGCCATAAATAGACCTCAAGTATCCAATAAACAATATTTTTACTTTTATTAATTAAATCTGTGACATTTAACTGCGACATTTAACTCCTGTTTTAATATTTAGATATTTCTCTTTCTTTTATACAAATTTTAAAGGAGCTTTACTTAAATGCTATGAATGAATTGTACTCTTACAATATCAAGGGACATGCCATTATCATGTTATTCAAGCATAAAGTCGGAAATCTCGTTTCCATTTATTCTGAATTCCATTCCGGTTTGCGAGACGTGTGCAGCGGAAGTGCTTTCAATTCAATGTATGATAGCACTTTTCGCTTGAGTATAGTCATATGTGTATAGTTGCGATCTTGAAGGTGCTCAAATTCATTATCTAGCACGATTTAACAATTTTCTAGTGCATTCCAAACGTTATAAATCATTAACATGCAATTCTTTGTTAATATACCCTTTCAAAAGCTTTTGTAAATTCAAGGATTAATTAAGGGGAGTCTTTGCACACTTGAAAACCCCGCTCCGTAATGTTAAACAAATGGGCAGGTTAATTTCGAATTACTCGTTTAAATCTGAATATTTTTAAATGACTTTTTTTTGCATAGGATAGCGGAATTCAACCTTTAGTATGATTGTTTTTTTACGTTTTCGATTTTGGATGCAGAATTTTTTAAGGCATTTTCAGTTTCAAAACCGGTTTCGAAAGTAAGATTATCTTTTAAAAAAAAATCAGTAACAAAAATTGGAAAAGTAAAAATTAATCATACTAAAGATCGAGCTCAGCTATCATATGCAAAAAAAATCGATTAAAAATATTCAAATTTAAACGAAAAATTCGAAATTAATTTGTCCATTGGTTCAACATAACGGAGCGGAAGTTTTCAAGTGAGTGAAGGCTTCGCTTAGGCATGGCATTGTCAAGATAACTCGACAGGATAGCATTTACCGAAATTAATGTACCAGCAGATCAGAAATAATCACCTGAATTTGAAAATTGAACAAGTCATTAGCTATAGCAAAAATGAATATGAAAAGATTAAGATTTAAATCTGGCGGATCTTAAATTTCATGTAATGTAAATGTGCAATTAGTTCAAATTTTCGACAATAGATGATTCTGCACTATCTCAAACTACAAAAATGCTCGAATAAATTACAATATTAATCTTATATGGAAATCCCAAAAACTTTCTTCTATCTCATATATGTTAATCCTTCCAAAAAACTGAAACATAGCAACGTCACCGGTTAGGTAATGAACACCAAAATCTAATCTTCAACAACTTATTTCAAGTTTTAATTGAATCTGAAGTGTGATGAGAATCCGTGAATTAGAAGTTGAGATAAAATCATTGCCGGACTCATAAAAAAATAAATAAATAAACTGGATAGAAGCGCCACCCGTTGAGCGGTTTACTCCAAAAACTAAAGAATAATAATTCATATCAGAGACTAACTGATGAAATTTGATGAAAACTCTTGCATTAGTTCCTGAGATAGAACTATTGTGATAATCTTAAATAATAAGTATAATCATATTTGTATAACTGTAATATTAAAGATATTCAAATTCATAATCTCGCGCGATTAAATAATCTTAAAATGCATCCCAAACGCTAAAAATCATTACATGCAATCAATTGTTAATAAACCATTTGAAAAACTTGTATAAATTCAAAGGTTAATTATGTATGACGCTGTTAAAATAGCTCGACATATTAGCAGTTATCGAAATTTTAAATTCATGTCTTATGATGTTAATTTAATTAATGTACCGGGTGACCAGAGATACACACTCTGCTGAAAATTTTATTTCTACTTCTTCTGAATTCCATTCCAGTTTGTGAGAAGTAGGCAGAGGAAGTGGTTTCAGTTCAATAAATGATGGAACTTTTGTCTAAAGTACAGGGTGATCAGAAAGTCAGTATACATTTGATAAATTAATAATTCACTGAATAATGTAGGTAGAGAGCTAAAAATTGACACACATGCTTGGAATGACATGGGGTTTTATTTAAAAAAAAATAAATAAAAAGTTCAAAAAATGGCCGACAGATGGCGCTTCATGTGATAAGAAAATCATTAATTAGCATAACAAATTACGACAAAGCAAAGACGATGTTCTTCAGACCAAATGCTCAACATGTCCACCGTCATTCCTCAACAATAGCTGTAGTCGAGGGACAATGTTGTGGACAGCACTGTACAGCATATCTGAAGTTATGTTGCGAAATTGCCGTAGGATGTTGTCTTTTAGCATCCCTATTGATGTCGGTCGATCGCGGTAGACTTGCGACTTCATGTAACCCCAGAGCCAAAAATCACACGGAGTGATATCTGGGGACCTGGGAGGCCACGCATGAGGAAAATGGCGGCTCAGCACGCGATCATCACCAAACGACGTGTGCAAGAGATCTTTCACACGTCTATGAATATGGGGTGGAGCGCCATCCTGCATAAAAATCGTAGTTTCCAGCAGATGTTTATCAGCCAGGATAGGGATGATGTGATTTTGTAACATATCGGTGTACCTCTCACCCGTCATGGAAACAGTTACAAAACCAGAATCACGACTTTCCTGGAAGAAAAAAGGCCCGATAACGGTAGATGTGGTAAATCCACACCACACAGTGACTTTCTCGTCGTGCAATGGAGTTTGCACGAAATTTCTGGGATTTTCGGTAGCCCAAATTCTGCAGTTGTGGGTTTTGACAGACCCTCGGAGTGTGAAATGGGCTTCGTCGGTCCACAACACGTTAGACAACCAATCGTCTTCTTCCGCCATCTTTTGAAACGCCCACACTGCAAATGCTCTTCGCTGCTCAAAATCGCCGGGTAACAGTTCATGATGCCGCTGGATTTTGAACGGATAGTATCGGAGGGTACGCTTTAGTGCTGCCCAAACAGTACTGTATGGAATGCCAGTGCGACGTGCAACATCACGAGCACTCACTTCTCCATGCGTAGACGAACCCGCTACAACCTCCATTTCGTCCTGAACAGTCTGAGCAACATTAGCACTTGTGGTCGGTCGGCCACTACGGGGTCCATTGTCTAAACAACCTGTGGCTTCGAACTTCGACATCATTCTCTTCACAGCTGCAATTGTCATAGGACCTTTACCCGTTCGAGTACCATTCGTATGGCGATAGGATCGTAAAGCTGCAGTAGCAGATTCCCCTTTCTGATAGTAGAGCATCACTAACAATGCCTTCTCTGGTAACGTCAACATGCTGCGATTGCTGGTGCATCTGATTCTCTGTC
Organism: Maratus speculifer; assembly: GCA_964019185.1. Classification (NCBI taxonomy): domain Eukaryota; kingdom Metazoa; phylum Arthropoda; class Arachnida; order Araneae; family Salticidae; genus Maratus; species Maratus speculifer. The sequence continues at coordinate 104,688,204 of OZ025297.1, forward strand.
TCATTTACAGCGCCTTTTATACACGATTCTCAGGCAGCGTCACTGACATTTTGCTGTGCAGCGCCATCTGTCGGCCATTTTTTGAACTTTTTATTTATTTTTTGTTAAATAAAACCCCATGTCATTCCAAGCATGTGTGTCAATTTTTACCTCTCTACCTACATTATTCAGTGAATTATTAATTTATCAAATGTATACTGACTTTCTGATCACCCTGTATATCCATATTTGTATGGCTGTGACCTTGGAGGTGTTCGAATTCATTATATAGCACGATTTAACAATTTTCTAATGCATTCCAAATGCTGTAAATTATTAATGTCGAATCAGATGTTAATAAATCATTTGAAAAGCTCGTATAAATTCAATGATTAATTGAGTATGATGTTATCAATATAACTCGACATGTTAGCATTTACTGAAATTATAAATATATTTCTTATGTTCGGTAATTTAATTAATGTATCGGATGATCCAAAATTAGCACCCGAATTTGAAATTTGAATAATGCATAACCTATAATAAAAATTAATATGAAATGAGTGAGGTATACATTTGCTGATTTTCAAATTTCATGTAATATAAATATATACTAGATGTTACCCGTCAAGATTTGACGATTAACATGTTAAAATACTAATTAGAATAAAGTTAGATTTTCTTAATTAGATACCTGTAAATAGAGTTTTGAAAACTTGATTTATTTCTATGTTATCTTTGTGATTCCAGCAGTTCAAAGCGTTTCATGGTTCTGTCAGTCTAACCTACTCAAGTGATCAACTGATAGAATTTTAAGCAGAATTTTAAGAATTTTAACAGCGTTTCTTTTTTAGCAGAAGGATAACTAAAATTAATTCAGCGGATACAATTTTTATTTGTGTGTGTTGTAACTGTTGTTGTTTATTATTATTTTTTAAGAATGCGATTTGTAAGGATTTTCAATAAATTTTTCCCTACAAATATATCTCTAAAGCTGTGATCTGGAAATTGGCTGTTTATACCTAATAATTACTATGTTCTAATTATTTGAAATATTTTAAAAATAAAATTGTTATTTAAAAAAATTTGTTGAGTGTTAAATTTTATTTAATTATAAAACATCAAAATAATAATGATAACAAAAAAAAATAATAAAAATAAAAATCACATAACTTTTTCTCGTAGTAAAATGCATCATTATTCAGATATATTATTTAGTCGAGCGTTGGAATCAATGCCGAGTCCTCTACAAAAGCTCAGACCTTTAAATTCGTGACTTAAATCACTGAGCTAACCCGACTTGCTTCGACTTTCCTCTAACTGGAAGGGCTAATACATTCAACTTCACGCATGCGCAAATACCTGAATTTTGGAGTTGATCTTAAAGAATTAGCCTACTGTTTTAATATACTAGTTTAGTTTAAATTTCCGTCAATAGGTGGTGCAGCATTGTCTCCAACTACAATAATGCTCAAATAAATTACAAAACTAGTCGGATACAGAAATCCCCAAACTTTCCTCTATCTCATACAAGTTAATGTTGCCAGAAAAATGAAGCATGGCCGCGGCACCGGTTAGGTATTTTACACGAAAATATAATCTGCTACAACTTATTTCAAGTTCTAACTGAATCTGAAATTTGATTAAAAAAAATCCGTGTAATAGAATTTGATATAGAATCATCGCGGAAATCGTGAAAAAACTGGATAAAAGTGCCATCTTTTGAGTGATTTACTCCAAAAATTAAAGAATAATAACTTATATCAGGGACTAACTGATAAAAATTTATAAAATTTCATACATTAGTTCATGAGATAGAGCTATTGCGATGAATATGAACAATAAGTATAGACATATTTGTATGGCTGTGATCTTAAAGGTTCTCAAATTCATCTTCTATCACGTTTTAATGATTTTCAAGTGCATTACGAATTCTGTAAATCATTAACATACAATCAGATGTTAATATACCATTTATACAGTTTGTATAAATTCAATAGTTAATTAAAAATGACACTGTCAAAATAACTCGACATGTTAGCATTTACGGAAATTAGAAATCTGTCTTATGTTAATTATGTTAAGTAATGTAGCGGAAAACGAGAAATATACACCAGAATTTGAAAATTGAATATTTCATTAACTAAAATAAAAATGAATGCGAAAAGAATGAGATTTATATCTGGTGTGTGTTAAATTTCATGTAGTGTATATGGAAGTGGTTGAAGCCGGGCGGGTGGATCAACCACCGCAGTCAGTCAAATTTCGCTCGCGACCACTACCTACATACCGAATATCCGACTCTCTAGAGGAAAGGAAAAAGAAAAAGGAAAATCAGATACCGGACACATTTAAAAGCAAAATTGGATATTAGACAAATTAAGGCGCAACACTAGGCATAGAAAAAGACCAGGATGATTATGTAAGGTGTATGGGGGCGTTATTTTCAAATATTTCGCCCAAATTTTAATATTTTTACATGATTTTTTTGCAAAAGATAGCTGAGGACGATCCACAACCGGCCTAGTTTTTACTTTTACAGCTTTCTTTTTTTAAAAATCAGATTTCTTTTTAAAAAATTACTTTAACTTTCGAAATCGGTTTAAAAATTGAAAATATCTTAATATAAAAAATATATAAGCAAAAGCCAAAAAGTATAAACTAGGCCGATGGTGGATCGTCCTTATCTATCTTGTGCAAAAAAATCATGTAACAATATTAAATTTTGACCGAGATATATGAAAAGAATGCTCCCATAGATATTACATTATCACCCGGGTCTTTTTCTGTGCCTAGTGTGGGACCTTAAAGACACTGTCTACCTAATGTCCATGCTATACGGTTTACTATGTTACATTGGATATACAGTTCTCTGGCAACTAAAAGATCTATTCTACTGATTACCTTGTTTCTTGTTCCTTAAAAAGCGGGAAGGGTGGGTCCGGAGCGATGAAGCTACCGGATCACCCCATCTACTCTTCGCATATAATTAGAACAAAGAAACATCCCACATAACTCTAATTTACACTTTAATTATTTATCTTTTCATTTATTTTTGCAGTTCGCCATGAATATGCCTCAAGTATCCAAGAAACAATACTTTTCCTTTTAATAATTAAAACTTATAGTTTTCTTACATTTAACTTCTATTTTAAATTAAGATATTTCTGTTTGTTTTATGCAAAAATTAAAGGAGTATTACTTAAATGCTATCAATTAGATTAAATTCTTACAACTTGAAGGGAAATGACATCATCATGTTATTCAAGGATGATGCCCAGCCTAGCATTTCTCACTTCATATGTTGTTTAGGCTGCAACTTGCAGCACGAGATGGAATCGTCTTCATGAGCACACAATCCTGTGGCGTAACATAAGACACTAGAAACCCAGCATCGGTAAATCACACATCTTAATTAAATTAATTAAATTAAGATAATGTACCTTGATTATTAATATTTGATTTAAGTAAGGAATACGAAAGATACCTCTTCCTCCCGGCACTCGCCGGAGGGACTTTTTAGTAATAAAGCATTTCAGACAATCACTGTTTTCAAGTATCTGATTTTTCCTGAATATTCGACTAATGTATCTAATTCCATGAATTCTATATGAATATTTCGTTTGATAGTAAACTAGATGTAGGATCCCTTGATACCTAGCATTTAATTTATGCAAAACTCTGAAATTTTTCACGAAAACAAAAAGCTAAATCAAAAGGAACAGGATTATAGATGAAACAGAAATCTTCAATACTATATTTTAATATAAAATAATCCAAATTAACCAACCATAGTCAAACTGGATGAAAACTCAGAGCGAATGCGTGTGTAATAAACTGCTGAAGTCATAATTATGTGAACAACTATTAATAGAAATGTCTGTTGATTAACAACAATATAACTATTTTGCATTAATGATAAAATAGCAATGTTACTGATATGGGGAAATTCAATTTTGGGCGTAAATTCTGGGATATTTTAAATTGCTGATGCAATCAAGTTACTTTAAATTGCACTATCAATCAAAATCTATTGCTATTCTAAATTTTACGTCTATAGTTTAATCGTAAGTGGTGTGCTTAACGTGGCAATATTTGTAACAGACATACAAACATACATGTAAACAAGTAAACATAGATTTTTTTTCAGTCATTAACTTCCGCAGTGTTTTAAAAAATATGGTAGGATTAGAAAATGATTTTGAAATTAAATTATAAAACTTGATATTTCTAGATATGTTGTTTTAAATTTTGTTCAGAAAAAAAATAACAAACCGTTAAGGGTATATCAGTGGCTTCCAGTAACAACCAGATAAGGCACATTTTTGAAAAAAATTGAGATAATTTGGGAAAAAGTAACTTGTAAAGAGTGCTTTCTTCTGCCATAGTACTGTAAAATGAAAATAGAATACTTCCTGTCATAGGGCGACTATAAATTTTCATTTAAAAATTGAAATTTTTTTAAATTGGTTCTCAATTAAGTGAGACCCGTAAGAAAAAACCCAAAATTTTTATTATTGATTTTAAAGTAATGAATTTAGGTGTACTACTTAAGAGTCTTTTTGTAAGGAATAATTAGCAAAAAAAATTCACTTTTTATTAAAAAGTATATTTTTAAGGGGATTTTTATGTTTTTTTTTTTTTTTTTTTTTTTTTTTTTTTGTCGAAAAATACATTTTTTAAAATTACAACTCCTCATTCAATTTTCAATATTTTGGTATTACTAAAATTTCTTAAATAGTGTTATAGTATATAGAAAAGAACTAAGAAGAGATATTTTTAATTTTCTATTTTAATCGGCTAAAAAAATAAAAATAAAATTACGCATGGCAAATTTCCTTAAATTCGTTATAATTTTCATGTTTACCAATTTATGTAAAAATTTCAGAAATAGTTTTAAAAAAAATATCCCTCCTTACTTCTGTTGCAAATTTTTTTAAGATTCTAAAAACATAACAATTTGTTTCTAAATCATTTTACCACTGAGCCTTAGTACTTTGAACTTAGGCAAAATATGGAAAAAGTCATTTTCAGGAAAACACGTTTTAAATGGCCGCTAGTCCTTTAAACTCTATAGTGAGTACAAATAAAAATGCTCATTTTTTACCTGTTCCAAGGGTTCCCGAGTTCTAAAATTTTGCATGGATATTCGCAAATATGTATTTTATCGTTTTCTGAGATAATTTTTTTTTTTTTTTGGAACTTTTGAAGATTTTTTGCCGAAAATGGGGTACGGGTCTCCCTTAATAAAAACCATTTTTATGTAACTATTTTGTCAAAGAAAAAAGGTTCTTATATCCTAACTGAATGTAGTGAAAATTATTAAGTTCTAATCTATTTTATAAACGTAATGATAAAAAGACATTTGAAAACTGTAAATGTTAGTTACTCAAAATATTAAAAATGTGCCTTACCTGGTTATTACCGGAAGCCACAGATATGTAAATTTAGCAAAACGAAATGCGTTTCAAGTGAAAAAAAATTTCTAATGCTGCGTTATGTGGAAGTTTTCTGTTGATTATATTGTCAAAAAAAAAAAAAATAAAATAAAAACTTTAAGTTCAGTGAAATAAAAGTTTTCCATTTTATAGAGTATTTATTACATATATTATTATTTGAATGCATCGATATTTAAATTTTGTTAGTTAAGTGTCTTGTAAAGTAAAATATTATTTATGAAAATTAAAATTTGTGTTTGAAATTCCCTATCACGACAAATATTAAAAAAATTTAATGAAAATATTCTTGTAAAATCAATGTAGAGATTTATTCCATTTTCATTCTTTTATATTAAAATTTAAACAAAGAATGAAAGAATTTTCTAATATGTCTGCGTCAGCACGTTCTTAGCTTCAGGAAAACCTCATTACAGTCTGTTGGATTTATTAGCTGTGCTGTCATTTTTTGTAGAAACAGATGTATTTAATTTTCTTCTAGAGAAACTGAATATGTTAGATCTTAAAAAGAATGAGTAAAATGAAGGGCTTTCGAATATTAATAAAAATAGGAGTAATAAAGGAACTCTTTATCTTTTTTAGAGCGATAGTAACTCTTTTTAATAAATATTAAAACATAAGATACGATTACAATTCATTTTTAGGTTTTAAATATTTTTGGCCTTTTATTTTAAAAGAAAAAAAATAAGTGGAGGGTCTAAATGGCATACATGAAATAAAATACACACGGGATATTCAGATAATGTCAAACTGGCTCCGAAAGATGATGGTATAGAACAAAGTTATCTAATTATTTTTATATACACTACAAAAAAAAAATGATTTTTCTTAATTAAAAAAAATACTGTCCAAAATTACTTGCGATATTTGAATACTTTTGTACTGATTATTGATATTTATGACTTTATGATTGTGTTTGAATATTTTTCAAATTGCTATACTATCAACAATATTTACTTATATATTATTACTTATATACTATATATACTTACTTATACTTATATATACTTATTATACTTAATTATATTACCTATATACTATATATACTATTAACAATATTTACTTAACTAACATTCCCTTCGTCATGCCATAAATTAGGATTAAATTAGTTTTAAAAATCCCGTTTAACACGTTTTTAAGCACGCCGAATTTTGTAAGGATTTTTTTTAACAGTAATATTGGATCCTTTTTTTTTATGCTGCTACAGATCATAAATTAATTAATTAAAAAAAAATCTCATTCAATAAAATTGTTTTTTCATATAAGCATTACTATATAATCACTCATTTCTACACTTTATTTCTTAATTAGTTCAAATATTTCCTCTACTTTACTAATGAGTTAACTGAGATCATGACTAGATTACCTCCTATATGAATTTTGTTGTAATTTAAGATAATCAAAACAAAAGGAGATTTCATAAGGATAAGTACTATTAGATAACACAAGTTAAGTTAAGAAATTACAGAAATAAGAAAGATTACCAAGATAAATTAAAACGAATAAAAAAAAAAATACATATTCATTAAGTTTCTATAAATATTAATGATTGCCAGTAAGTAATAATGTTAACACAACAAAATTCTCAATCTGTCTAGATCTCAGATGTCGCATATAAGGATCTGTAGCAGTGAACCCAATATTTTGCCAATGTTGTTTTATGGGATATCAAACTCGAATAGATAACATCAAAGCTCAAGACCTTTACTAAAATTTCAAAAGATAGAAGAAAGACCCTGGAATCTCCCATCTATTTGTGGGGAGCAAAGAAAGAAATTTTTTTTTTTTTACAAGCAATAAGATTTCTACAATATAAATACAAGCATCCCATAATACAACAATGACATTGTGGCCAGAAAAGTATAGTGTTAGTACATCTATTTTAATTTCTCCATTTTTTTTCTTTTTTTTTCATAAGATAAGTTAATTCATTTTAAATCTTGTGAACTTCTCAACAGTTTTGCTTAAAAAATTCTACTACTTAGTTAAATATCTTTACTCTGTTTAAGATAAAAGTATATTATTTAATTAATGCTTATATGATTTCCAGCCTGATAAATTACTTTAAAATTCTGAATAAAAAAGGTAAGAGTTGAAAATTATTTTTACTTTTAAACATTCAAAGAAACTACTTTAATTTCATGGTATTACAAAATTTAGTATAGTTATTTTGACACTATTGAGATTAAAATTCAAATAAACTAATATCAAGGTAGGATAATAAAAAAAAACTAAAGAACTATACTAAAGCATATCCTTTAAATACATTCTCCTTTATTTAATTTAACATAGAAAAAAAAGGAGAGAAAAAAAAATCTGAATTCACTAACACAAATTTTGTTGCAAACATAGGGAAATATTAACTCATAATAAGAATATTCACTAGAATAAAAATAGTTAAAGAGCAAATACAAAATACATTTCTTACCTACAGCTTACTCTATCACTCGCCCACTTAGGGACATTTTCATTTATATGATTATCGTGGATCACAATCTTCCATGCACCAGAGCACATTTTTTTTTTTTTTACTATTCTATGGCGTTTCTGTTGCACAAATTAGAATTGGAGTTATATTTGAATAAAGTCTTTACGCTGATTTCCCTTCATCTGAAACGGTACGCAGGGCTACGATAAGTTTCTGTTGCACAAATTAGACTTGGAGTTATATTTGAATACAGTCTCTACGCTGACTTCCCTTCATCTGAAACGGTACGCAGGGCTACGATAAGTTCATGAGGGTTTGCGACATAATCGCCTATCATCCCTCAGCGACACGAATCATTAGGCTGAGATTTTTCGGCTTTTGGGTATCCTCATCTTACCCGGAGAGGTATTTGAAACAACAAAAACAATCTTGGACGATCACTGACACATGCTAACAGTCATTTGCCGCCAAGGGCTATTTATTACGCTGCTCTCGGTAAAGGCTTCCGTTAAGCGGGTATCTACATAATCCTTAAGAGTGCGGGCGCTCAGGAAATCAACTGTACTTCTGGTATACTCAACTGCAACATGTAGGATATTTTAAATTAAAACGAGGGGCTCCGACTCTTTCTGTCTAGACGAGTAGTTCGAAAGGGACATTCTTCTTCAGCAAACTCTCAGTTATAGGCGGCAGGCAACACTTTTTCGACTTCCTCTTAGCGTATTTTTTCTTAGACTCCCGAAAAATCGTAGAATTCTCTTGGCCTCCCCTCTCCCAGATTAAAAATAGGGGAGGGGGGGACAGAACTACTGCACCTCTTCCACCAGATGCTCTCCGTACGACTCCTATCACCAGGACTGACTTTATTCCAAAAAACCAATTGCACGTAAGCCTCTAACATACGGGGTACTTTTTCTGGGAACACGGACGCATCCCCCACTTTCCCCAACCAAAAGGGTGACTTCTCGTTGGTCAGCGCGCAAGTACCATATCCAATGTCCATATAAGGAGATGTTTCTATATCTCAATCACGTGACCTACATGAGGTTTTGCACAGGCAGGTGTTTTTCAACTCCCGTTCCCATGAAATCTACAGCTGGGATTCCAAGTATTGCACACAAAGGGAGTAACAGGCACGGGATATTTTTATGGTCGAAAATGTATCTCTCTCTCTCTGAGATTACACTAAACAATTTTTTTATGGGTCATAGAAAAAAAGAGTGTACTTTTAGCAATTTACCCAGGGCTTAAAAACTGTGTGTGTGGCCAATTATATAGGGTGCGCTATTTATTGTCTGACAACTCATAGCTTGGGAAGCACACACATCTTTAATCTTAACACTTATTGGGTCCTTTTTTTATGCTGCTACAGATCATAAATTAATTAATTAAAAAAAATCTCATTCAATAAAATTGTTTTTTCATATAAGCATTACTATATAATCACTCATTTCTACACTTTATTTCTTAATTAGTTCAAATATTTCCTCTACTTTACTAATGTGTTAACAGAGATCATGACTAGATTACCTCCTATATGAATTTTGTTGTAATTTAAGATAATCAAAACAAAAGGAGATTTCATAAGGATAAATACTATTAGATAACACAAGTTAAGTTAAGAAATTACAGAAATAAGAAAGATTACCAAGATAAATTAAAACGAATAAAAAAAAAATACATATTCATTAAGTTTCTATAAATATTAATGATTGCCAGTAAGTAATAATGTTAACACAACAAAATTCTCAATCTGTCTAGATCTCAGATGTCGCATATAAGGATCTGTAGCAGTGAACCCAATATTTTGCCAATGTTGTTTTATGGGATATCAAACTCGAATAGATAACATCAAAGCTCAAGACCTTTACTAAAATTTCAAAAGATAGAAGAAAGACCCTGGAATCTCCCATCTATTTGTGGGGAGCAAAGAAAGAATTTTTTTTTTTTTTTACAAGCAATAAGATTTCTACAATATAAATACAAGCATCCCATAATACAACAATGACATTGTGGCCAGAAAAGGTATAGTGTTAGTACAACTATTTTAATTTCTCCATTTTTTTTCTTTTTTTTTCATAAGATAAGTTAATTCATTTTAAATATTGTGAACTTCTCAACAGTTTTGCTTAAAAAATTCTACTACTTAGTTAAATATCTTTACTCTGTTTAAGATAAAAGTATATTATTTAATTAATGCTTATATGATTTCCAGCCTGATAAATTACTTTAAAATTCTGAATAAAAAAGGTAAGGGTTGAAAATTATTTTTACTTTTAAACATTCAAAGAAACTACTTTAATTTCATGGTATTACAAAATTTAGTATAGTTATTTTGACACTATTGAGATTAAAATTCAAATAAACTAATATCAAGGTAGGATAATAAAAAAAAAACTAAAGAACTATACTAAAGCATATCCTTTAAATACATTCTCCTTTATTTAATTTAACATAGAAAAAAAAAGGAGAGAAAAAAAAAACATCTGAATTCACTAACACAAATTTTGTTGCAAACATAGGGAAATATTAACTCATAATAAGAATATTCACTAGAATAAAAATAGTTAAAGAGCAAATACAAAATACATTTCTTACCTACAGCTTACTCTATCACTCGCCCACTTAGGGACATTTTCATTTATATGATTATCGTGGATCACAATCTTCCATGCACCAGAGCACACCTTTTTTTTTTACTATTCTATGGCGTTTCTGTTGCACAAATTAGAATTGGAGTTATATTTGAATAAAGTCTCTACGCTGACTTCCCTTCATCTGAAACGGTACGCAGGGCTACGATAAGTTTCTGTTGCACAAATTAGACTTGGAGTTATATTTGAATACAGTCTCTACGCTGACTTCCCTTCATCTGAAACGGTACGCAGGGCTACGATAAGTTCATGAGGGTTTGCGACATAATCGCCTATCATCCCTCAGCGACACGAATCATTAGGCTGAGATTTTTCGGCTTTTGGGTATCCTCATCTTACCCGGAGAGGTATTTGAAACAACAAAAACAATCTTGGACGATCACTGACACATGCTAACAGTCATTTGCCGCCAAGGGCTATTTATTACGCTGCTCTCGGTAAAGGCTTCCGTTAAGCGGGTATCTACATAATCCTTAAGAGTGCGGGCGCTCAGGAAATCAACTGTACTTCTGGTATACTCAACTGCAACATGTAGGATATTTTAAATTAAAACGAGGGGCTCCGACTCTTTCTGTCTAGACGAGTAGTTCGAAAGGGACATTCTTCTTCAGCAAACTCTCAGTTATAGGCGGCAGGCAACACTTTTTCGACTTCCTCTTAGCGTATTTTTTCTTAGACTCCCGAAAAATCGTAGAATTCTCTTGGCCTCCCCTCTCCCAGATTAAAAACAGGGGAGGGGGGGGACAGAACTACTGCACCTCTTCCACCAGATGCTCTCCGTACGACTCCTATCACCAGGACTGACTTTATTCCAAAAAACCAATTGCACGTAAGCCTCTAACATACGGGGTACTTTTTCTGTGAACACGGACGCATCCCCCACTTTCCCCAACCAAAAGGGTGACTTCTCGTTGGTTAGCGCGCAAGTACCATATCCAATGTCCATATAAGGAGATGTTTCTATATCTCAATCACGTGACCTACATGAGGTTTTGCACAGGCAGGTGTTTTTCAACTCCCGTTCCCATGAAATCTACAGCTGGGATTCCAAGTATTGCACACAAAGGGAGTAACAGGCACGGGATATTTTTATGGTCGAAAATGTATCTCTCTCTCTCTGAGATGACACTAAACAATTTTTTTATGGGTCATAAAAAAAGAGTGTACTTTTAGCAATTTACCCAGGGCTTAAAAACTGTGTGTGTGGCCAATTATATAGGGTGCGCTATTTATTGTCTGACAACTCATAGCTTGGGAAGCACACACATCTTTAATCTTAACACTTATTGGGTCCTTTTTTTATGCTGCTACAGATCATAAATTAATTAATTAAAAAAAATCTCATTCAATAAAATTGTTTTTTCATATAAGCATTACTATATAATCACTCATTTCTACACTTTATTTCTTAATTAGTTCAAATATTTCCTCTACTTTACTAATGAGTTAACTGAGATCATGACTAGATTACCTCCTATATGAATTTTGTTGTAATTTAAGATAATCAAAACAAAAGGAGATTTCATAAGGATAAATACTATTAGATAACACAAGTTAAGTTAAGAAATTACAGAAATAAGAAAGATTACCAAGATAAATTAAAACGAATTAAAAAAAATACATATTCATTAAGTTTCTATAAATATTAATGATTGCCAGTAAGTAATAATGTTAACACAACAAAATTCTCAATCTGTCTAGATCTCAGATGTCGCATATAAGGATCTGTAGCAGTGAACCCAATATTTTGCCAATGTTGTTTTATGGGATATCAAACTCGAATAGATAACATCAAAGCTCAAGACCTTTACTAAAATTTCAAAAGATAGAAGAAAGACCCTGGAATCTCCCATCTATTTGTGGGGAGCAAAGAAAGAAATTTTTTTTTTTTTACAAGCAATAAGATTTCTACAATATAAATACAAGCATCCCATAATACAACAATGACATTGTGGCCAGAAAAGGTATAGTGTTAGTACATCTATTTTAATTTCTCCATTTTTTTTCTTTTTTTTTTCATAAGATAAGTTAATTCATTTTAAATCTTGTGAACTTCTCAACAGTTTTGCTTAAAAAATTCTACTACTTAGTTAAATATCTTTACTCTGTTTAAGATAAAAGTATATTATTTAATTAATGCTTATATGATTTCCAGCCTGATAAATTACTTTAAAATTCTGAATAAAAAAGGTAAGGGTTGAAAATTATTTTTACTTTTAAACATTCAAAGAAACTACTTTAATTTCATGGTATTACAAAATTTAGTATAGTTATTTTGACACTATTGAGATTAAAATTCAAATAAACTAATATCAAGGTAGGATAATAAAAAAACTAAAGAACTATACTAAAGCATATCCTTTAAATACATTCTCCTTTATTTAATTTAACATAGAAAAAAAAGGAGAGAAAAAAAATCTGAATTCACTAACACAAATTTTGTTGCAAACATAGGGAAATATTAACTCATAATAAGAATATTCACTAGAATAAAAATAGTTAAAGAGCAAATACAAAATACATTTCTTACCTACAGCTTACTCTATCACTCGCCCACTTAGGGACATTTTCATTTATATGATTATCGTGGATCACAATCTTCCATGCACCAGAGCACACCTTTTTTTTACTATTCTATGGCGTTTCTGTTGCACAAATTAGAATTGGAGTTATATTTGAATAAAGTCTCTACGCTGACTTCCCTTCATCTGAAACGGTACGCAGGGCTACGATAAGTTTCTGTTGCACAAATTAGACTTGGAGTTATATTTGAATACAGTCTCTACGCTGACTTCCCTTCATCTGAAACGGTACGCAGGGCTACGATAAGTTCATGAGGGTTTGCGACATAATCGCCTATCATCCCTCAGCGACACGAATCATTAGGCTGAGATTTTTCGGCTTTTGGGTATCCTCATCTTACCCGGAGAGGTATTTGAAACAACAAAAACAATCTTGGACGATCACTGACACATGCTAACAGTCATTTGCCGCCAAGGGCTATTTATTACGCTGCTCTCGGTAAAGGCTTCCGTTAAGCGGGTATCTACATAATCCTTAAGAGTGCGGGCGCTCAGGAAATCAACTGTACTTCTGGTATACTCAACTGCAACATGTAGGATATTTTAAATTAAAACGAGGGGCTCCGACTCTTTCTGTCTAGACGAGTAGTTCGAAAGGGACATTCTTCTTCAGCAAACTCTCAGTTATAGGCGGCAGGCAACACTTTTTCGACTTCCTCTTAGCGTATTTTTTCTTAGACTCCCGAAAAATCGTAGAATTCTCTTGGCCTCCCCTCTCCCAGATTAAAAACAGGGGAGGGGGGGACAGAACTACTGCACCTCTTCCACCAGATGCTCTCCGTACGACTCCTATCACCAGGAGTGACTTTATTCCAAAAAACCAATTGCACGTAAGCCTCTAACATACGGGGTACTTTTTCTGGGAACACGGACGCATCCCCCACTTTCCCCAACCAAAAGGGTGACTTCTCGTTGGTCAGCGCGCAAGTACCATATCCAATGTCCATATAAGGAGATGTTTCTATATCTCAATCACGTGACCTACATGAGGTTTTGCACAGGCAGGTGTTTTTCAACTCCCGTTCCCATGAAATCTACAGCTGGGATTCCAAGTATTGCACACAAAGGGAGTAACAGGCACGGGATATTTTTATGGTCGAAAATGTATCTCTCTCTCTCTGAGATGACACTAAACAATTTTTTTATGGGTCATAAAAAAAAGAGTGTACTTTTAGCAATTTACCCAGGGCTTAAAAACTGTGTGTGTGGCCAATTATATAGGGTGCGCTATTTATTGTCTGACAACTCATAGCTTGGGAAGCACACACATCTTTAATCTTAACACTTATTGGGTCCTTTTTTTATGCTGCTACAGATCATAAATTAATTAATTAAAAAAAATCTCATTCAATAAAATTGTTTTTTCATATAAGCATTACTATATAATCACTCATTTCTACACTTTATTTCTTAATTAGTTCAAATATTTCCTCTACTTTACTAATGAGTTAACTGAGATCATGACTAGATTACCTCCTATATGAATTTTGTTGTAATTTAAGATAATCAAAACAAAAGGAGATTTCATAAGGATAAATACTATTAGATAACACAAGTTAAGTTAAGAAATTACAGAAATAAGAAAGATTACCAAGATAAATTAAAACGAATTAAAAAAAAATACATATTCATTAAGTTTCTATAAATATTAATGATTGCCAGTAAGTAATAATGTTAACACAACAAAATTCTCAATCTGTCTAGATCTCAGATGTCGCATATAAGGATCTGTAGCAGTGAACCCAATATTTTGCCAATGTTGTTTTATGGGATATCAAACTCGAATAGATAACATCAAAGCTCAAGACCTTTACTAAAATTTCAAAAGATAGAAGAAAGACCCTGGAATCTACTATCTATTTGTGGGGAGCAAAGAAAGAAATTTTTTTTTTACAAGCAATAAGATTTCTACAATATAAATACAAGCATCCCATAATACAACAATGACATTGTGGCCAGAAAAGGTATAGTGTTAGTACATCTATTTTAATTTCTCCATTTTTTTCTTTTTTTTTCATAAGATAAGTTAATTCATTTTAAATCTTGTGAACTTCTCAACAGTTTTGCTTAAAAAATTCTACTACTTAGTTAAATATCTTTACTCTGTTTAAGATAAAAGTATATTATTTAATTAATGCTTATATGATTTCCAGCCTGATAAATTACTTTAAAATTCTGAATAAAAAAGGTAAGGGTTGAAAATTATTTTTACTTTTGAACATTCAAAGAAACTACTTTAATTTCATGGTATTACAAAATTTAGTATAGTTATTTTGACACTATTGAGATTAAAATTCAAATAAACTAATATCAAGGTAGGATAATAAAAAAAAACTAAAGAACTATACTAAAGCATATCCTTTAAATACATTCTCCTTTATTTAATTTAACATAGAAAAAAAAGGAGAGAAAAAAAAAACATCTGAATTCACTAACACATATTTTGTTGCAAACATAGGGAAATATTAACTCATAATAAGAATATTCACTAGAATAAAAATAGTTAAAGAGCAAATACAAAATACATTTCTTACCTACAGCTTACTCTATCACTCGCCCACTTAGGGACATTTTCATTTATATGATTATCGTGGATCACAATCTTCCATGCACCAGAGCACACCTTTTTTTTTTTACTATTCTATGGCGTTTCTGTTGCACAAATTAGAATTGGAGTTATATTTGAATAAAGTCTCTACGCTGACTTCCCTTCATCTGAAACGGTACGCAGGGCTACGATAAGTTCATGAGGGTTTGCGACATAATCGCCTATCATCCCTCAGCGACACGAATCATTAGGCTGAGATTTTTCGGCTTTTGGGTATCCTCATCTTACCCGGAGAGGTATTTGAAACAACAAAAACAATCTTGGACGATCACTGACACATGCTAACAGTCATTTGCCGCCAAGGGCTATTTATTACGCTGCTCTCGGTAAAGGCTTCCGTTAAGCGGGTATCTACATAATCCTTAAGAGTGCGGGCGCTCAGGAAATCAACTGTACTTCTGGTATACTCAACTGCAACATGTAGGATATTTTAAATTAAAACGAGGGGCTCCGACTCTTTCTGTCTAGACGAGTAGTTCGAAAGGGACATTCTTCTTCAGCAAACTCTCAGTTATAGGCGGCAGGCAACACTTTTTCGACTTCCTCTTAGCGTATTTTTTCTTAGACTCCCGAAAAATCGTAGAATTTTCTTGGCCTTCCCTCTCCCAGATTAAAAACAGGGGAGGGGGGGGGACAGAACTACTGCACCTCTTCCACCAGATGCTCTCCGTACGACTCCTATCACCAGGACTGACTTTATTCCAAAAAACCAATTGCACGTAAGCCTCTAACATACGGGGTACTTTTTCTGGGAACACGGACGCATCCCCCACTTTCCCCAACCAAAAGGGTGACTTCTCGTTGGTTAGCGCGCAAGTACCATATCCAATGTCCATATAAGGAGATGTTTCTATATCTCAATCACGTGACCTACATGAGGTTTTGCACAGGCAGGTGTTTTTCAACTCCCGTTCCCATGAAATCTACAGCTGGGATTCCAAGTATTGCACACAAAGGGAGTAACAGGCACGGGATATTTTTATGGTCGAAAATGTATCTCTCTCTCTCTGAGATGACACTAAACAATTTTTTTATGGGTCATAAAAAAAAGAGTGTACTTTTAGCAATTTACCCAGGGCTTAAAAACTGTGTGTGTGGCCAATTATATAGGGTGCGCTATTTATTGTCTGACAACTCATAGCTTGGGAAGCACACACATCTTTAATCTTAACAAAATGGCTTTTAGCAATTATTGCATTTCTCTGCCGAGCAGGGATTTTATGCGAGTTTTAAGGGGAGGGGTGTGTTTTTCTTTCTAACATTCACAAACGCTTGCTAAATCGTGGGAAAGGAAAAAGGACAAGTAAAAGTATTAAGGGGCTGTGTATATAAAAAAAAGGAAAGAGGGGTTTTGAATTTTGAATAATTAGAATTTTAACGAAAAGCAGTAATAAAAAAAAAACTGTAACAGTAACTACATAAAACTATCTTCAAGCTAAATTAATCGTGAATTCATTTCTGAACATTTCATTCCAACATATCTCAAAAGTATCTTTTAGCTTGAACATGATGCAAACAAAATTCAATTCTGTCGATTTTTTTTCTATTAGATTTGGTTTAATGGTGGATGAAATACGCTCCAAAACTTTATCAGCCTTGAAATTCCTGTGTAATATTGATTTATGGATTATAAAAGCTTATGATAATTTTCGCAGTGATTGCCTTTATTTTATTTGGACATTTTTCGTTTTGCTCTGTGGCTGGGAAAAGTTTTTTTTCGTCCTCATTTTACATTTTTTTTGTAAACTTACATTCTAAATTTCCTCATATTTTATTTTTGACGTATTTGCCTACTTCTGCAAAGGGTATATGACCATGAACATTAAATTTAATAGCTACATCATTTATCCCATTATGGTTTAATTTACCATTTATAAAACATCGCTGCAAACATTGCGCTCTGTATTTCCATTTCCTACTTCAGTATAATTTTTAAATTATCATTTCTTATTTCTCTTACTTCACATTCAAGTTAACATTGCTTATGGCACCATTATATTCATTCTAGTATAATTTTACTATTGACGATTTACTAACTGCATCATAAGCTATTTATGACTCTACCCACTTGAAATGTAGCAACTAATTTGGGACAAAATTTTTCTCCTCAAATGTAGCAACTTATTTAGGACAGAGGGAGTATTATATAACCATAAAAATATGCATAATAAATAGTTTTGTGTTACTAAGGTTTTCGAAAAGCGATCTTTCATTTTAGGAAAATCACAAATAACGTACCGTGGAAGAAAATCCGTCAGCACATGCGCTGAGATAATTTCTACTTCAATTTCTTTATTTAATCGAAAATAAAAGGACAAATTATTTGAGGAAGATTTTGATCTACCTTTTACCTTTCAAATCCAAGATTGAGAACTGGTGGGAGAGGGAATGTCTTTTAGTTATTTACTAGGAAGTAAGAAATATGGCTTTTGGAATAAAATAATCCCATGCGTGTACAAAAGTTTTATTTTAATATTTTTTTTCCTTATGGAACAACACAAACTAAAATAATTTTAATGAAAGAATAAAATAAAAGCTGCTTGAATGTATTGATGAAAGGTTGTTAAATGTAATTAATATCCATTCTATGAAATGTTTCATGATTTAAGTTTTGAAAGAAATCGGTTGCGTTGTTTGCAAGTGTTTGCGTCTCTGCAATCGTTTGCAAACAAAGCGTTCATGTTAAATATTTGGACACATCTAAATATTTGAACACATTGTTACTGCAGTTTCACAGTAGTATATCTGGATAATTTAATATCATGGTCGTAGTGTTTCAAATTTAGAAACACAAACACGATCGTCCTATTGCATATTTGCACACATTCGCGCCACGTTCATTACATTTTCAACTGAAAATTTAACGTATCTACATAAACTTTTAGCAACATTACTATTATTTTATTTATAAATATTATGCAGTCTGTCCTGGAAGAAATTAGACTGGATTTCTCGCATCAAGCAGAAAATCAATGGAGCGGAGTTTGAGGGCGTTATATACGAAGTAAAGACTATCATCTACAGAATCTAGCCAAAGTCACTTAGTCTTTTGCATTTCCGCCCACAGATCGCACGTTAGGTAGACACGGGTTAGATAATAGTATTAGGTTTTTAGCGGAGTGTCGAGCGTCGAAATGTCATAAAGTTTTTTGTACAGGTAAATAAAACTACTAGTGATACGCTTGTCATGTTATAAGAAGTCTACGTCAAGGATTATTTGTCCAAGACTCAAGTGTTTAGGTGGCACAAAAATGGAGGAGAGGCCGTTTGTGGCAAGCAATGTGCTTGGCAGCCATGAGGTTCTCAAACTTCTGACGATGTGGCTAAAATTCAAGCGCTTTTTGGAGTGTGATAGTCGTATGCGCGTCCGAATGATTGTGGAGACGTTCAGATTTACAAAATCTTTTGTGCATCAAATCTTCACGGTTGAACATCGAAAGCTCAAAATTTGTTCATGCTGGTCCCAACATGTCTTTCAAAGTGTCTGATGTTCTGGCAGTCGCAACGCTGGCCCAAACATTGTACACTAGGGTGGAGCGAATTTTTTTTTTTTTTTTTTGAAAATCAAAAACGTGTAGGTGCCAAAAGTTGCCGTTATACTAGTACATCAACTGCGTGAAATTTTACCGCTGAAAAAAAATGGCTTGAGTCTGCGCTTTTGCTCCAAAAATCGAAATTTTGGGTAAAATTTGTCATTTTTTGATATTTTTTCAAAAAAATTAAAAAATTCCTACAGAGCTGGTTAGTATTTAAAAGTGTTGCTTGGACTTTTATATTTATCTGCTTAACATATTTAAACTATAAAACTATATGTTTATTCCCTATAGCTGGAGCAAAACAGGCAACTTTTAGTAAGAAAACAGCATTACCACTCTATTGGCTCTAAAACGAATTGTTGTTTTTAATGCAGCTCTTGTTTCCAAAACTACCTTGGACATGCGTCGTGGAGGTGGCTATATTTCCTATATCACCCGGCCCAACTATTCGATCATCTTAGTACAGTGTTTTATTTGTACATTGATTTGTGATTTTCTTTATACAAATTTGGCATGTTTTCGATGCTTCCACCTTGTTCTTCTGTTCTTTGCATCCACATGCTGCTGTAACTATCTTTTTACAGTTTATACAAAAAATGACAAGCAGAGTAATGCACGGGAATCTATTAAAGGGATCTATTCGGCCATCTGTTATATTTATCAAACTTACATTCAGTTGATGAATAGTGATTGGAAGTTCTGTTACCACAACATTTTTTCAGTCAATTGTATTTTTTTACGTAATGATTTGCTTCAAAGATGATTTCAGATATTTCAACTATAAGTATGCCATCATTTATTCTACTTTTGCATTTTTTATATGATGAGAAGCGAGCTGTTTAATGTGATGGTGATCGTCAGCGAGAATTGCAATGAAAATTTGTTCTCCATGTGTAAAGCAAACGGTGTTGTAAATAACTTTTTTTTTTGCATTAGTTTTATGCCGTTTTCTAAGTGTTTTCGTATCCAGGTAATTTCCTATTAACTTTTAGATCCTCTTTTTATGAGTGGACAACATTTGATGGTGAAATGTCCTGGACATAAACATATAATGCATAGTACTTTATGAGGGAATGTACTGATTCTAATCGACTATAAGTGCTCATTTAAAATTAGGAGAATTTTATTTGTCACTGTGAACCATTTTGCATGGGGTAAGCTTAGAATTGTGTATAATATTGAATTATTCGCTACTTCAACTCTAGTTAATTTCCTCTGCGCCAATTATTACAGAAGTCGATATAAAACGTTCTAAGCTACATGGATTCACTGGATCAATAAGGAAAATCTTTGTCTACGTACTATTCACTTCCTATTGCAATTTTTTTTAAATATAAAATAGAGAAAAATTTTAAAAAATTATTTTCTCAAATTGAGAAAAAGATACTCAAAGCATACTAGAAATTTCTGTCAGAGATTGCAAAGCTAATTCATAAGGAAAGCTTTTTCTCAGAAAGAATGGGGAACAGGAGTTTAGAAAACATCTCACACAAAAGACAGCTCATAAAGTTAATAAAATTTTCCGCTTTATATAAGCACAGTTTGGCAACCAGCGTCTATATGTTCACTCACAAAATGTATAATCCAAGTTTATACCGCGGGATGTTTTATACCAAATGTACTACACACCTAAATAATAGATCTAAAATCTTATTAGAAATTACTAGACTATGGAACAACACAGGAAACGACATAAAGCATACTAAAACTTCTTTAGAAATATTGTTGTTTTACACGCAAATTTTGTTTGCAATCCTCTGTGACGATCGTCATAATATTAAGCAGCCAGCTCCTCAAAATATATTCAATGTAATAAGTACAGTAAATGATGACATACTAAAAATGGAATTCATACAATCAATTTTTAGGAAAATCATTATATATAAAATGTAATTGATTGAAAAAATGCTGTGGTAACAGAACTTCCAATCATAATGTATTAATTGCATGAAAATTTAATGAAGATAATAGACTGCTGAATAGGTTCAATTAAGAACATACCCAATACATTACTCAGCTTCTCTTCTGTTATACATGGCATAAAAATATACATGCAACAGGTCACACCAGCATCATCCAAAGTGATTGAATACAAAGAAGAGATAAACTACTTTGATGTATAGAAAACTTATACTCGTCTTCGGGAAAAAGAATGACAATTCAATACATAAATAAAACACTGAGCCTAGATGATTGGGTGGTTGAGACGTGTGGGATATGAAATTCAACCACCTCTATGAGTTATATACAGAGTAGTTTTGAAAGCAGCTAGATAAGAAGTGCATTCATAACAACATTTCGTTGTATGCTCCAATAGAGAGGTTAACGCTGATTTTTCACAAAAAGTTGTCAGATTTGCTCCAATTATACAGACTACAGATATTGTTTTATAGTTTAAATATGTTAAGCAGATAAATATAAAGGTCTAAGCAACACTTTTAAATACTAACCAGCTCTGTAGAAATTTTTTAATTTTTTTGAAAAAATGTCAAAAAAGGACAAATTTTACTCAAAATTTCGATTTTTGGAGCAAAAGCGCAGACTCAAGCCATTTTTTTTCAGCGGTAAAATTTCACGCATTTAATGTACTAGTATAAAGGCAACTTTTGGCACCTACCCGTTTTTGATTTTCAAAAAAATTTTTTTTTCGCTCCACCCTATTGTACACCCCAATCTGTCACGCTGGGCTTTTTTATATTGCCTCTTTTGAAATACAGATTAAAAGGTCATCTTTTGACAAGCTAAAGACTTTTCAGAAAACGTAAAGCGTGGTTTGAATTGCAATTCAGTTGAAGGCTTCCGGGCGGGCACAAAGCGCTGTCAGAAACGTTGGCAATGCAATGGTGTGATAATGTAGGAGATGGCTGTCTGGAAGAAAATATTATGTGTCTGTAAAATTATCTTCAAATAAACGAATTTTATGTTATCAGCCTCATTACTTACTGGACAGACCCTGTTTCATTTACAGCATTTTAAGTAAGAAAAATTTACATTTTAATAAGACGAAATATGCTGTCTAAATAAACACTGAAGAAAACGCGTATAACAATTCAAAATCTAATTTTAGAAATTACCCGCAATAGTTCAAAAAATATTTGAATTAATTGATACGTTCCTGATACGTCCTACAGATTAAAATAAACACTACATTGCATGCTAAAATTTAGTTTCGTTCGAAAACACACAATACGATAAAACATATAGTAATTGTGATTGCAGGTTGCACAGAGAGTTTCATTTATTATTTCTTTCAAAACGAGTTAACCTTTAATTAATATATCTAAATCGTTAATTTATAATTATTAAATTCTTACATGGATAACAGCATCAATAGTGGAGATGTAAATAAAATAAAATCGTAATATTTATAAATACTATTATTATTATAAATTATTGTTATTATTAGAAGTAATAGTAAAAAAAACAAACAGGAAAACAAAAGTAATGATGAATAAATTTCTATTAGATCCATTCCAATAAGCTCCAATATTTCAGCGAGAGAGCAAAACGTAAATAAACCCAATTTCTCTGGGCATAAATCCTGCCGAAGGACTTCTACACAATAACCAATGAGATACATTTCATTCAGACGTTGTCAATAAACAATTAACAAATAATCACGATTTTTTGTGCCACATACGATAGCGTAATATATATATTGATAATCGGAATTAATGTTAAATTCATGTATCTTATCATAAGAGTGCGACAGCTATCGCACCAAGTTCTGAATATTTGTGAAACTAGTTATGGTGCATACATTGCTGATTTGTTCCACTTGGTGCAGAATTTTCGACATGTTTTAAACTTAAAAGTGATTTTGTACATGTAATCGGGGTTCATTCGTTTTAAGTAATCAATACCAAATTTTTCACAAAGTAATATATGCATTTTCTTATAAATAAAATCAGTGCTTAAAGAATGCGATCATTTACAAAGTTTCTGATATTCATATTCCCTACATCCAATGAATCGCTTAAAGCTTTCAAACTCTGATTGCACTTTAGGCTAACATACAATTTTAATTCTGATTCATTTTATTTTATTTTTTATTTACATTTTTTAATACTTTGTTGAATATTACTAAATTATTTTAAAACTTCCTCTTTGATTATACAGAGAATTAGAACAGCCCAAAGATTATAGTGAAAGAAAATCTTTGTTTTAAATTCTACTTTAAGCGTTAGTGGAATTTTTGTAGGAAGTATATTTGTACTGCACTGTGCAGAAAGACAAGTTACACAAACCGATATGCTTACTTAAAGTTTATCTGTACACTGTATACAAAAAGATGTAAATTTACAAAACTGATTTTTGTAAACAAGATTTTGCTAGAGAAATCTGTAGCTTTACAAAAGAATCTACTGAAATTACAGTAATCTTAACACAATTTTATCTGTAACCCTGGTTACAGTTACATGAAAAATTCTATGAATCATAATTTCTTAAAACAAATCTTACCCAATAGCCAAACAATATTGGGCCAATATTGGCTACATTTTCGAGAAATATTGGCACATTGGCGCATTATTGGAATGTTTACATTTTACCCTTATTTACCCAATATTTGTAACCTATATTATGCCTACATTTGTCAATATTGGGTATTCACTGGAAATATTTCCAATGTAACTCCAATAATTCTACAATATTGGGGTTTCATTGGAAATATTGCAATGTAATGCCAACATTTCTACAATATTGGGGATTCATTGGATGTATTTCCAATGTAACGACAACATTTGTACAATACTGAAGATTTATTGGAAATATTTTCAATGTAATGCCAATAGTTGTATTGGGTTGTTCGGAAAGTACTTTCCGTTTGCTAAAATCAATTCGTATTGGAAAATTTTATCCATTAATATCTAAGTATTAGATATCGGAAACAATATCTAATAATTAAATAACAGAATTTTCCGGTACAAATTGATTTTCCCAAACGGAAAGGACTTTCCGAACAACCCAATAAAATATTGGGAATTCATTGGAAATATTTCCAATAAAATGCCAATATCTAATCAATTTTAGCGTTTTATTGGTAATATTTTCAATAAAAGAAATATTGACGCAACGTTGGACCAATATTGGTATGGCGCAAACGTGTATCCATTACATGAATTTTTGTTCTTGCCGCTACATAAAAAGTTTTGGAATCTCATTTTCCAAGAAAAATTGCACTAATTTTGCAGACTTTTTTTTAGATTGTGAAAATGAAAAATGAAATTAAATAAAATTAAAAAATAACAAGCTTTATTTTTTTTAAAGATTTTTTTACATCGTGAAAATGAAAACTAAAATTAACTTTCCCTTACAATTTTTTTTTTTTTTTTTTTTTTTTTTTTTTTTTTTTTTTACACTGGGAAAATTAAAAAAGAAGTTAACAGATACTTAATATCAAACTTTGATTATTTAATTTTTTTTTTTTTTTTTTTTTTTTTACGAAGAAGTTAAAAGATTATTTAAATGTTTTTTCATGTTAAAATTAAAAGAAAAATCATCTAAGCTTAAAAAGTATAAAACTTTAATTATTTATAAATATTTTTTTACACTGTGAAAAATAAAAAGGGAAATTAAGAAAGATCAAGCTTTAATGTTTTATAACTTTTTTCCATTATGAAAATTAAAAATGCAATTAACTAACCTTAAGTAATATCATGCTTTAATTTTTATAAATATGTTTTTTAACATTATGAAAATTAAAAATGAATAAACATTAAGAAATATCAAACTTTATTTTTTAAATATTTTTAAATTAAAAATTAAAATGAAATTAACTAACATTAACCCTTTGTATCGCAGTGTTGCAGATATGCAACACATCCAAAAGTCAATAGTATTTACACTGTAATCTTAAAACAAAAAAATTATTTCTTATTCCTTTTTTCCCAACTAAACATTTGTTAATACAAATTTATCATTGGAATTCTCAACTGACGATTATATTGAATTAAATTTTTATACCAAAGTTTTGTTTATCATTTGAGAAACTAGAGGCCGATATTGAAAAAAAAATAATTTAGAAGATTTTATCAATTTAAAAAATCTGGAGAAATCCGGAAGTAGGTTTTTTAAAGGTAATTTTGCATGCATTAAAATTTTGTATCAGAAAAAGACAATATTTATGTGAAGTATATCATTTTCTTTTTATTATAATTGTGAAAATACCTTTTAATCAATAATTATTTTAGCTTTACGTTCGAATTTTTAGGTGCGTTCGTAATTATGTAAATACGTAGCACCTATAGTGGTCGTTCAGCCCGTCCGTCTGCCGTCTGTTTGTCCGTCCGTCTGTCCGCATATAACAACGAAAAAACTACCCAACCGAATCGTTTGAAATTTAAAATACATAATTATTACATAATTTTGTCGAGTCATTTCAAAATTTTTGATAATCGGTTGCATAGATCAATTACAGGGGCAATCAAAAGTATTCAGTTACATTATGGTCAATGGGGAAAATGTTCCAAATGCATTTTTACTCTTGAAATTTAAAATACATAATTATTACATAATGTTGTCGAGTTATTTCGAATTTTATGAAAATCGGATGCATAGATCAATTACAGGGATAATCAAAAGTATTTCGTTACATTACGGTCAATGG
Organism: Maratus speculifer; assembly: GCA_964019185.1. NCBI lineage: Eukaryota > Metazoa > Arthropoda > Arachnida > Araneae > Salticidae > Maratus > Maratus speculifer. Next base: position 104,714,054 of record OZ025297.1, read on the forward strand.
GAAAAAATGTTTCAAATGCATTTTAATGGTGTTACAGTCATTCGAACTTAATAAAAAATTATATGCAACTATAAAGTACATACTATAATATACATTTTACATAATTTGTGGTGCAAAAAACATTTGTTATTGATTTATAAGGCCACACAAATGTATTCCATTACATAATGGTATAAGGAGAACATTGTTTGATGAACGTTTTAATTGTAATTCACTATTTACAATTTTATGAGATTGATATATGCCAGTAATATTTTTAAAACTTCGTTATCGTATGAACGCACCTCATTTGCTACGCTTCACGTGCAATTTCCAACTTGTTTAAATAATTTTCTTGCATGCTTAAAATGATTTATTCAAACATCTCTGAGTCAGTATTTTTCAAATTGGAGTTATTGAGCCACAGAAATATCGAGCTTTATTTTATTTTATTTTATTTTTAATTGTTATGGGAAAATTATAACAGAAATTTACTAATATTAAAAAATATAACTTTTTTAACATTATAAAAGTCAAAACAGAATATGAACTAATCTTAAAAAATATCAAACTTTCTTTCTTTATTTAATTAATTAATTAATTTTTTTTTTTTTTTACATTATGAAAACTAAAACAAAAATTAAATAACCTTAAGAATATCAAACTTTATTTTTTTTTAAATATATATATATAATATATACATATAATTTTTTTTGTTACAGTGGGGAATTTAAAGCAAAAATTAACTAATCTTAAGAAATATCAAACTTTCAAACGTTAATGTTTTAAAAAAGCTCTACACATCAAAATCCTGAAATATAGTACACGATAGCATTATATTATTTAAATTTCCGTTTCATTTATTTTTCTCTCAGTAGGAAAAATCGACTAAAAAGAAAAGAAAAGTTATCAGAAATTTCCGAGGCGTGTTTTATGGATAGTAACATCTGGTGTGAGAAGAAATCTAAGAGTAAATGATGGCACTGCGTGACACTAATGGTGACTCTAATGACATAATGATTTGGGTAGCAGCTTTTTTCAACGAATGAGAAAGCGAAAAAAAATCTGAGTTATTCAAATAATTTAATGCCAGGTATTTTATCGTTTTCAGTATATGGGATTTGTGTTGGTTATACAATGTGGAAAACAGTTTAAGTTCTCATATGATGATATATTTTTAAAATAATATGTTAGAAATTACCAAAATGAACATAAAGAATATTCATCCTACACTTAAAAATAAATAAATAAACAATAAAATATATAAATTTGTAAAACTTGTTTTTTCAATATATTAGAAATTTCAATGTATACCAAAATTTTATATGTACACTGTAAGAAAAATGACACAAATCTACAAAACTGGTTTTTGTAAAGCTACAGAAATGTATAGCTTTAGAAAAGAATCTGCTAAACTTACAGTAATGTTAAAAAAATGTTATCTGTAACCCAGATTACTGTTAAATGAAAAATTCCAAGCATTCCTGTTTCCTAAAAAAACTTAGTAACATTATAGATTGTTGATTTACAGTGCAAAAATATATATGTTACATGAATTTTTGTTATTTCCGTTACAAAAAAAATTCTTGAAAACTTATTTTCCTAGAAAAATTTTAGAAACTTTAACGACATGTTTTACAGTGTGAAAAATAAAAGTGAAATTAACTAACATTAAGCAATATCAAGCTTTATTTATTTAATAATTTTCTTTAAATTTGAAAAAAGCAAAACAAAAATAAACAAACCTTAAGAAATACCAAGGTGTACTGTATATATGTATTTACATTGTGAAAATTAAAACAGAAATTAACAATTCTTAAGACATATCAAACTTTAATGTTTTAAAGTGGCTCTATACATCGAAATCCAGAAATACAGTACACGATAACGCTATATTATTTAAATTTCCTCTACATAACTCTTTCTCTGAGTAGGAGTAATTGACTAAAAAGAAAAGAGAAGTTATCAGAAATTTTTGAGCCGTGTTTTATGGATAGTAACATCTGGTGTGAGAAGGAATCTAAGAGTAAATGATGGCACTACGTGACACTAATGGCATTATGATTTGGGTAGCAGCTTTTTCAACGAAAGAGAAGGGGAAAAAACTGAGTTATTCAAGTAATTTAATGCCAGGTATTTTATCGTTTTCAGTATATGGGACTTGTATTGGTTATACGATATGGAGAACAGTTTAAGAATAAGTCGAAGAATTAAATGTATAAATACGAAATTTGGTTTTTATACAAGTATATTTTTAGAGAATCATATATTAGAAAATGTCGAAATTAACTGAAAAATATTTATCATACACTTAAAAAACTATAAATTTACGGATATAAAGTTACACATATCTATATTCTTACACAATTTTTTTACGTACACTATACAAAAAGATGTAAATCTACAAAACTAATTTTTTAAAACAAAAATTTGCTTGAGAAACCTGTAGCTTTAGAAAATAAAAACAATGTACTGAAATTGCAATAGTTTTACGAAAGATTTATCTGTAACCCGAATTTCGGTTATATGAATAATTCTTGGAATCCTAATTTCCTAAAACAGTTATTAGCAATATTACAGATTTGTTAATCGATGATGCAAACATGTATGTGTTACATGGATTTTTGTTGTTACAACGAAAAAAAGTCCTTAGAATCCCACTTTTCTGGAAAAAATTTAAAAACTTTGCAGATCTTTTATTAATTAATTAATTTATTTATTTATTTTACAGCGTAAAAATTAAAATGATATTAACTAGCATCAAGAAATATCAAGGTTTACATTTTAAACGATGTTTTTGAAGGATGAAAATTAAAACATACATTAAGCTTTAATTTTTTTAATATATATATATTTATATACATATCTTTACAGTGTGAAAATTAAAACAGAAATTAACTAAACATAAGGCTCCACACTAGGCACAAAAATAGACCCGGATGATAATGTAAAGTCTATGGGAGCGTTCTTTTCAAATATCTCGCAAAAATTTTAATATTTTGACACGATTCTTTTGCATAAGATAGCTGAAGACGATCCACAACAGGCCTATTTTTTACTCTTTCGATTTTGCTTATAAATTTTTTTATATTACGATAGCTTCAGTTTCAGAACCGGTTTAAACCGGTTTCAAAAGTTATAGTAATTTAAAAAATAATCTGAAACCAAAACTGAAAAAGTAAAATCTATGCCGGTTGTGGATCGTCATCAGCTATATTGTTCAAAAGAATCATGTAAAAATATTATAATTTGGGCAAAATATTTTAAAAGAACTTCCCCATAGATTTTACATTATCATGCGGGTCTTTTTCTGCGCCTAGTGTTGCGCATTAAGGGATATTAAGCTTTAATGTTTTAAAAAAGCTCTATACATTTAAGATATATATTTCCGGCTCTATACACTGTAAAAAAAATTCTGTAAAGGTACTAAACATTTTATAGGAAACTGGGATTCCAAGAACTTTCCCTGTAAAGGTAACAGCAAAAATTCAAGTTTCAGAATCGGTTACATGAATTTTTCCTGTTATCGTTACATGAAAAGTTCTTGGAATCCCAGTTTCCTAGAAAATGTTTAGTACTTTTACAGAATTTTTTTACAGTGTACATTTCCAGAAATTTAGTGCACGATAACATTATATTATTTAAATTTCCTCTGTATTTCTCTTTCTCTGAGTTGGAGAAATCGACTAAAAAAAGAAAAGAGAAGTTATCAGAAATTTTCGAAGCGTGTTTTATGGACAGCGACACTGGTGTGAGAAGAAATCTATGAGTAAATGATGGCGCTACGTGACACTAATAGTGGCTCTAATGACACCATGATTTGGGTAGCAGTTTTTTCAATGAATGAGAAAGGAAAAAAATCCGTGTTTTTCAAGTAATTTAATGCCAGGTATTTTATCGTTTCCAGTATATGGGATTTGTGTTGATTATACGATATTGAAAACAGTTAAAGAATAAGTTCTCAAATGATGATACTTTTTGAAAATGATATGTTAGAAATAATCAAAATGAGTACAAAGAATACTCATCCTACACTTAAAAATAAATAAATAAACAACAAAATATTTATATAGCACTTGTATAAATTTATAAGACTTGTTTTTTCAATATATTAGAAATTTCCATGTATACCAAAATTTCATATGTACACTGTAAGAAAAAAAAAAGACAAAAATCTACAAATTTTGTTTTTTAATGATGCGGAAATGTATAGCTTTAGAAAAGAATCTGCTAAAGTTACAGTAATGTTAGATAAATGTTATCTGTAACCCAGATTTCTATTAAATGAAAAATTCCAGGCATTCCTGTTTCCTAAAAAATCCTTCATAACCTACATATTTTTAATTACAGTATAAGCGTGCATTTGTTACATGTATTTGTTGTTGCTGCCACGAAAAAAGTTCTTGAAATCCCACTTTCCTAGAAAAATTTTAGAAAATTCGGAGACATGTTTTACAATGTGAAATTTAAAAATGAAATTAACTAACATTAAGAAACAGCAAGCTTTATTCTTTTAATGATTTTTCAAAAGTGTGAAAATCAAAACTGAAATTAACAATCCTTAAGAAATGTCAAGTTTTATTATATATCAAGATTTATCACATATATATGTGTATATTTATTTACAGTGTGAAAATTAAAACAGAAATTAACTTTATGTTTTATCAAACTTTAATGTTTTAAAAAAGCTCTATACATCGAAATCCAGAAATATAGTGCACGCTAACATTATATTATTTAAATTTCCGTTGCAATTCTTTTTCTCTGAGTAAGAGAAATCGACTAAAAATAGAAAAGAGAAATTATCAGAATTTTTTGAGGCGTGTTTTATGTATGTATATGTGTGTGTACATATTTTTACACTGTGAAAATTAAAACAGAAATTAACTAATCTTAAGGAATATCAAGCTTTAATGCTTTGAAAAAGCTCTATACATCGAAATCCAGAAATATTGTCCATGATAACAATATATTATTTAAATTTCCTCTACATAACTCTTTCTCTGAGTGAGAGAAATCGAATAAAAAAGAAAAGAAAAGTTATCAGAAATTTCCGAGGCGTGTTTTATGGATAGCAACATCTGGTGTGAAAAGAAATCTAAGAGTAAATGATGGCGCTACGTGACACTAATGGTGGCTCTAATAGCATTATGATTTGGGTAGCAGCTTTTTCAGCAAATGTGAGAAAAAACTGAGTTATTCAAGTAATTTTATGAAAGGTATTTTATCGTTTTCAGTATTTGGGTTTTGTATTTGTTATATGATATGGAGAACAGTTTAAAAATAAGTTCTCATATGATGATATTTTTTGAAAATATATTAGAAATTATCAAAATGAACCTGAAGAATATTCATCCTACACTTACAAAGTAAATAAATAAACAATAACAGTACAAGAATTAAGTATATAAATACAAATTTGGGGTTTTACATAACGATATTTTTGGAAGATCCTATGTTAGAAAATATAAAAATTAACTGAAAAATATTTATCATACACTTAAAAAAACTATAAATTTAGGGATATAAAGTTACACAAATCTATATATTTTTGCACAAATGTTATCCGTACACTATACAAAAAACAAATTTTTTTAAACAAAAATTTGCTTGAGAAAAATGTATGTAGCTTTAAAAAATAAAAATAATATACTGAAATTATAATAATTTTACGAAAGTTCTATCTCTAACCCGAATTTCAGTTATATGAATAATTCTTGGAATCCAAATTTCCTAAAACAATTATTAGCAATCTCACAGATTTTTTAATTTATGGTGCAAACATGTATGTGTTACATGAATTTTTGTTGTTACCGCGAAAAAGACGTTCTTGGAATCCCATTTTTCTCGAAAAAAAATTTAGTAACTTTGCAGATATTTTATTTATTTTTTTATTTTACAGCGTAAAAATTAAAAATGATTTTAACTAGCATCAAGAAATATCAAGGTTTAATTTTTAAACGATTTTTTTGAAGGATGAAAATTAAAACATACATTAAGCTTTAATTTTTTAAATATATATATATATATATGTATATACATATTTTTACAGTGTGAAAATTAAAACAGAAATTAACTAATTTTAAGGCTCCACACTAGGCACAAAAAAAAGACCCGAATGATAATGTAAAGTCTATGGGGCAATTCTTTTCGAATATTTCGCCCAAATTATAATATTTTGACATGATTCTTTTGCACAAGATAGCTGAGGACGATCCACAACCGGCATAGTTTTTACTTTTTGAATTTTGCTTATATATTTTTTATATTACGATAGTTTCAATTTCAGAATCGGTTTAAACCGGTTTCGAAAGTTAAAGTAATTTTTAAAAAATCTGAAACCAAAACTGAAAAAGTTAAAAGTATGCTGGTTGTGGATCGTCAGCAGCTATATTTTTCAAAAGAATCATGTAAAAATATTATAATTTGGACAAAATATTTTAAAAGAACTTCCCCATAGATTTTACATTATCATGCGGGTCTATTTCTGCGCCTAGTGTTGCGCCTTAAGGGATATTAATCTCTGATGTTTTAAAAAAGCTCTATACATTTAAGATATATATTTCCAGCTCTATACACTGTAAAAAAAAACCTTAAAGGAACTAAACATTTTCTAGGAAACTGAGATTCCAAGAACTTTTCCTGTAAAGGTAACAGCAAAAATTCAAGTTTCAGAATCGGTTACATGAATTTTTGCTGTTATCGTTACAAGAAAAGTTCTTGGAATCCCAGTTTCCTAGAAAATGTTTAGTACTTTTACAGAATTTTTTTACAGTGTACATGTCCAGAAATTTAGTGCACGATAACATTATATTATTTAATTTTCTTCTGTATTTCTCTTTCTCTGAGTTGGAGAAATCGACTAAAAAAGAAAAGAGAAGTTATCAGAAATTTTCGAAGCGTTATTTATAGACAGCAACACCTGGTGTGAGAAGAAATCTAAGAGTAAATGATGGCGCTACGTGACACTAATAGTGGCTCTAATGGCACTATGATTTGGGTAGCACCTTTTTCAATGAATGAGAAAGGAAAAAAATCCGTGTTTTTGAAGTAATTTAATGCCAGGTATTTTATCGTTTTCAGTATATGGGATTTGTGTTGATTATACGATATTGAAAAAAGTTAAAGAATAAGTTCTCAAAGGATGATACTTTTTGAAAATGATATGTTAGAAATAATCAAAATGAGTATAAAGAATACTCATCCTACACTTAAAAATAAATAAATAAACAACAAAATATTTATATAGCACTTGTATAAATTTATAAGACTTGTTTTTTCAATATATTAGAAATTTCCATGTACACTGTAAAAAAAAATCTGCAAAGGTACTAAACCTTTTCTAGGAAACTGGGATTCCAAGAACTTTTCCTGTAACGGTAACAGCAAAAATTCAAGTTTCAGAATCAATTACATGATTTTTTCCTGTTATCGTTACATGAAAAGTTCTTGGAATCCCAGTTTCCTAGAAAATGTTTAGTACCGTCACAGATTTTTTTTTACAGTGTATACCAAAATTTCATATGTATACTGTAAGAAAAAAAAGACATAACTCTACAAATTTTGTTTTTTAAAGCTGCGGAAATGTATAGATTTAGAAAAGAATCTGCTAAAGTTACAGTATGTTAGATAAATGTTATATGTAACCCAGATTTCTGTTAAATGAAAAATCCCAGGCATTCCTGTTTCCTAAAAATTCTTCATAACCCACATATTTTTTAATTACAGTATAAGCGTGCATTTGTTACAAGAATTTGTTGTTGCTGCCACGAAAAAAGTTCTTGAAATCCCACTTTCCTAGAAAAATTTTAGAAAATTCGGAAACATGTTTTATAATGTGAAATTTAAAAATGATATTAACTAACATTAAGAAACAGCAAGCTTTATTCTTTTAATGATTTTCCAAAAGTGTGAAAATCAAAACTGAAATTAACAAACCTTAAGAAATATCAAGTTTTTTTATATATCATGATTTATCACATATATATGTGTATATTTATTTACAGTGTGAAAATTAAAACAGAAATTAACTTTATGTTTTATCAAACTTTAATTGTCTGAGCGAAGCGAAGTCTTTATACTCAGAGATACGTAACGATATTAAAAGTCAAAAAAAATTCTTTCGTCAAGCAAATCTCAAAAAGTACTGGTCGGATTTTGATTCTGTTTGTACCTATAGGTACCTATGAAGGTAATCTGGTGAATGCACCATCTACGAAAAATTAGTTCCAAATAGTTTAAAAGTTATATTTAAAAAACTGATAAAAAAGCACATTTTATTTGCATACGTCACAAAAATTTGGTTTGCGTAACATTCAAAGGCTGGATGTTTTCGTAGACAACAGAATTTGAGTACATGGAGTAAATAATAATAATAAAAAAAATAAATAAGCACGTAGTAATATTGAAGTGCTATAAAACATTTTAAAATTTATTCAAACAGGAAAAGAAATCTGTTATTTTTTTCTATTTAAAAGAAAAAAGAGTCATAAAAACTTTATTTTGAGATTTTGTGATAATCTCGCAATAGCAATTTTTAATCGCAAAAAGAATATCTTATATTTCGCGTTTGAAAATTTGAAACAATTACGTGTTTTTGTAAAATATTTTTTATGACATCACTTCTTCTTTTTATTTATTTTTATTGCATGCTTTCTTTTAATTTATATTTTGTTTGGAAGTTAATTCTCGTGACTCATTTTTCGGCACAGATGTGGCGCAATTTTTTTTTTCTAAAGGCCATTTGGCGAAAACCTCGTTTTCGAATAGTGCTTGCATATACATTTTTAAATTATTTTCTATTATTTTCAAAACGAACTTGCAGTAAATAAAAAAATAATATTTAATAACTACTGAAAAAAACAATTTATATAATTTAAAAAAGGAAATGAAAGTAAATAAACATTTTATAAGTAAATAAAAAATAATAGCCAGGTTACTATCTCAGGCAAAATAAAGCCATTTTGACGCCAATTAGCTATCCTGGTGGGTATGTGACATCTGTGCCCATTTTTCACCAAATTTCCTGTTATCATAGAGTTTTATAATTTGAATATTTATGTATTCCTGGGAGCAATACAGGAATTGGACACTTATTTTTTTTTTAATTTTTATCCCTAAGGGAGGCAGCGAGGGTAATTTTTAACACTTTCCAACAAAGTTGAAAAGTGTTTTTCTTCCGGTTCGTCTAACCGTCTGGTCGTCGAGCAGTCTGTCCGTCTGTCCGCGCTCTAACTTTCCTAAATATACTCGGATCGTCATTAAATTTTTAGATTATACTCATGATTACCCTAGCACGAACCCTGTTGAAAATGAAGTTTCTACTATGATTAGATTATTTACAGGAATGGTCAAAAGTTTTCTATTCAATATGCTTATTTTCATCATTATATTTTACACAATGAATGACCAATTAAAGATAGTATCACATTTTCTTAACTTATTGCAAGTTATTAAATCTGTGTTCTCAGCAATATCGCTCAGACTTTAAAAATGCTCTATACATCGAAATCCAGAAATATAGTGCATGTTAACATTATATTATTTAAATTTCCGTTGTATTTCTTTTTCTCTGAGTAAGAGAAATCGACTAAAAATAGAAAAGAAAAATTATTGGAATTTTTTGAGGCGTGTTTTATGGATAGCAACATCTGGTGTGAAAAGAAATCTAAGAGTAAATGATGGCACTCCGTGATACTAATGGTGGCTCTAATGGCATTATGATTTGAGTAGCAGCTTTTTCAGCAAATGTGAGAAAAAACTGAGTTATTCAAGTAATTTTATGCCAGGTATTTTATCGTTTTCAGTATATGGGATTTGTGTTGGTTATACAATGTGGAAAACAGTTTAAGTTCTCATATGATGATATTTTTTGAAAATGATATGTTCAAAATTATCAAAATGAACCTGAAGAATATTCATCCTACACTTAAAAAGTAAATAAATAAACAATAATAGTACAAGAATTAAGTATATAAATACAAATTTGGGGTTTTATATAACAATATTTTTGGAATATCCTATGTTAGAAAATATAAAAATTAACTGAAAAATATTTATCATACACTTAGAAAAAACTATAAATTTACGACTATAAAGTTACACAAATCTATATCCTTACACAAATTTTATCCGTACACTATAAAAAAACAAAATTTTTTAAACAAAAATTTGCTTGAGAAATCTTTAGCTTTAGAAAATAAAAATGATATGCTGAAATTACAATAATTTTATAAAAGCTTTATTTCTAACCCGAATTTCTGTTATATGAATAATTCTTGGAATCCTAATTTCCTAAAACAATTTATAGCAATCTTACAGATCTTTTAATTCAAGGTGCAAACATCTATATGCTACATGAATTTTTGTTGTTACCGCGAAAAAAGAAGTTCTTGGAATCCCATTTTTCTTGAAAAAATTTAGTAACTTTGAATATTTTATTTATTTATTTATTTTACAGCGTTAAAATCGAAAATGATATTAACTAGCATCAATAAATATCAAGATTTAATTTTTAGCGATTTTTTAAGTATGAAAAATTAAAACATATAAGCTTTAACTTTTTTAAATATATATATTTATATACATATTTTAACAGTGTGAAAATTAAATCAGAAATTAACTAATTTTAAGAAGTATGAAGCTTTGATGTTTTAAAAAAGCTTTATACATTGAAATCCAGAAATAAAGTGCACGATAACATTATATTATTTAAATTTCTGTTACATTACTCTTTCTCTGAGTAAGAGAAATCGACTAAAAAAAGGGAAAGGAGAAGTTATCAGAAATTTTCGAGACGTGTTTTATGGATAGCAACATCTGGTCTGAAAAGAAGTCTAAAAGTAAATGATGGCACTACGTGACACTAATGGTGACTCTGATTGCATTATGATTTGGGTAGCAGCTTTTTTCAACGAAAGAGAGGGAAAAAACTGAGTTATTCAAGTAAGTTAATGACAGCTATTTTATCGTTTTCAGCATATGGGATTTTTGTTGGTTATTACGATATGGAGAACAGTTTAAGAACAAGTCCAAGAATTAAGTGTATAAATACAAATTTTGGGTTTTATATAATTATATTTTTGGAAGATCATACATTAGAAAATGTCGAAATTAACCGAAAAAATATTTATCCTACATTTAAAAAATAAATAATCAGAAAAGAATATAAACGTAGCAAATTAATTTTTCTTAAATTTTGGGAAATTTGCATGTTTACCAAAATTTTATTTTTACATTTTTAAAAACAGAATAAAGATGTGATAGTTTTTTTCTTTTTTGAATACATTTAATCTTTTGTTATATCTACTCTATCTGTATTATAAAGGACAAATTTATCTTTGCGTAACGCAGACAGCATTCTGCGAATGGCAACATTTTCAAATTTTAAATGAAATTTCCGTTTTTAAATTTTTTATTCTCCAGTTTTTTTAACTTTTACGCATCTCAGATTTTTAATTTTTACACCGTCGTTTAGGGGGAAAATGTACTTTTAAATGTATTTTGCTTGAAAACTGTATCTCCATTTGTTTTTCAGTTATTAATTGCTTTGTATATGTAAATATTTTTTGTCATCGTGGCATCAGAAGTATTCCATTAATTTAGACATCATAAAAATTCAGACGTGTCTCAAATATCTCTATTCTCGACCGAGAACAACAATCATTTTCCAAACGGTTAAAAAAATGCTTATCTACAAAACTAGAAAATTCTGCATGTTTACTAAAATCTATTGTTCACTACACTCTAAAAAAATTGTAAATTTGCGGTACTTTACAGTGAATTATCCAGTAAATTTACGGAATATGTCACTTTTTTCACCTAAAACGGTCAACCCCCCTATTTTTTGTGTTTTATAGGCAAAAACCGTTAATGAAATGGCAAAGTCCGTTTGTATAGAAATAAAGTCCTTTTTTTACGGACATTGTCTGGAATGTCTGCTACAGCTTTTTTCACAGTGTAAATCTATTGATTTCCTTTACAGGTGCTTGAAGAACCACCGTTTCCTGGAAACTGGATGATAAAACATATAAAGAGTGCGTCAAGTGTGCCATCGAAAATACGGAATATAGCCTCCTAAAGGTCGTATATCAGATAACTTGTGAACAGTTTCCGACATTTTCAGTTATTAATTGTTTTGCAGATGTAAATATTTTTTGTCATCGTGGTATCAGAATTATTCCATTAATTTAGACATTATAAAAATTCAGACGTGTCTCAAATATCTCTATTCTCGACCGAGAACAACAATCATTTTACAAACGGTTAAAAAAAAAAATACTTATCTACAAAACTAGAGAATTCTGCATGTTTACTAAAATCTATTGTTCACTACACTCTAAAAAAATTGTAAATTTGCGGTACTTTACAGTGAATTATCCAGTAAATTTACGGAATATGTCACTTTTTTCACATAAACGGTCAACCCCCCCCCCCTATTTTTTGGGTTTTATAGTCAAAAATCGTTAATGAAATGGCAAAGTCCGTTTGTATAGAAATAAAGTCCTTTTTTTACGGACATTGTCTGAAATGTCTGCTATAGCTTTTTTACAGTGTAAATCTATTGATTTCCTTTACAGGTACTTGAAGAACCACCGTTTCCTGGAAACTGGATGATAAAACATATAAAGAGTGCGTCAAGTGTGCCATCGAAAATACGGAATATAGCCTCCTAAAGGTCGTATATTAGGTAACTTGTGAACAGTTTCCGACTTTTTCAGTTATTAATTGTTTTGTAGATGTAAATATTTTTTGTCCAGCCTTCCTTTTAGAAGGGTGTCATGCATCTTTATTTCCCTTTTTTAAGGGGGGGGGGGTCACGTCTCTTAATACGCAATTTTTATATAGAAGATTGTCTCCACATCCAAAATAGCTAAGTTTCTGATACTTTGGGAAGTTATTTTCATTCGTAACAAAAAAGTTCCAGAACTATTCGTAAAAGTATCAATATATGCATTTTACTCAGATTCCAAAAAATCGATGATTTTTTCCGTTTGTATATGAAATTAAACAATTATTCAAGAAATTGAGCATTATATGCAAATTTTTAGAATTTGAAAGTTATAAAAAGCCGTCATGAGGGAGCCATAGGTTATGAAGCCATGAAATTCAGTTAAAAATTCTACAATTTACGAAGGTTTCGCGAAGGATTCTTTGGTTTTATTGAAAAATAGAAAACGTTAACCAATCACATTTCCTTTGAATAATTGCATCTTGCATCTAAAATTAAAAAAAAAAAAAATACTTCATGGATATGTCAAAAATTACCTACTTTGGGTTTAAGTAGGGTTTTAAAAGAGTAAGAAAGTTTCTGATTGTTTAGCAAGTGATAAATTTGACAAAAAATAATATATATTTCATTATTTAAATTTCCTTTAAGATTTTTCTTCATTCAGAGTGTGATGATGACCCCTACGGCCACCCCCTTGGATCCGCCCCTGCCAGATATTGCCCCTTGTAGGTGACTGTTTTCGATATATTAAATGGTGCAGCTTACGCACCTGCTCATATTTTTTATCAAACAGTTTCCAAAAAACGGTGACTATTATTTCTTCTAAGGAGAGTATTTCTTCAAATATATGTAAACGAAATCATTAGATTAGAGTTTTCAGAGGATGAATCATTATTTTTGAACACCCTATATATAGGGTGATTCTAAATTTTTCTTATAAAAATAAGAGGGTTGATAGTACACATGAAGACAAACAATATTAAATGAAATACCAAGGATACCAAACGTTTTCCGAAAGAGATAGCCGCCAGTAAAACTTAGGGTCCAAAATTTCAAATAATCATAAAAAATGGAAAAATTGGTTGATTGATTTGCGGTATTCACTAAAAGTATTCTTTATGTCAGTATTTTCTAGAAAATAAACTATAAAGATAAATTTCAAAAAATGTCGATAGAGGGCGCTTTAGACTTTAGAGTAACGAACAACTATTTTTTTACCATTATTTTTTGCATCTCATTAAATTTCTTTATAAGCTTAGACATAAACTTAAATTTTGAACTCTAAATCTGAATAGTTGGGAGTGGTTAAGTAGCGCAAACTGAACTGTCTTCATCGGGGGGGGGGGGGGTTCAAATTTCAAATGAATATGAAAAAAGCGGAAAAATTGGTTGATTTGTTTGCGGTATTCGCTAAAGCTATTCTTTATTTCAGTATTTCCTTGAAAATAAATTTTAAAGATAAATTAAAAAAAATCCGTTAGAGGGCGCCTTAAACACTAGAGTTATTAACAACTTTTTTTTATCGTTATTTTTTTTTATCTAATTAAATGCTTGCAAAAGCTTAGACATAAATTTTGAGCTCAAACTCTGAATTGTTGGGAGGGGTTTTAGTAGCGCAAACTGAACTGTGTTCAGGAGTTGAAATTTAACCCTCCCTTCTTTGAACACATTTCAATTTTGCACTACTTATTTACTACCAATGATTCAGAATTTAAGTAATTAGTGTATATAAGTCTAAAGCGCCCTCTATCGGCATTTTTTAAAATTTATCTTTATAATTTATTTTCAAGAAAATACTAACATAAAGAATAGTTTTATTTAAAACCGCAAATCAATCGACCAATTTTTCCGTTTTTAATGTTCATTTGAAATTTAGGATGCTAAACTTTAATGGCGCCTATCTCCTTTGGAAAAAATTTAGAACCCTTGGTTTCTCATTTAATATTGTTTGTCTCGATGCGCACTATCACCCCTCTTTTTTTTAAAAAATAATTTAGATTCACCATGTATATATGGTGAACCCAGAAGCCAAGGAGTATAAGTGACAATGATGAAAAAAATGAAATGAGTGCACAGACAACCTGGGAATATGCTTTTTTTTTCTTTTCAAGTAATGAAATATAAGTGATATTCTAAATATGTGCTGCGTTTTAGAGATCAAACACTTTTGCCGAATAATTATCAATATTAATTAGCTGAAAATTAAAAAAGCCAATTACTTCACTCTTTTTACAGTTATTGAAATAAGGATTTTAAAGAGACAAACAGGGGTGTCCTATTTCAACTCAGTCGTTTCTTTTAGATGTTCAAATTTAACGTCAATTATCTTTTAAGTCATATTACTCCAAATAGAAATTTTGTCACTTGGACCCCTTGGCTTCTGAGCTCCTCATATTATACAAACGTTTATTATCAACGTAGTGTATATGAATGTTCATTATTATTCGAGATTACGTTTGCGTTATTAAATCAATTTATTCATTTATCAAAATGTTGCAGTATCTATAAAAAATTAAATTATTAATAACTTTATGTACTTCATTTTATACTTGAACTGTCTTTGATTGGTTAAGGATGTAATCGCAATGAAAATTCTTTTTTCTTTTAAAATTTCAACGTACATTTTTGAATAATTTTTAATTAGTGAGTATTTAATAAATAAATGTTTTTTTTTTTTTTTTTAACTTTTTTCTTAGTATAGAAATCTTTTTGTTAAAATAATTGTTATTATAAAACAAAAATTAATTAGGTTTAAGAAATTTACGTAAGCGAAACTTATATTTTTTGCATAAAAGATTGTTTTTATTGGCTTAAATATATTTTATATATAGAAATAAAAATAAATTTCAAATAAAAAATTAGATCCTATAAACGTTGCATATTATTTATAAAATTATCAATTATTTTCTAAAAATATATGTACAAAAATTGTTTAACAATATTTCAAATATCTTGAGGGCTTTTTTTATAAAACATTTTAGAGAGTTATTTGTCAAAAAAATTTGCATAATTAATTATTTCTGTAAAATTTGTTGTTTTAAATATTATTTCTAAGGAATATTTAACTACGCTAGTGACAGATAAATGAAAATAATTTCATATTAAATTGAAAACAATGCATTTTTATTGAAAAAAATTTAAAAAATAAATAAATATAAAACTTTGTGTTTACAGATAAAAATTGTAAAATGAATACTGATAGGAAACTTTAAATACTTATTACTTTAGATTGTTAATTCCTTAAGAATGAAATCATAATTTTTTTGCATAAATAGAAATGACAGTGTGACTTAATTTTTAATGTGACATTTTGTAAAGATTTCGTTGTTTAAATTATTAAAGTGCATTGTTAAAAAAGTCAATTATAACATATTTAATTAAATTCAGTTCCGAGTTAATGAGTTTATTTTTTAAACAAACATTTACAAAATTAAATTTCCGTTTTTGTTTTCTTCTATCTTTAAAAGAAGAAAGAATTGGATGCATGAAAATTTTCGAATTCCAGTTTTTGAAGGATTTATACGTTTTAGGGGCCAGAAATACCAAAAAACCTGTTTTTTGCAAAATTTCTGTCTGCGAGTCTGTGGTTCTATAATTTTGTAACTCTGTTTGAATTTTTAACTCTGTCTATCTGTTTGTATAACTCATAAATTTTGTGGGAGCTCTAGCTGAAGAACTAATGCACGGAATTTTACATAAATTTACATTCAGGTGTTCCCAGTTATAAATTAATGCTGAATAGATTTTAGTGTAAATCGATAAACAAATGGCACTGCTATTCTGTATTTTTTACGATTTACGCAAAAGTTGTATCACAATAGCTAAAGCATGGATTACCATCAAACTCCAGATTCAGTTAGTCCTTGACATGAAGTGATGTTGTCTACATTTTGTTGTAAATAACGCAACAGGTGGCGTTGCTTTTTTGTATTTTTCACGATTTCCAAAATAGCTCTATGTCAACAATTAATGCACAAATTTTCATCAAACTTCGGATTAAGTAAATCCGTAATATGGACTAGTTCAGTTTATGTTTTGGTGTCAATTAGAAACAATTAATGCTGATATGCTAAATTTCCTCATTCTTGTAATAGCTGTACCTCAAGAACTAATGCAGCAACTTTTTTCATCCATTAAGGTATTGTTTGATAAATGTTATTGCTGTTTATGTTTTGGTATAAATCGTCCAACTTTTGGCGCTGTAATGTTGCATTTTTCCAATATCCGCAGTGGCACTAATTAAGAATTAATGCACGGCATTTCATGGCTTCCTCCAATAATAAACAGATTCCTCAGTATAGATTATCATTTAATTTTGGTCCTGTGGTAGCGACTTTTGAAGTATTACATGCATGAAATAGAAGAAAGTTTTGTGGTTGCCACATCCGACTAGTTTACATTTGTAAAAGGATTTATGTTTGAAACTTTCATTATGATGTATTAAATTTAGTCTTGCAGAGGTTATTAATATAACAGGGGGGGGTGGAATAATTATTGTCCCTCAAATAACGGGAAGTTGAAAAAATTTGATCATCGTTAATATAGGGTGTCCAGCAAATAAGACCCTGATTTAAAAATTAAATTTCTCAAAAACACAGATTGATAGACTTATGCGGTAATCGGTTTGTTTATTAGGTAAGCTGTAAAAATGTTATACAGAAGTTTCGAAAGGTGAATGTTTTTAAAATATTGTGTTCTGATTGCAAAGAATGCCTGATTTGACATTTTTTCTTGGTTTAGATTAATTGCTTAGAACACGTTTTTCGGCGTACAGTGACATACTTTAACGATTTTTTGAATGAAATTTTGAATTCCAAAAAAATTAGTTCGAAAAATAATTATAATATGGCACTGTACGTCGTTCTCGGCAAACAAACTAAAATAAGGAAAATGACAAATCAAGTATTGTATGCAATCAGAACACTATGTTTTCAAAATAGTCACCTTTCGAAACTTCTGCATAACATTTTTACAGAACTAATAAACAAACCGTTTACCGCATAGTTCTATCGATCTTTGTTTTCGAGAAATTTAATTTTGAAATCAGGGTGTTATTTGCTGGACACCCTGTATCAGCTATGGAATATTTATAGTAAAATAAATATCATAGGTATTGTTAGTTTAATTGCAATCAATATTAAGATAAATAAGGCAATTTGTGAATTTCACCCCGTCAATGGCCCGGAAGGTCATGAGGTGGGATTAATTAAATTAATTTTAAATGAAAAAGAAAGATGGTCAGAACTTAAGTATTTTTTAACTGTAAGTGTAATAAGATATGGAAGATTTTTAGTCTCAGTGAAATCAAAAACAGAAGAATGGGTTAGCTATAATGGAAACGTATTTTGGCATATTATGTGCTTTCTTTTCACATATCTTAATTCATTTTTTTCTTTATAATATTTCTCTTTTAATTTCAAATAACACGAATGTTGGCAGCTATGCTGTTACACTAAATTTAATTAATTATTTGATGTCCGATGATTCTTTTTGATAAAAAACCATATATTATGTTTATCCGTACAGTTAAATTTGCAGATATTTGCTACGTAAAATGATTTGAAAAAAGTTTTTAACGTTTTAGTACGAGAAATTTCGTAATGTAGAATTAGCGATATCTAAAATTTGGACTATTCCTATGTTCGCTTGATAGCGACCACTAACTTATAAAATTTCTGGTACAAAAATTATTTAAACTATTTTCAATTCCTTATAAATACGAATTCTGTTTATGTAAATCTTATTTTTAAAGCGCGTGTGTCTAATAAAATATACAAGATTGATAAATTATCTTTACTGCAATAGCTGAATTTGTTTTAAATTATTATAGCACCATTTTACTTTTCTACAAGCTTATTCAAAAGCAAATATTTTTCAGTTAGTTATATTTGTATATAGACCCTAAATCTGCTGCCTGAAACGCTTTAACTATTTAACTGATTCCTTTTTTTTATATACAATAAATTGAAAATTTGTAGTCACACCACCTGTTTTTCTAGCTAAAGTATTCATGAATGTAGACTAAACATTTCTGCCATTAACTAGTATGAAAATTGTATTTAAATAATTAGCAGTGTCTAAAAGCTTTAATTGAACTTTTCTAGCCCGTACAACGTACGGGCAAGTCAGTTAAGTGGTTAATGCGTATTAGTACAAGTAAAAAATCATTGCATTAAAAATCAATTATGTATTAAACATGCATTCAAATGTGTTTTACAAAAATATTTTTATGATAATAAATTAATTCAATAAAAAAATCATTGCATTAAAAATCAATTATGTATTAAACATGCATTCAAATGTGTTTTACAAAAATATTTTTATAATAATAAATTAATTCAATAAAAAATCATTTTTGCACATAAAAGAAAATAAATTATTATTTAACAAAATAAGGCGCATTCATTTATTAAATTTCGTATATTCATTATTATGATGTTATTTTTCCCTAACATAGTGTTTCCTTATTTATAATAAAAACAAACACGTTAAAAATTTTTGATAAAATTAAATGACTTGAAGCAAAACATTTATAAAATGACATTAACATGCTTATTATGTGTAAAGCGCGATGTATATTTCTATTTTAATAAGCATATAATTAAAGTAAATAATGGTACACATTGTTCATAGAAAATTCCTGCTTTCACTTAAAAAGATAATAATAAGTATAATAAAGCAAATTAAATGTCGATGTTAATGTCACATAACATTAATTTAACATTATTTATAGCTTCCTTTCACTGAAACACAATTAGTTTAATCCTTCATGAAATTTAATGAATGGTTTTAGCATTTTAATACCTTGTAACTGTTTTATGAGTATTTCGATAAGCAAAATGATAATAACATGAGTACTTATAAAAAATTTAATGCATTACAGCTTGTGTTTTATAATATTCACAATTAATATTTTCAAAGATTGGATTTTTTTCAAGAGAGTGTTTTACTTTTATTAACATAGTCATGAATAGGTTTTTTAGAAAAAATATATTAATCATTTAAATTTTCTAATAAAAAGCCTTTTTTAGTTCAAAAAAAGTATTTTTTTTTAATTATCTTTTAATTTGATTTAACAAATTTGCTTTTCGGAAAAATGTACTTCCAGGTTTAAAATGCAATTTTCATATCGAGAATGAACGAAAATCTTACACAGTTTTTTTAAATATAAATATTGATTTATGTTGCTACTTTACATTATGCTTCATTAACCCTTTCATGGACGGTGGTATGTTTTTGAAACCATTTAAAATTTATTCACAGATGCCACAATGGCACCAGAATTTTCGTATAAAATTTTCCGTTAATTATTTATCAGAAATATACCCTTTTCTTATTACCATATATATTTGTTCCTAAATTCCGTTGTCAATCTTCCATTTCAACCTTTTTCAATACAGGTCATTTGCCCTTGAAAGGATTGATGTGGAAATCATTTAAGTTAAAAGATTTGCTAAATCCATTGACAACATAATTTTCACATCATTTGCCTTTCTTTTTCGTTGATTTTTTTACTTGAAAATGGAAAACATTTTTGAAAAAATAATTTATTGAAAATATTATTAACTGAAAAATTTGAGTATTAACATTTAATGTTCATAAATATATTATATAGATGATGGAGTGTATCTGGAATATTACAATCGATATTGCAATACGGAATTACAACATTTTTACCACATACCCTGTTTAATACATTGTTTAATAATGAGAAAGTAAATGGTTTAAGTATTGCATAAAAATTACTTGTAGTGAATATTAATGTTTTTTTCAAAATAACTGAATATATTAGATTAATTTTAGAAACACGATTATTCAATCGGTAAATTAATTATAGATGTAAATTTTTCCATTTTTCAATATTGGGTGAAAAAAGTCCAGGCCAGGATTTGAACCAGGGATGTATTGGCCGAAGCCGACAATGCTCTACCAACTGAGTTATCCCGGATCCGAACACTGGAGGACTATTTCATCCAATTAACCTCAACGATCACTTTATCTGGTCTGATACTCTGGATCAGTTCAACAGAATAAATCGAAGTTCAATATATCGAACTGCAGAAATCAGTTGGTAGAGCATTGGCGGTTTCAGCCAATACATCCCTGGTTCGAATCCTGGCCCGGAATTTTTTCACCCAATATTGAAAAATGGAAAAATTTACATCTATAATTGAATATAGTTTGGAATTCCATGCTCTGATGAACAACTTATAAACAATGAGATATGAAAAATATGCAAAAAAATTGTGTAGTTTATATTTAAAATATAAATAAAAAAGGTTATTACTTTCTAAGTTTCTTTTTAAACCACATTTTGGGATATGCAGAATGGTAGTCAGATTTGTATGCAAATTCTATGCCCTTCTTTCACAAACAAATTACTGCTTTTTTTAAAAACAGTTCAAATCTTGAATTTCACTTTTTTGTTAAAAAAAATATATATCTAACATATTAGATCGTATAAGATAATATACAAAATCATTAAATAACGTCAAGTATGTTTAGTGTAAAACTAAATAATCTAAATAATATTGAACATTTCACCAATTGCAAGTTTTAAGTAAATGTCTGGTGGAAAAAATTTAAAAATTGCAAAATTTCTGCGGAATGATTTTCAAGGAACTGCAGAAATTTGAGATCTAGTAATCTAGTCCGACAATTTCATAGACATTGATCATTTATCATGTTTCACCATTAATACATTTATTGTATTTCAAGCATTCCCTTGTTTATGAGAATACTTATTTCTACAAACTTTCATTAAATGGCTTTTTTTCATGCAGTAGTTGCAAGTAACATTTATAAATCTGCATGCATTACTTATAGTGAGGAATTCCCACGAATATAACATTTTAATTAAACAGTTTAACTACACATGTACCTGTTATTTAAAATGTAATAGTGACACATTTTTATAAAGATTGTATTTTTAAATGTAAATACGAGTATCTCAACTCCTACCAAAATATGACACAGTATCATGTATCCCTCTAACTACAAAAAGTGTGATAAATTTTCTACCAAACTCCAATTTAGGTAAAAGTACGATCAATACGCTACTAAACTAAATACTTCATTAGTGGTTAAAAAATATCCCCCACAAAAAATATTATTTAAAAATTACCTAATTTTCCTACGAAATAGATTTTTGATTAAACCGAAATCTCAGAATTATTAAGGTTAAAAAAAAAAAAAAAAAAAAAAAAAAAAAAAAAAAAAAAAAAAAACTAAATTTCAAGCTAAATTTCAAAACTAAATCTCAAGCAATATTTAACAGTGGAAAATGTGAATGTTAATGAAATCTACTGTCAAATGCAAAATGTGTCATGCACAACGGTATTCCGATGGTGTAGAAATTTTCGAAGTGAAAAAAGACCATAATCGCTTGACCAGATCGTGAGATAACGACAGTACTGCTTCTTCCGCTACAAAATTCTCACACCA
Source organism: Maratus speculifer (assembly GCA_964019185.1). Classification (NCBI taxonomy): domain Eukaryota; kingdom Metazoa; phylum Arthropoda; class Arachnida; order Araneae; family Salticidae; genus Maratus; species Maratus speculifer. The sequence goes on from OZ025297.1 coordinate 104,736,207, forward strand.
TCGGGATACCGATATGTGTGAGGTACAATAAATGCCACACACTTTTTGTATTCGACGATAGGTTACACTGGCATTCACATTTTCTGCTGTTAAAAATTGAAAGACTACGTATTGATATCGTTTAGAGTTATTCGTGATTTGAACGATGTCTTTTAACCTGCTACCACGCTATCACACTCGCATTTGGCTGAATTTTACGAGATCGCATGCACTTCCAGTACTCTGCGCTCTCTATAGGAACGTGAGCAGTCATCGTTCTATTCAAAGACGGGATTCATTACAGCAATACCCTTTTCTTGTGGGACCCATTTAAAATGCACGAATCGATTTTCTTAATTCATTATAACAACAGAACAATAACGGAAATTTATTGAACGTAACATTTACAATAATGACGTACGTATGTAACGCAGCATTTACAATAACATTATTTATAAAAAAGACTCATAATGTTAAATGGCTTTAAATAGCAGAACCTTTATAAAACGACAATAAGATACTTATTTTCAAAAAAGTGTAATAAATATTTCAATTTTAATCAACATTTACTTGAGGCAAATAATGATACACAATATTAATAGAAGATTATTTCTTTCACTATAAAAAATAATAACATGGATAATAAAGGACATTTTGTAATATCATATAACATTATTTTATTATTATTTATTAAATGAAAAAATTTTCATTTTTACTAGAACATTATTGGTATAATAAATCATATAATTTACTAAAATATTTTCTCGTTTTAATACCCTGTCACTGTTTTATATTTATTTTTGTAAACAAAATGATAAAGAGTACACATAAAATACTTAAACCTGAAGTGATTTTATTAAAATTTATGGACTTTGCTTTAAAGTAAAAAGAAAATGCATAATTAATAGACTGAAACATTGCATGAAATTTTATCTGCTTTAACATAACCATAAAAATGTGCATCATGGAAAATATATGATTTACATATAAAAATCCCTACTGTTTAAAAGAAATAATCAATGATGTTTAATCAATAAATTAAAACACTTTGTAAAATCATAATAAAATGAAAAATAAAGTAGGATGCGTTTCGAGCTGCAACAGTAACATCTCGTCATCAGCTAAATAACACGTGTCCGTAAGGACACAAGCCCCACCAGTGGCCGAGAGATTCTGACCTCTCAACTGGTAGATGGCAGCTGCTGGGTTCGAACCCAATCGCGGCCGTCGGCCTAACCGTTCGGAGTTTTTGTGGTTTTCTTCGAACGTTGTGTAAATACGGTTAGGCTCCCTTAGAAAGCCCCCAGGAAGGGCACTCCCTCCCCGGGCCTACAGCCCTCGAGTAGATAATAGGCCGTCACAAAATAAACCAAACCAAATAAACCGTAAATGCACAGAATCGAGATAAAGTGAAATGTTCCAGTCTTTCCCTTTATCTCAATTCTGTGCCCTTACAGACACGTGTTGGTTTAGCTGATGACGAGCTGTTATTGTTGTAGCTCGAAATGCGTCCTACTTTATTTTTCATTTTATGGTGATTTTACAAAGTGTTTTACTTTATTTTTTAAATATCGCCAGTGTTTACGGTGTTTTTTCACGATGTTTAATCAATAATTTGTATATGTTAAAATTTTTTACATTTGCTTTTCATGAAAAATATTTGCGAAATTTAAATATTAAACAAGTGAGTAAGTGTGATCACAGATCGCGGAGGTTTTCGTTTAATATTTCTTTAAAACAAAATATTTTTTAATTAATAAACCCAAATTGTTAATTCATAGTTATTAAATTCTCACATAAATCATCGCACCAATAAACTGAATTTTAAAACAATTATAAAAGGAAGTAATTTAATTTAATCAAATTAAAAATGTGTAAATCAAATTATTTAAATAAAATGCAATATTCGAATAAAACGCAAATCCGTAAAAAAATAGCGAAATTATAAGTAAAATTTTTAATTTCTAAATTCCAAAAGAATTATTTAAAGGAAATTTAAAATACTTAATTATTAATAAATCAGAGTACTTTTTTAAAATAGAAGAAAAACTGAATTCCAATAAATATTATGAATGTCAGATGGCGGAAACCCTTTTAATAAAAACTTTTAAATTGGCAAGAATACAAATTCTATTCATTGAATCCATCTTAATATGAAAATTTCAACTTCCAGTACGGGGATCGAACTCATTCTTTTTACTAGCGAAAGGATTTACCTCCAAGATATGATGTCTACACGCCAAAGTTCGAAATTAAAGTTATGTTTGAAAATTTAAATCGCAAAAATGTAAAGATGACATTGGAAAAGTTAATTTAATTGAAATAATAAACTTTTTCAAAACATTATGATTTATCATGAGACATAATGTCAGGTTTATTTTATAATAATTTGAAAACGAGATGGTTAAAATATGTCCAATATGACTTTTGGCCGTTAAAAAAGTTACATGTTTGAATTTGGATGAAACAGAACACATTTTAAATTTCCATTAACCCTTCCGGCGCACTACTCTTTAAATTTTGAATTTAAAGAAAAAAATTAGGCAATCTAATTAGGCCTAGAGGAGAACACAGGTATTGTTTTGTAAAGATTGCACTAATCATTTTAATTATACAGCTGTTGCCGAAGTGGTAACCTCCCATAAGTAAAGCATTGATAAGCGCTCATTTAATAAGAATTACTAGTAAATCAAAGATTTCGTTAATTAGATCACTTCTAAAATTTTCGATCCCCCCCCCCTCCTAATTATTTTACATCTTTCTAACACACAGAAAATAATAACTTTGAAATTCCAAAAAAATGAAGAATCTGTCTTTGTCACTTTATTTTGATACTATTAAATAAATAAATATTTATCTAAATTTCCAGCATATTTTAAATTTCCCGCTTTTCTCCCTCCCCCTCCCCTTGCCCTTATAAAATTTCTAGTATCCACATTTTTTTTTGGTAATTTTTACAAACAAAATCAGCTATGTTTTAATGTAAATCAATTTTATATCATTTTATCGAAAAATAAAAATAAAATGTTTTTTTAAATGACTCTTCTGAAAAGCACATTTAGACATTTCAAGTAATCGCAACTATTCATCCCGAGTAAAATTTTCATATATTTTTTAATTTGTTCTTTCGTATTGCTTACTTAAAATCATAATAATTTTTGCACATTTGAAATCATTAAATTTTGGTAATATAAATAATTGCGTGCACTAATAAATATAGGCATGTAATAACTAAATTTAATATGATGTGGTGTCCAGAATTTTCATAGTAAAACAACAGTAAGTAAACTGGTAAAAATTCTAAATGTTTTCGTCAGATAATCTGTAAGAAGCTCTCTTTTTTCACAGGAAGTGGGGATAGGGGATGAATGAACATCAGAGATAGGGATAGCGGGGTGTGAAATGAAGGGAACAAAATGAAACTATTCAATGTATACAATATTTGTACACTCATATTGCGTTTAAGGTGGAAACATTTCTTTTGAATAGTGAAAGTTCAGAGGGTGAAGTTTTCTTTAACCCCCTGACTGCCCAGCCAAAGGGTAATATTGTAATGTTGTTTTCTCTGTAATTTATTAAAAATATAAAAAAAAGATGTTTTTTCCAACCTGATGCAAAATACGTTATAGTATCAGTGTATAATCTTTGATAGCATCAATCCTAACTTAATTTTTCAGAATTGGGTTTTATTTGTGGAATTATACTAATTTAAATATTGCTTATGTTGCAGTGAAACCTGCAGCTTAGTGTGTGAAAAAATCAGCCGGCGGCAGTCAGGAGGTTAACTAATACAGTAGAACCCCGCACATTCGGACCCCGTTAATCCGGATCGGTTGTTTTTTTTCTCAAGTTTGAGAAGCGATTGGCTAACTTCCATAACATTAACTTGTTTCGTCGTCGTACTCTGAATTAAAAAAAAAAAAACTTTTTCAGAAATCTTTTTGGAAGAATTAAGCAAAGTAAACATTTTTACTGTCTGTAAATAGTCAATAAGTTTAACATAAAGGTGATTTTCTGTAAGTATGTTTTATTTTATTTCATTTTTTTCTAATTCTCCGGATAATCCGGATTTTTGATAATCCGGATTGAGTCTGGTCCCAGTTAATCCGAATTATCGGGGTTTTATTGTATTACGAGATCGTTTCTTAGTTTAAACAAAATAAATGTAAATAAGTGTAAAATACATATAAGTAAGAGTTTACATTAAGGTATTCATTCAAATTTAAGTGTGCATACAAATTAATATAATAAAATTATACTCATGTAATAAATTAAAAAAAAACCTTTATTTAAAAATGTAACAATAGATTTATATGACAATGCGTGAAAATTAAAAAATACACTTAAAAAAATTATTTGAAAGTAGACAAAATATAACTTTAAAAATAATCCAGAAACTTAAAACATTGAATGATTTTTTTCCAGCTGACTGAAGTTCCTTACATGCATATTGATAGAAATAGTGCGTATATATGTATATGTACCGGGTGTCCAGTAAATAACTGACCCATTTTGAACTTAAATAACAAATAAACGGCTTGAGGTAATAATGCGCAGTTTGCGGTATTGTTATTGGAAAATCAATAAATTTTTAAAATACTTTGTTAATATAGTTCAAATTTCGGAAAAAAATATCGCCCTGGCGGTAACAGGCTGTTTGAATACAGACATGACTCTTAATTTTCATAAATATGAGATTTTCGGCTGAATCTGAATCTATATGTTGTCGAATCTGAATCTATATGTTGAATAGACTCTCGAATCAGATTCAGAAATAGGGTACGTTGGTTGGAAAGTGATTTAAAATAATATTTGTGATTGAACCATTTGTATTATATTTCCCCTCCTCAGTCTTGAGACTGAGATATTATTTTAAATATTATTATATTACATTAACAAAGTGCGTATTTTAAAATTTATTTATATTCTAATAACAATACAGCAAGGCGCGCATTTTTATCTCAAACAGTTTTTTTGTTATTTACATTCAAAATGGGTCAGTCATTTACTGGACACCCGGTATATATGTATGTGTATATAATATATATATAAACTGAACTCTAAACATGTGCTTTCAAGTTTTAGTATTAGTTTGATATAAACGGAAAAAGTAAAAGAAAAATTGTAAAATAATAATAATAAATAAATAAATAAAAAATAAATAAATTTACATATTTATATCCCCCCCCCCCTAGAAGTAAAAAATTAAGTTGACAGTGTTATATTAATCGGAATCTTGCATTATATCAACACTGACAATTTTGTGTCAGTGCGGAAATTTCAATGACCTTCAACCCGATTACTGATTTTGGACTAATATGGGCGACATCCAATGTCCAACTTCAAAGTATTGGTTCTCATAAAATCGCAAAAAGTCGCAATAGATCTCTTGGGATATTATTCTAGAAGGTTCATTCTACATTTTGTAGTAAAATCTCCGATATGTTCGGAGGAGTTTTTTTTATACATCACTTTTTATGTACGAAAATCCCTTAAAACTATGTATTTTTAAAATGTATCAACTTTTTAAGATTTTTGAAATTTTTGCAACCGAAAAAACAAATTAAATATATAATTTAATGCTGTTTCAGAAAAGTGCAAAGAAAATTTTTTTAATTTATCTGAAAAAGTCTTAATTAGGCTATGAATGCGACGAATTTGACTGAAAATCGCGCAACAGTAGAAAACGCTCAAAACTCCCAACTTCAGATAAGCAACGCGAATTCATGAAAGCATATAAAACCAAAATATTAAAGAATATAAATCGTCAGATATTTCTCAATACTGTGGAATTTATTTCATTTCGAAATACGAAACTTCGATTTTTTGATTTTTGGCCACATAATCTCAATTTGGGACCACTGTGCGCCGTTGCAAAATGTAACACATTTTGAAATTAAATAACTTCTGCAAGAATGTGTTCTTAAAAAATATATATAAATTAAAAATATATTTAATATATTGACATTCATCTTAAGAAAATTCATATATTATATACAATTTCAATTTGCTACTAATTTCGATGGCTAAAAAAATGATTGTAGCTTATTCAATATATATATATATAATACATAGTTGTATTTTTTAATTCATCATTTATTTAATTTTTTAAACATTCACTAAAAAAACTATTTTTTCACTTTAGTGATAACTACTTATTACTTTGAGAAATATATCCTTTTTTTCTTATTTTCTAAGTTTTTTTTCTAATTAATTGCCTCCACCCAAAATAAAGAAAAATCACAAACATTGAAAAAAAAATATTAAAAGATCTTCTAAAATAATTTATTTTTTCCTTTTTTATTGTAAATATTTTTTTAGTTGATAGAAAAACTGTCTGTGTTTTTTAAAATTATTAAGATCTCAGTTTGAAATTAATCCCTCCTCATACATTTTTTTTAAAATTACTTTCATTTTTTCATAATTAATATTTGCGTTTGTACTTTGATAAATGTTAAGAGTAAAATTTTAATTTGACTTATAATGTATTCTGTGCAATAAATGAATTAGAAATTGGAAATACCTGATTAGAATTACTTAAATATTTATAAAAGTATTCAATGTAACTCAGTAAACTAATTATATTGTATTAAACTGGCTATAGGGAAATTTATTTTTATTTTATTTATTATTCATTTCATATAAATGCATTATTTCTGCAGATCATTTTGCGTAAATAAGAAATGATGTCTGTTTCCTCCTCCCTTCCATTTCTCCCAAACGGATAAAATATTTTTTTTTTATATTTTGACAGTTTTAATGTAATTTAAACAACTATATTTTTTTTCTCACTATGTTTTTTTTTTTTTTTTTTTTTTTTTTGCATCTTTTACATAGGAGTATGGTGTATATTATTTGCACAATATTTTATTTATGTCAAATATATTAATTTTTGTTTTTATGTAGTGAGCGCTCTTAATTCATTATTGCATATGAGCACTTCATAAAAGAAAATCAAATTAGTGCATTTGAAGTAGATAAAAATTTGCTACATATATCTTTCTTTTTGTTCTTTTGTAATACATTTAAATTGCTTAATCCTGTTTCATTTTACCATTCAGCGTTTTATATAAAAAAAAGATGCAAAAATAACGATTTTTTTAATGCTTACTTACATTTATCGTAATCAATGAATAATCCATATATCCACTGATAAGTGCCAATATAGCATAAACAATATTACGCTTACTAATTTATTTAGATACAGCGCCTCATCTTTTTGCGTCCTTTTGAGAACAATGGATTTTGAACTTTTTCTATCGATGATAATTTTCAGAATTTTCAAGATATATTTTTTAGACTTTCACAAATGTTGCTCTCTACATTTAGGTAATACATAATGCACATGAATTTGTGATTGCATTCACACATGTGCAGTGAAACATTATTTAGTAAATCTGCTTATTTTTCTTGCAATTTTTAACATTTTTTAACTTTGATTACAAGGTATTGTGTACAATATTGTATGTCATATATTCTGTAAAGAACATTCCTTTTTTTATTAAGAACTCTGGAAATTATACTCAAAAAACTTGGCAAAATTTGAGATTGTGTTAATGAAAACCTTAATTTCTCTACGAGTGCAATGCTATCCTCATACAAATTAACAGTTTACTACAAGAAGCCATTTTATCATAATTTACAGTTTGAACACTTTTGCTACATTAGTTTTGATTGGGTTATCCAAAAGATATTCATTTTTCAATCCGTCAACTGTCTCCTACGGAGTTTCGGGATAAAATCTTCGCAGAAATAATTGACCTATTTTATTCTGTTTACAATCCTGGATTTTCAGGATAATTTTTCATTGTTTCTAAATATTCAACAAACCGTCTTAAATCGCAAGTGACCGGTCACTTTTGGCCATAAAGTGCACATTTCTAAGCAAAACAACGTTCTCATTTGAAGTATAATCAATAAACACTTAAATAAAATCATTATTCAACAGCTTAACATCTCGCAATACAAACTCAAACCTGTTTCTAAAAGTTTATTTTTTTCACTGTGTATGACCCACTCCCACCATTTATTTGTAATCATTACACTTACAAGTAAAAAAAATTGGCAGAGTATATTAATAATAACAGGAAAGTATGAAGACATCTGACATTTTTTAGCGCTTTTTCATATGACAAAATAAACACAAGCGAACTAAAAATAAAGAAATAAGCCGATATATGTACAAAGTCAGTGAATATGCATTATTTTAACCCTTTTGTATCCGATTTTTTTTTTCAATTTTTTGAAAAAATTAGTTTTATGTTAATAACACTAACACTAGCTATCCAAATAGATTAAATAAATTTTAAAGAATGTTTCACTGTCTGAAACATAACGAGTATTGTTGTTTTACGGACTATTCAATTCATATTCTCATAACAATAGTTTAAGGAAGATTTTTCCGTGATGTTTAGAAAATATTATATTAGAACGAGATTTACCGGATGTCACAGTTTTCTAATACTTTTTGCGATTTATTAAACATGGTTCTTTCAGGAATATAGCCTTTATTTTAAATTAACAGATTTAAATATATGTTTTAAATAAAATAATCGCAAATGATGTAAAGAGAATTGTGCAAATATTTATTATTATTACAATTACTATTAATTACTATTAATTACTATAAATTACTATAATTACTACAGATGCCTTAACGTAAAGGAAGTAATACAGTTAATGCCTAGATATATGCTAGAAATACTGCATGTAAACTGTAACCAAAGTATTTGTTAAAACAAAATATTACTCAATTTAAAGGCATGTACTATTAATAATACACCATACTCGAATGTGTTTAATTAGTACCATGGGTATTTAGTATCATGTTAATTGACATTGTTGAATGTTATTTTTTCCCACATCATAAACTTTGACATTAAAATTAATTAGAGTAACTTTAACTTATCAGGGTAACTTAAGTCCCAGAGAAAAAAAGATTAAATCTGCTACATCATTTAAGTTAACGACAAAGTTGTGGTTTTAAAATATAGATAGCTGCTTTAGTGTGAATTTGGCAGTTCATTGGAAATAATTCGTCAAGGTTCCACCATGGCAGAATGGATCAAATGTGGATTGTGGAGCAAAGTTATTCTGATTTGACGCAAAGTTAATTTGATTGACTGTATTGGAGAAAAGAAGGCGGACAGTGTTTTCTAATATAGATCATACACCATTGAAATATCACTTATTCACGTTTAGTATGATTCTACGAAGTTCGCGAATCTAAATAAGTAACAATGATATACATGGTCGGATTCATAACTAATTAGCCTCACTTTATTTTGAAGCTGACGTACATCGGCGCGCGCACCTCTTGCTAGGGACGATGGTGGTAGGCGTTTGACTTCTATATTGTCATACAATGGCTGAAAAAGAGCATTGTGCGCAAGTGAAAGGACATCAAGGAAGTCTGGAAGATTCACCACACTAACTTGCCCAGCCACACTTTCTTCAATGAGAGCGCTTACCTGGCTCAACTGAACATTTCAATTGTGCGGACTTATCGCCCTCTGACCTCCTCTTGTTTCCGTGCTTAAAATCAGCGCTGAAAGGTAAACGCTCCAACTCGATAGAGGACATTCAAAAAATGTCAAGATGGTCCTTGAAGCCATCCCGGAACAGGCCTACGTGGACGCCTTTCGAGCCATGGAAATGCCGCCTACAAAAGTGCATTGATGCAGGAGGTACCTATTTTGAAGAATACTAGGCAATACTACCAATTTGCTCAATAAATCTGACCCTTTGAGCAAAGGTTCATTATTTATGAATCCGACCATGTATCTTGCTATTTTTACTATAATTAATAAGCCATGAGAATATACTTAATATATCTTTGAGTGAATTTTAACGGTGAGACGTCGAACCACAGAATTTCGGCCATAAAATGAAAATATTAGTGGATTGAGCATTTCAAAACGCTTCAAAAATTATAATGTTATAAAAAATAACAACATTCAGGGATACTTAAAAATATGTGTTAGAGAAAAATATTTAAAGCATGAACATTGAGCATACCACAAATAATAATGTAAAGTATGGAAATTATTCAAAGTTTTTGAAACATCTAAAATTTTAAATATAAAAATAATGCAACCTTATTGAAAAGGATGAAGTAAAAAAAAAACTTTAAATTCTAAATTTTAATGTAGTTTATTTTAAAATTAAAATTTCCTTTTAATTAATTAAAGAAACATTTAATGTTATTTTAGCATTTAAAAATAACTATAAGAATATGGAAAGTAAATGAAGGAAGTTGCAAATTCTAAACTTATTATGAATTTATACTAGTGTTTTTACTGAGATTTTTAGTCAGAAAAACATATTATAACTCTGTTATCGAGATAAATAAATAATCTAGAAATAATTATTAATATATTTATATCTATAAAATATTTAGAATACGTTAATGTTCTCTGTTTTTAGAGAGCATAATAAACTTTTATAATATATTTTATGAAATACAGGAAAGAAAGAAATGGTAATTTTAAAAGAAATATAAAAGTTATCTGAAACATGAAGAGGGAATAATAATTTATTCAAATCCTTTCGCTTTTCTCAATAAATTTGTTTTGACAGGTGTATTTGAAAACGAGACTTATAACATCTAACTTCTGTCAGATTGCTTTCTTATTTTTATTGAAAATTGAAAGTTCTCACACAATAACATTGTCAATGAAGCTTATATAGGAAATGTATTTTACAATATATAAACTGCCACTCAGACATATTGTATTTCAAAGAAAATTTCGAAAAAGCGTCACTTGAAATAATGTTTATGCGTTGAGTATTCAAAAATAGATGTATACTGTTCTATTTTATTCAAACTCTTTATTTTTCAAAAATAAGTATTAAGTTATATTAGTTTCTGCAAATTTTACGGATATTGCATTAAGCAATAAAATAATATCATCTAAAACGAAAAATATTTAGTATAGAATCCTGCTTTAAACAGTAAGTTTCTATGATTCCAGCAAAGAAGCATGTACAAAATTTTTACTTTTTATGAAAATATTGAAGAGCGATTTCTACCGCTATATCTTGCAGTTGTATTTTACCAGATTTTCTTGCATATGTCATCTTACCTCAAGAGATACGTTTCCCAGCCCCAATTTGTGTACATGAGGCTCTAAAATGACGCCGATTTGCTCTGTTTCAAATACATTACGTGGCATTGAATTTTAATTAGAACACCAGTGACTATCGATTAAAATTTTGTAACCATTCATTTCAGTTTGACAACTGGATTTTAATGCTGAATCAAATGTTGTCGTGAAAGCTAACGGCTGTTTTGGTGATAGATGAAGCAAGATAAATGTAACATTTGAAAGACAACTTGGATCAATAAAATTTGAATACTTTTTTTTTCTAAATACGAACTAAATATATTTTGAAATGATGAAATTTTGAATAAAAATCGAATAAAAAACTTAAAAAAGTTTGTCAAATCTGAAAGCTGATTGCAAAGTGTACACCGCAAGCTCATAAAATATGTTCCCATGAAATATGATTAAACTGCTACGCATGATTTTGATCTTATATAACTTCTTTAATGGTATAATTTTTATCGATTTCAACATTTACAGTCACAGAAAAAAAAAAAAAAAAAAAAAAAATTGACATTTGCGAATTTAGACGTTTTGTTAAATATCTAAAAATATGGCCGAGAGGGTCTGACCTCACAACTGGTAGATGGCAGCTGCTGGGTTCGAACCCAATCGCGGCCGTCGGCCTAACCGTTCGGAGTTTTCGTGGTTTTCTTCGAACGTTGTGTAAATACGGGTTAGGCTCCCTTAGAAAGACCCCCACGAAGGGCACTCCCTCCCCGGGCCTATATCCCTAGAGTAGATAATAGGCCGTCACAAAATAAGCCAAACCAAATAAACCGTAAGGGCACAGAGTCGAGATAAAGTAAAATGTTCCAGTCTTTCACTTTACCTCGATTCTGTTCCCTTACAGACACGTGTTGGTTTAGCTGATGACAAGCTGTTATTGTTGTAGCTCGAAATGCGTCTTACTTTATTTTTCATTTTATGGTGATTTTACAAAGTGTTTTACTTTATTTTTTAATTATCGTCAGTGTTTACGGTGTTTTTTCGCGATGTTTAATCAATAATTTGTATATGTTAACATTTTTTACATTTCCTTTTCATGAAATATATTTGCGGAATTTAAATATTAAACAAGTGAGTAAGTGTGATGACAGATCGCGGAGGTTTTCGTTTAATATTTCTTTAAAACAAAATATCCTTTAATTTATAAAACCAAATTGTTAATTAATAATTAAATTCTCACATAAATCATAGCACCAATAAACTGAATTTTAAAACAATTATAAAAGGAAGTAATTTAATTTAATCAAATTAAAAATGTATAAATCAAATTATTTAAATAAAATGCAATATTCGGATAAAACGCAAATCCGAAGAAAATAGCGAAATTATAAGTAAAATTTTTAATTTCTAAAATCCAAAAGAATTACTTAAAGGAAATTTAAAATACTTAATCATCAATAAATCAGAGTACTTTTTTAAAATAGAAGAAAAACTGAATTCCAATAAATATTATGAATGTCAGATGGCGGAAACCCTTTTAATAAAAACTTTTAAATTGGCAAGAATACAAATTTTATTCATTGAATCCATCTTAATATGAAAATTTCAACTTCCAGTACGGGGATCGAACTCATTCTTTTTACTAGCGAAAGGATTTACCTCCAAGATAATGATGTCTACACGCCAAAGTTCGAAATTAAAGTTATGTTTGAAAATTTAAATCGCAAAAATGTAAAGATGACATTGGAAAAATTAATTTAATTGAAATAATAAACTTTTTCAAAACATTATGATTTATCATGAGACATAATGTCAGGTTTATTTTATAATAATTTGAAAACGAGATGGTTAAAATATGTCGAATATGACTTTTGGCCGTTAAAAAAGTTACATGTTTGAATTTGGATGAAACAGAACACATTTTAAATTTCCATTAACCCTTCCGGCGCACTACTCTTTAAAGTTTGAATTTAAAGAAAAAAAATTAGGCAATCTAATTAGGCCTAGAGGAGAACACAGGTATTGTTTTGTAAAGATTGCACTAACCATTTTAATTATACAGCTGTTGCCGAAGTGGTAACCTCCCATAAGTAAAGCATTGATAAGCGCAGTAAGAAGAGAATTGCAGTGAAGCGCGTATTACAGTAAAACATTTTACCTATTATTTAAAAACAGTAAACAGTTTCATTTTACCATTCAGCGTTTTATATAAAAAAAAGATGCAAAAATAACGATTTTTTAATGCTTACTTACATTTATCGTAATCAATGAATAATCCATATATCCACTGATATGTGTCAATATAGCATAAACAATATTACGCTTACTAATTTATTTAGATACAGCGCCTCATCTTTTTGCGTCCTTTTGGGAACAATGGATTTTGATTTTTTCTATCGATGATAATTTTCAGAATTTTCAAGATATGTTTTTTAGACTTTCACAAATGTTGCTCTCTACATTTAGGTAATACATAATGCACATGATTTTTTGATTGCATTCACACATGTGCAGTGAAACATTATTTAGTAAATCAGCTTATTTTTCTTGTAATTTTTAACATTTTTTAACTCTGATTACAAGGTATTGTGTATAATATTATATGTCATATATTCTGTAAAGAACACTCCTTTTTTATTAAGAACTCTGGAAATTATACTCAGAAAACTTCGCAAAATTTCAGATTGTGTTAATGAAAACCTTAATTTCTCTACGAGTACAATGCTATCCTCATACAAATTAACAGTTTACTACAAAAAGCCACTTGATCATAATTTACAGTTTGAACACTTTTGCTACATTAGTTTTGATTGGGTTATCCAAAAGATATTCATTTTTCAATCCGTCAACTGTCTCCTACGGAGTTTCGGGATAAAATCTTCGCAGAAATAATTGACCTATTTTATTCTGTTTACAATCCTGGATTTTCAGGATAATTTTTCATTGTTTCTAAATATTCAACAAACCGTCTTAAATCGCAAGTGACCGGTCACTTTTGGCCATAAAGTGCACATTTCTAAGCAAAACAACGTTCACATTTGAAGTATAATCAATAAACACTTAAATAAAATCATTATTCAACAGATTAACATCTAGCAATACAAACTCAAACCTGTTTCTAAAAGTTTATTTTTTTCACTGTGTATGACCCACTTCCACCATTTACCTGTAATCATTACACCTAGAAGTGAAAAAATTGGCAGAGTATATTAATAATAACAGGAAAGTACGAAGACATCTGACATTTTTTAGCGCTTTTTCATATGACAAAATAAACACAAGCGAACTAAAAATAAAGAAATAAGCCGATATATGTACAAAGTCAGTGAATATGAATTATTTTAACCCTTTTGTATCTGATTTTTTTTTTCAGTTATTTGGAATAATTAGTTTTATGTTAATAACACTAACACTAGCTATCCAAATAGATTAATTAAATTTTAAAGAATGTTTCACTGTCTGAAACATAACGAGTATTGTTGTTTTACGGACTATTCAATTCATATTCTCATAACAATAGTTTAAGGAAGATTTTTCCGTGATGTTTAGAAAATATTATATTAGAACGAGATTTACCGGATGTCACAGTTTTCTAATACTTTTTGCGATTTATTAAACATGGTTCTTTCAGGAATATAGCCTTTATTTTAAATTAACAGATTTAAATATATGTTTTAAATAAAATAATCGCAAATGATGTAAAGAGAATTATGCAAATATTTATTATTATTATTATTAATTACTATGAATTACTACAATTGCCTTAACGTTAAGGAAGTAATACAGCTAATGCCTAGATACATGCTAGAATTACTGCATGTAAACAGTAACAAAAGTATTTGTTAAAATAAAATAATAATCAAATTTTTATTAATTATTAATTTGTTAAAATAAAAATACACCATACTCGAATATGTTTATTTAGTACCATGGGTATTTAGTACCATGTTTTTAATTGACATTGTTGATTGTTATTTTTTCCCATATCATAAACGTTGACATTACAATTAATTAGAGTAACTTTGACTTATCAGGGAAACTTAAGTCCCAGAGAAAATAGATTAAATCTGTTACATCATTTAAGTTAACGACAAAGTTGTGGTTTCAAAATATAGACAGCTGCACTAGTGTGAATTTGGCAGTTCACTCGAAATAATTCGTCAAGGTTCCACCATGGCAGAATGGATCAAAGGTGGAATGCGGAGCAAAGTTATTCCTATTTGACGCAAAGTTACTTTGATTGACTGTATTGGTGATAAGAAGGTGGTCAGTGTTTTCAAATTTAGACCATACATAATTGAAATATCACTTATTTACGTTTAGTATGATTTTACGAAGATCGCGAATCTAAATAAGTAACAATGATATACAAGGCCGGATTCATAAGTAATTAGCCTCACTTTATTTTGAAGCTGACGTACATCGGCGAGCGCACCTCTTGCTAGGGACGATGGTGGTAGCCGTTGACTTATATATTGTCATACAAAGGCTGAAAAAGAGCATTGCGCGCAAGTGAATGGACATCAAGGAAGTCTGGAAGATTCACCACACTAACTTGCCCAGCCACACGCGCTGTTCAATGAGAGCGCTTACCTGGCTGAACGGAGCATTTCAATTGTCCGGTCTTGTCGCCCTCTGACTTCCTCTTGTTTTCGCGCTTAAAGTCAGCGATGAAAAAATAACGCTTCAATTAGATAGAGGACCTTCAAGACAACGTCAAAGCGGCCCTTGAAGTCATCTCGGAACAGGCCTACGTGGACGCCTTTCGAGCCATGGAAATGTCGCCTACAAAAGTGCATTGATGCAGGAGGTACCTATTTTGAAGAATACTAGGCAATACTACCAATTTGCTCAATAAATATGACCCTTTGAGCAAAGGTTCATTATTTATGAATCTGACCATGTATCTCGATATTTTTACTGTAATTATTAAGCCATGAGAATATACTTAATATATCTTTGAGTGAATTTTAACGGTGATACGTCGAACCACAGAATTTCAGCCATGAAATGGAAATATTAGAGGATTGAGCATTCCAAAACGCTTAAAAATTATAATGTTATTAAAAAAATAACAACATTCATGTATACTTAAAAATATGTGTTAGATAAAAATATTTAAAGCATGAGCATACCACAAATAATAATGTAAAGTTCGGAAATTATTCAGAGTTTTTGAAACATCTAAAATTTTAAATATATAAATAATGCAACCTTATTGAAAAGGATGAAGTAAAAAAATAACTTTAAATTCTAAATTTTAATGTATTTAATTTTTAAATTAAAATTTCCTTTTAATTAATTAAAGAAACGTTTAATGTTATTTTAGCATTTAAAAATAACTATAAGAATATGGAAAGTAAATGAAGGAAGTTGCCAATTCTAAACTCATTAAGAATTTATACTGGTGTTTTTACTGAGATTTTTAGTCAGATAATCATATTATAACTCTGTTATCCAGATAAATAAATAATCTAGAAATAATTATTAATGTATTTATATCTATAAAATATTCAGAACACGTTAATGTTCTCTGTTTTTAGAGAGCGTAAGTAACTTTTACAATATATTTTATGAAATACAGGAAAGAAAGAAATGGTAATTTTAAAAGAAATATAAAAGTTGTCTGAAACATGAAGCGGGAATAATAATTTATTCAAATCCTTTCGCTTTTATCAATAAATTTGTTTTGACAGGTGCGTTTGAATACGAGACTTATAACATGTAACTTCTGTCAGATTGCTTTCTTATTTTCATTGAAAATTGAAAGTTCTCACACAATAACATTGTCAATGAAGCTTATATAGGAAATGTATTTTACAATATATAAACTGCCACTCAAACATATTGTATTTCAAAGAAAATTTCGAAAAATCGTCGCTTGAAATAATGTTTGTGCGTTGAGTATTCAATAATAGATGTATACAGTTCTATTTTATTCAAATTCTTTTTTGTTCAAAAATAAGTATTAAATTATGCTAGTTTCTGTAAAATTTACGGTTATTGCGTTAAGCGATAAAATAATATCATCTAAAACGAAAATTTTTTACTATAGAATCCTGCTTTAAACAATAAGTTTCTATGATTCCAGCAAAGAAGCATGAGCAAATTTTTTTCTTTTTTATGAAAGTATTGAAGAGCGATTTCTACCGCTATATCTTGCAGTTGTATTTTACCAGATTTTCTTGCATATGTCATCTTACCTCAAGAGATACGTTTACCAGCCCCTATTTGTGTATATGAGGCTCTGACGCCGATTTGCTCTGTTTCAAATACATTACGTGGCATTGAATTTTGATTAGAACACCAGTGACTATCGATTAAAATTATGTAACCATTCATTTCAGTTTGACAACTGGATTTTAATGCTGAATCAAATGTTGTCGTGAAAGCTAACGGCTGTTTTCGTGATAGATGAAGCAAGATAAATATAACATTTGAAAGACAACTTTGATCAATAAAATTTGAATACTTTGTCTTTTTTCTAAATACGAACTAAATCTATTTTGAAATGATGAAATTTTGAATAAAAATCGAAAAAAAATCTCAAGAAATTTGTCAAATTTGAAAACTGATTGCAAAGTGTACACCGCAAGCTCATAAATTATGCTCCTATGAAATATGATTAAACTGCTACGCATGGTTTTGATCTTATATAACTTCTTTAATGGAATAATTTTTATCGATTTCAACATTTACAGTCACAGCAAAAAAAAAAAAAAAAAAAAAAAAAAAAAAAAATCTTGACATTTGCGATTTTAGACGTTTTGTTAAATATCTAAAAATATACATAAGGAATAACTTCGAAACTCCAGATGTACAAACAAAATAGTGCAGGTCACATATTTTCGAGAAGACATTTTTCCAAAATCCAATAGGGGACCATCAACAAAGTGAAAATGAACGAGTATATTTTGAATAATCCTGTCAAAACTGATGTAGTAAAAACGTTCAAACTCCAGATTATGATTAAGTGGCTCATGGGAAAAATTTGTGTTCATTTTTATGCGGATAGCATATATACTCGTAGAGAAATTAAAGTTTTTATAAAAACGGTCTAAAATTTCTCCAAGTTTTTTGCTTATAATTTTCAGAGTTCTTAATACAAAACAACGTTCTTTTCAGAAAATATGAGAAACGACATTGTACATAGCACCCTGTAATCAAAATTAAAAAATATGAATAATTGTATGAAAAACGAGCAGGTTTACTAAATAAATTTTCACTGCGCATGCGTCGTCTCTAATAAAATTCCATTTGCACAGTGTGTTAGCTAAATGTATAGAGCAACTTTTGTTCAAGTTTCAAAATCATAGCTAGAAAATTCTGAAAGTTATCGTCGACAGAAGAAGATCAAAATCTGTTATTCCCAAAATGAAATAGAAAGATCGGGAACTGTATCCAAATATAGTAGTACGTCCAATACTTTGTAGACACTAATGAATGGAATATGGATACAGCCCCTCATTTTTTTGTTTCATTTTGGGAATGTCGGATTCTGATCATATTCTTTAAACGATAATTTTCAGAATTTTTAAGCTATGATTTTGAAACTTTTACAAAAGTTTCTCTATACATTTAGCTAACACAATATGCAAATGATATCTGTGTACAGTTGGCGCATGCGCAGTAAAAATTTTGAACCTGCTCATTTTTCATACGTTTTCTTAGTGAACCTGCTCATTTTTCATACAATTAGTAATATTTTTTTTTATTTGGATTACAGGATATTATGTAAAATCTTCTTTCTCATATTTTCTGAAAAGAACATCGTTTTTTATTAAAAACTCTGCAAATTATAAGCAAAAGACCGCTTTTATAAAATTCTTATTTTCTCTACGAGTATCCATGCTATCCGCATAAAAATGAACACAGATTATTACCATAAACCACTTAATGCTAATCTGCAGTTTGAACGCTTTTGCTGCATTAGTTTTGACAGGGTTATTCAAAATATATTCGCTCTTTTTCAATTTGTTGACCTTCCCCTGTTGGATTTTGGAAAAAAAACTCTCGAAAAATATATGACTTGTATTATTTGGTTTATAAATCTGGAGTTTTAAGAGCCATTCCTCATGTATATCTCTAGAAATTTAACAAAACATCTGAAATCGCAAATGTCACGTTTTTTTTTACTATGACTGTACTCCTGAACACTTTGATAGAAAAAAAACCTAAAATAAGCACAAAACAATACTTTTTTCATACTAAAATATTTGCCTTATAAATCGAAAAATGCCCGCCAATAAGTAAAGCAAAAATTATAGTTAAGAACTAGTGGTGACTAAAAACTTTTAGTAACAAATTAAAAAGCCTTTTTTTTCCAAAAGACGTTTGGGAAAAATTGTTTAGAGATTAAATAATGCTTAAAATAATTTTGCAATTAAAGTAAGGTTCTCTTTTCGATTTTTTTTATATATAAAACTACCAATTTTTATACATTTCAATACAAAAATTTTTTAGTAGTCTAGAAAGAAATATATTCTTAAATATATTTTTTATTAAAGTAATTGGACGTATTAATTAAAATTTGTTCGAATGGTCACAAGAGTAACAGTGGACGATCTAATATCTTATGCTATAATATGATCAAAAATTGCATATGTAGATTTTCTCTTGAAAACGGATGTAACGATTTTGACAAAATTTTGTATTTTACTATTTTCGGGCATGTTAAGTCCATCGGGCTAGATCACATATTGGAGAAAATTTGATAAGTGGGTCATTTTGTTTCATAAGTCAGGGTCGAGCAAATTTTTATTTAAGAAATTAAAGCTTATTATTTTTTTTTAATCAGGCATTTAAGGATTAAGCAGTTCTTAAAATACCCTGCGTAACAAGGTAACACTTTCTGTCAATTTTTAAGACTCATTTTAAAACCTAAATGCATAAAAATGTCAAGTTTGACTATTGTTGCGATTTGAAATCGAAATGAGTTTTGTTTTTTATGAATAAGTTTTATATCGAGTAATAAAGCAATGCGGTAAATTGGCAACCTGTTTTTACCCTTCTTCGCGGTGTGACGTCAAACATGAATTTGAAACGCCAAATTTTAGACGATTTTCCGAAAGATCGTTTACGTTTAGCAAAAAATGGAAAAAATTTCTCGATACATAGTTTCAGAATTCAGCGCGAACTTTATAAATTTTCAAAAAAAAAAAAAAAAGTTAAAAAGTAGCCAAATTTTATTCCAGATCAACCCTAAGAAATGAGTTACCAACAATATTAAACAGATTTTATGACTCATGAATAGTTAAAGTAAAAAATAAAATTACTTTATATACAAACAAGAAGAAAAACGAATGTTTTAATTAATTTCTTAACTTTAAAATCGGAAATTTTTCATTAATCGTTAAGCTAATAATTGAACTAGACAAATTTAAAACACGATTGTAAATGATTTTCCATTAGCACAGTGACAACTCATGATATTAAAGTGAAAAAATGTGAATTATTTGCAGGAATTTTCAAATCGACGTCTCTCCGAGGGAAGATAGACACGAAGGTACATGCCTACGAAAATTTATGTGTATGCATCACGCTTACATGCCGTAAGGGAATCATTATTGTGGAAAATAATCTTTTACTTTTTTCATTAAATCCCATATTTTCAAAACAACTTTCATGCAACACAAATTCAGAAACTTATTTCGGTAAAAATGAAAAGTTTTTATTGTTAATTTATTTAAGTTATTCGTTCTGTAAAATTATTTAAAACCAATAAAAATGTGTAGTTTTAAATTAAAAATGTAAGCAAAATCATCTTTGTTCAAAATATGCACTTTTAAATAAAATAAAAAGAGCTTTATTAAAAATTGGAATTTGGAATAAGTTTTCTATAAAAGTTTATCCCTAAGTAAAAATGTTTTAAAGTTTTAAAATGTATATTTTAGAATAATTTATTAGATTTTTATTTATTTATTTATTTGCATAATTTGAAATAAAGAACATCAACCTAAACTGTTGGTGACGGTAATGTATTAAGGATAATAAAACTGTCGATGACTATAAGTGATATTCTTAATTAATATTTTAATACAAAATAGATGTCCAAAAAATATTTTTTAATCGTTTCATTTTATAAATATTTCGTCTCTGTTTTATACGTTTAAAAATGTATTAAGAAAATTTTATTTTAATAACTGTTATCTAAATCATGTCTGGGGGGGGTGAGAAAAAAGAATAATACATTCAAAAGTGTACATGAAACAGAAATTAGCCAAATTGTATTTCCGATCAGCCTTAAGATATAATAATTACCAACAATATTAAAGAAATTCTATGCTGTTACTAGTGAATAGTTTAGTTTAAAATAAAAATTAATTAATATTTCAATACGCAAGGAGAAAAAAAAAAGAATGTTTAATTTAATCTTCGAATATTAAAATAAAAAAAAAATTATTAACCGTTAAACTAATAATTGAACTTTGCAAATTTAAAACAAAATTTCAGTAGCTTGCTTCATTTATTTACGAATGAAAGCATTGTAAAAATTTTTCTATCAACAAGATGACAACTCCTAAAATTAAAGTGAAAAAATTTCGAATTATTTGTAAGAATTTTCTTATCGATGACTCTCCGAGGGAAGGTAGACACAAAGATTCCTACCTATGGCAATTTATGTATATGTGCTGCACTTACATGCCGTAAGGGAATCATTATTGTGGAAAGCTTTCTTTTTCTTTTTCAATAAATCCTATATTTTGAAAACGACTTTCATTTCAACACAAATAAAGAAACTTATTTCCGTAAAAAATGAAAAATTATTACTGTTATATTATTTTAATATATTTATCCTGTGTTATGTCAGGCTTGTTCTAAGCACTTTTAGTTTAAAATAAGAGCCTTATTAAGGGCTTTGATTTCAAATGAATTTTCCATACAACATTAATTATAAATAGAAGTTTTCATATACGTCCATTAAAAACATTTCAAAAATATGCATTAAAATAGTTAATTGCTATAAAGGACGTTAAATACTAATAAAAACCTTAAAATATCTTTATAATTTTGTTACATGTTTCGATTGAATTTACTCAGTCATCATCAGAAAAAGAAAATACAAATAAACACAAAGATGGAAAATGACAATAAACTATTACAAATGAAATTTAAAAATTTTTAAAAATAAAAATCACGCGCGTTATATTTTAATTATGTACCATATATACGTTGAATAATTTTTAAATTATTTAACAATTCAATCCAAATATTTGGGATTTGAAATGACAAAGAATCATTGCAGACCATTGAGCTTCTGACGAAAATTTCAATACTCTCTCTAATAAAAAGTTGTAAATAAAAATCTGGCCTATAAATTAATCTACTTTCATTAAACAAAATATCTTTGTTTTCTATTTGATTTAGTCTAGATAAAAAAAAATAATAATTTCATTTGTAATAGTTTATTGTCATTTTCCATCTTTGTGTTTATTTCTATTTTCTTTTTCTGATGATGATTGAGTAAATTCAATCGAAACATGTAAAAAAAAAAAATTAAGATCTTTTAATGTTTTTATTAGTATTTAACGTCCTTTATAGCAATTAACTATTTTAATCTCTGAATTTTAAAATCAGAAATCTTGATTAATCTATCTTGATAAATCTTTGATTAATCGTCAAATTATTATTTGAACGAGACAAATTAAAAAAATCGCAGTAGTTCGATTCATTTTTTTACTTATAAAAAAATTTAAACAATTTTCTGATCATTCTTGTTGAAAATATACTTTTTCTTTTTCCGTAAATCCTATATTTTCAATGCAACTTTCATGTCAACACAAATTCAGAAAATTATTTCTGTAAAAATGAAAATTTTTTATTATTATTTTAATTTAAAATATTTATCTAGCGTTATGTACTTAAAAATATATATTTTAAAATTAAAAAATAACAGTGAAATCAGCATTATTCTATGCACTTTTAAGTTAAAATAAGAGCCTTATTAAAAATTAGTATTTCGAATAAGTGTTCCATAGAAGTATGTATTGAATAAATGCATTTTAAAATTTTAAAATGCATATTTTATAATAATTTATTTTAGAACAATTAGAGAATATTTTAAAATAAATGATAAACAATTTTTTTGTATAATGTGAAATGAAGAGCTTCAACTGAAACTATTGTTGACTGTAATGTTTTAATGATGATAAAACCGTTGATGTTTATAAGAGATATTATTAAATAATATTTAAAAAAACTGTGTGTGAACAAGTAGTCAAATTCTATTCCGAATCAACCCTTTAATAAGTTACCAACATTGTTAAACTGATTTTGTTCTTTTACTAGTGAACAGTTTAGATTACAAAAAAAAAAAAAAAAAAAAAAAAAAAAAAAACACTTAATATTTAAATAAGTAAAGGAGAAAAAAAGGAATGTTTAAATTAATCTCCGAATTTTAAAATAATTTTTGATTAATCGTTAAACTAATAAACTGGAGTAATTTAAAACAAAATTGCAGCAGGTCGCTTCATTTATTACAAATAAAAACATTGTAAATAATTTTCTATTCGCATGATGATAACTCATAATATAAAAATGAAAAAATATGAATTATTTACAGGAATTTTCAAATCGACGACACTTCGAGGGAAGATAGACATAAAGATTCATGCCTACGGCGATTTATGTATATGTATTGCGCTTACATACCTTAAGGGAATCACTGTTGTGGAAATATATATATATATATATATATATATATATTCAGTAAATCCTATATTTTCAAAACAACTGTCATGTCAACACAAATTCAGAAACTTATTTTCGCAAAAATAAAAATTAGTATTTTTTTAATTTAAAATATCTGCCTGGTGTAACGTATTAAAAACAATAAAAATGTGCACTTTTGACTTTAAGATATCAGCAAAATCAGCTTTGTTAAAAATTTTCACTTTTAAATTAAAAATAAGTGATGTAGTAAGGATATGAATTTCGAATGAGTTTACTATAGGAATTTGTACTAAATAATTACATTTTAAAGTTTATTATGTATATTTTAAAATAAAAGGTAATCATCAACGTAAACTGTTGATGATTGTATTGTATTAATGATGATAAAACTATTGATGCTTATGATTCATATTCTTAAATAATATTTTTTAAAATGTTCGTATTGTTCTATTGTAAAAATATTCCGCCTCTTTTTTATATGTTTAAAAAGATTTTTCTTTTTTAATTTTATTCTAATAACTATTATGTAAATAATTTCTGCTTACAAGAACAGAGAATGATACATTCAAAAGATCAATGCAACTGAAAACATCGAAGAAGATAAGAAATGTGATGCTATTTAAGTGAACATTTTAAAACAAAGTTCACATGTACTGATATTGCAGTATCGTCTTCATACGCTGGGGTTTATATTTATGTGCTTTTTTAAAATTTCAATTATGGATTTATATTAACAAACTGTTATCTAAAATGATTGAACGTCGAATCAAATTAAAATTTACTTTTTCTACGTAACACTTAATGAGACACGGAGGCGTTTTGGGCAATTTTTTTGTTTATTTTATTTTATTGTACATTTTTACATATCAAAAACTTTGAAAGACATAAAATAAATATAAATATATTATTTTTTTTATTAATAATAATCTCCATAAATGGTATCTTAAAGGGAGTTCGGGATACTTTTAAAATTAATTTTTATTTATTGATTTAAAATTTAGAATTCTTTGTGATGATTAACCACATAATTTTCAAACAGTGTGACATGATAACATTTATCATATATATACATTTTTTTATTTTTTTGTTTTATTTATTTTATTTTTTTAAGTGAGGTAATGTTAAACATTACAATTCAAAATATTCTTTGTAGAATTTCTTTTTTTTTTACATTTAAATAAACAAAAATACCTAAATTCTAATTTTGAGGCAGCACTTTTAGAAGTATTAATAAAAAAAAAAACATACATAAGTACTTAAAATAAAAATCTGAAAAAAAAAATATGTACCTTTTATTTAAAAGGTCATATTTGCAAAAGTAAATATTTTTTTTCCAATTTGCTGAATCGAAATTAAGTCAAAAAAGAGATTTTCCAAATCTTCAACGGTTCTTCAGTTATAGCAATTTAAATTCCAGAAATTGGGAAAATATCCATTATGAAGAAAAACGCATTTTCACATTTCATGACAACCATTGCTTGAAAGCTAAATTAAAAAAAAAGAACAAAAACAAAAATAAAAAATAGTGTTTTCTCTTCCATTAGAGACAAAATTTGATTCATACCTCATTTTAAGCATTAAAAAACAGAAAAAAATTAATGCAATAATTTAGAGAAAATTTTGAGATTTTTGTGTCCCGAAATCTTTTAAAGCACAGTAAAATTAATTAAATTTTCATTTTTGAACTTCTACATTTTTTCTGCAAGCCATTTAATAGGTATCTTGCTAAAAATTTGCTGTAAAATATGCTATTATGTTTAGTTCTGCTATCATTTAGACTCCATCCACGCCTATTTTTCTTTTTACATACATTTTATGTATGTGAAAAATTTGTAAGATCTGAAGAAGTTAAAAAACTATAAGATATTCTATAATATTTAACCTATTACATAATTATTACTTACCCATCATACGTAGTATAGGGTAAGTGTTGCAATCGTTTTGAAAATCGAAATTTTTTTTTTGACGGATTTACACGCTTCAGATACTGGAGATTCCGAAAAACATATTTTTAGAAAAAAAAATGTGCCGTCCGTCCGTCTGTGTGTCTGTCTGTCTGTCTGTCTGTCTGTCTGTAACCGCTCTATCTCCCGAACAAATTGAGATAGAGACTTGAAATTTTGTATGTACTTAGTATGTAAGAATGGAACGAAGCCTATTTAATATCAGTAACCTCGATTATCCGGAACTATTTTTTTCGGACTCTCGAAAAATTCATTCTGATGAAACGTAGATAAAAATTTTCGAATTTTTTTATTTTAAGGAGTGGATATAAAAGGCAATACAATAACACAAATTTTGTATAAAGAACGAAGTCGATCGAATTATTAGTTGCTGAGATACGTGTAATCCTGTTTTTCACATTCTTTGATTTTTCATGACCCTGTATTTCATTCAAATTTGAATTCAAAGATATATTTTAATTGGAAATGAGACGCTTCATCCGACGCAGTAAATTGCTAGTTAATATGATTATTATTTTTGGAGTTATAAGGATGTTTCTTTTACGCAATCCGGCATTACAAGTATTTTGGCGTTTTATACAATTTGTCGAAATTGGCTCATCAGCAATTCATTAATACATCATTACTATGTATATTAAAACTATTTCAATATGCGTTGACATTTTATTTTTGAATTGCAATGCATTTTATAAATAAGTTACAATGTTTTATTTTCATACTTCATATTATGCATATATATGATGGGTAAGTATTACGGTGGCCTCCAACGACTAGTTTTATTTGACAATAAATTTAAAACATTCATTCGAGAGTTATTTTACCTATGTCAGATAACATTTTTATAAAAAATAATGCCACTGACAATTCTGTTAATCTTATATATGCATATGTTTTTGTGTGCCCACATATATTGAAAAAATAACATTGAAATAACTTCCATTTTTTAACTTAAAGTATCCAGTAAAAATAAAACATATTTCCAAACACAATATTTCGTAATGCACTTTTTTACTGTAAAAGGACCATTGGGTAAAATTTTGTTTCTATTCCAAGACACGTATAACTGCTTTTCTCAGGGACAATAAGAAATGAAAACGACATATTTATTTTTCTCGCGATTCAATAAACTTACCAATTTTTTGACTTCTGCTTTCAGTTACATAACATTTTCATGTTTACTTATAGTAACATTTTCTCAGATACGTTTTGGAATATTTATATCATAAAAAATACAACGTCATATGATTGTAATATAAAACTAGTCATTGGAGACCAAATTAATACTTACTCATCATAAATATACATGATATAAAATATGAAAATAAAACATGCGTAAACTGTTTATGAAATGCATTGCAATAAAAAAAAATAATAAATAAACGTATATTCAATATTGTTTATACAGTAATAGATCATAATAATGATCTAATGCTGAATTGTAGGTCTATGTGATTATCCCAGAAAATTTTTTATAAATCACCGAGCTACTTGCAAATTATACAAAATGGCATCATTTTAAACCGTCTTCAAAAAGAGGAGGATGTTATCAATTCGACGCGTATGTATCTTTTTTATGTATGTTCACCGATTATTATGAAACTATGCAAGCGATTTCTGTTATTTTTGTTTTAAAAGAAATATGATGCTCTCGAATTGGTACCACTTCCGTTTCATCGAAATTGGATTAGTACTTTTTTAGTAACTAGGCAAAAATTAACAAAATTGGTGATTTCTCGCTAATAAAAGTGTTAAATAAGTTTGTTGACTGGAGTGCAGTCAGGATGGCCGAACGGTCTAAGGCGCCAGATTTAAGCTCTGGTTCTTGAAAGCGAGCGTAGATTCGAACCCCACTTTTTTTATTTTTTATTATTCTTTTTAACGAGATAAACAAGTGGTACCAAAGTGCATGAAAGAAACATCCTTATATCTCCAAAAATGTTAACCATATTACGTAACAATTTAATACGTTGCGTTAAGCATTTCATTTCCAATTAAATTTTATATTTTAATTGAAATTTCAATAAAATACAGGGTCATAAAAAATCTGATTGTGGAAAATAGGATTAGATTACTACAACTAATTATCCGATATATTTCGTTATTTATGCGAAATTGATGCTTTTTACTTTTATTTCATATTTCCGCCTTAAAATAAACATTTACGAAAAAATTCCGTGTACTTTTCACCAGGAAAAATATTTCGAAAGTCCGAAAAAAAATAGCTTCGATTAATCAATGTTACTGATATTCATGAGGCTTATTTCCATTATTAAACTAAGTGAACACGAAATTTCAAGACTCTATCTCAAATTCTGAGTGAGATAGTCTGACATACAGACATACACACAGACAGATGGGCGGCAAATTTATTTTTATAAAAATATATTTTTTAGAATATTCAGTGTTTGTCTGTATATACGTGTAAATCCGTCAATTTTTATTGTTATGTATTTATTTATTTATTTTCTTTTCTTTTATTTTCAATAGATTACAACTTACCTTGTACTACAAATGATGAGTAAGTAAAAATTCAAAGATGAGTTTGTTATATGCAAAAAAAGGTACAATTTTCTTACTTTAAGTCTTTACGTACCAAATTATGAATTTAAAAAAAATACCTTCTCGAAAAATTTTTTCCTTGCGTTACTACGATATATTAAAAGATACATGTATTTAAAAGTTAAAAAATAATAAATTTTCTTTGTTAATTACAGCTAATTACTTGATACTGTACATGAAAGTACCTTTGGTTCGATATAGTACATGAAAGTACTTTTGGTTCATAATTCTTCTACAAAAACCAAGCTTAAGGGGAAAAAATATATAGCCATTTTTTCTAATTCGTTTAATGTGACTTTTTATGCTTATATCGTGTTAGGGGCGTTCGCAATTATGTAAATACGTAGCACCTATAGTTGTCGATCAGTCCGTCCGTCTGTCTGCATGTAACAACGCATAAACTAAACAACTGAACCATTTGAAATTTAAAATATGCAATTATTGCATAATTTTGTCGAGTCATTTCAAATTTTATGAAAATCGGATGCATAGATCTATTACAGGGGCAATCATCAAAAGAATTCCGTTACATTATGGTCAATGGCAAAAAAGTTTCAAATGCATTTTAACCTTTCGAAATTTAAAATATATAATTATTGCATAATTTTCACGAGTCATTTCAAATTTTATAAAAATTAGATGCATAGATCAATTACAGTGACAAACAAAAGTATTCCGTTTCATTACCATCAATTTGGAAAAAGTTTCAAATGCATTTTAATGGTGTTATACTCATTCGAACCAAATAAGACGTGTATGCATCTATGAAGTACGTATTATAATATACATTCTGCACAATCTATGGCGCAAAGAACATTTGTTATTGATTTAGAAGGTCTCACAAAAGTATTTCATTACATAATGATATAGGGAGAACATTGTTTGGTGCGCGTTTTAATTGTAATTAACTATTTAACATTTTATGAGATTGATATACGTTGCTGAGGAACACTACAAGTTCTTTCCTGTATAAAAGAAAGCAGATAATATTTACAGGGACACGCAAAAGATTTTGCCTACTATACTGTATCCGAAGCACTGTCTACTACAACAGTAAGATATGAATATTTTTAGAACTTCGTTACCGTACGAACACATCTCATTTGCTACGCTTCACGTGCAATTTCCAACTTGTGTATCTATGATATAATTGTGGTGCAGTTGGTGCTGAGTGATAAGAAGATGCACATTACATAGTTCGAACCCTTTCGTCTGATGGAAGACAATTGCAGAAAACTCAAAAGGATTCACAAATTATTAAAAGATTTTTTTAGATTACTTTTTCTCTTCTAAATTGTTGTTTTCTTTCCTTTTGTTTTGCTAAAATACAATATTTTTTCTAATGAAAAAAAATAACACATTTTTTTGCTTTTTAATTCATTAATGTTACACATAAATCATTCGAGATTGTACAGTACAATTTATAAAAAATCATCTGCCTAGCTGTCATGCATCATTCATCATTAGCAAATATATATGTTTTTATGCACCATACGTAATCAATAGTTAACGGGTCTCAGGAGTCTTAATTTTTACTTATTAGTGCAACTTAGCAACATGTGGCATTTAATTTCTTTTCCCGGCTCCTATGAAATATAAATGCATAAATTTTTTATTATAGACAACTTAATATATCTTCCATATAAAATAATTTTAAAATACTCTAAAGTAAAATTTTATTATTATTTTTTAATGTTTAATTTTGTTTAAAATGTTAAAATTATTTCTTGACTTTCATCGACTGTACGTAACATTTCTCAAAAATTAATAAAGCAATTTGAATGCAACTTGTTAAATATCTTCATTTTAAGTTAATGAATAACTTATACTTCAAATTTTAATATTACAATTGCATTGATTATATAAAAATGATTTTATGAAACTTCTGTAGCTATCTACTGATTGTCCAACGAAATATTTCAGCGAGAATTTCCAAATTTGTGCCACATGTTTTCTATTGTAACTCACTTAATTTTTTAAATATCATCAAAATATAATTACACGTGATCAATATATTTATCTTTTAACTAAACAAATCTTAAGAGCAATTTATTTTTAAAAATCTTAAGTTTTACTTTAACGTGGTCCAAATTCAGCAACTGTTCACCGAAGTTGAACTCCCAGTTTCCTAAACCAAACATTATTAGATTCTTTTAATAAGTAGGGAATATAAGTACTAATTTCATAAAAATCAAACTTTGCGATAAATGAAATAATGTAGCAATACAACAGAAATCAAATATAATGAAATCAAATGTATAAAAGTTGGAGTATTTTTTAACGTATTTAAAATATAGATCAAAGTTTATAAATAAGTAGGAATTAAAATATGGAACTAATAGCCAGTTATTTAAATATCATGTAAAAAGATGCAAAGATTACACGAAAATTTCTTTTGTTCATTTTTTATTCCAGTTTACACTACATAGAATCATATGTGTCAATACGAAAAAATAAACCATTTTTGCTGTCTTATTTTTTTTTTTTTTTTTCAAATTTGACAAAATCATTACTGGAAATGGATTTTCCTTCTTAGATTCTGAATTATTAGAAATTTTATTTTAAGCAGAAGTTTTCTGTAACATATGCCTGTAGTTTTCCCTTCAATCATTTTCTTTCTAATTGCATTATTCTTATATTTTTAATAAAAGAATGTTCCAATTGCTTTTGCACTTTTAAAGCTCTTTTTTTATTTGAGGTTTGTATAACGAAGATGTTAACACAAGTTTGTTTTTCTTTGTACTTTGATTTCACTGATTTTGGCCAGGGAGATAAAATTTCAAATGATTCTTTGAATTTTTTTTATTGTGCGAGTGGGGGGGGGGAGGGGGAGTTGCAGCTACAGTTTTCTTATGGGTTTCTTCACAACTTATTCATTTCTTTCGAATTCCAAAATATTTGACAATAGCCAAAAAGTTAAATCTCCGGCCTCCCCCCTTACTCCCACAGGAGCAACATATTTCGTAGAAAAATGACAGAATTCAATACTGCAAATCATATCCTTTTTAGGAATAAATGTGCAATATTTGTTTTATTTTCGGAATAAATAATCAATTAATGAAAAATATGAACTAAACTAAGATTATACATACATAAAATAATTTAGAAATCGTATGTAAGCAGTTTGTACAAATATTTCTTTTTTTTTTTACTTGCGCACCTAAGACAACAAAAAATACTTGTTTTGTACAATAATGCAAAAATATGTTTGTGAAAAACTATTTTTTTGCAACAACATATTCATAAAAAGGGATTATTTAAATGCATATAATGGATTCTATTGTTAGTGGATCATACAAAGCTTAAATAAAACCAACTAATTTTTCATGAAAGAATTCCACGCCATTTCACTTCTGCTGTCCTATATGTTGAAAAAATTAAAGGATTTCAAAACTAAACATTGAAAAATACTAAAAACAGTATTATTTAAGTTTATATATCTACTCAAGGCCACAAACTAACCATAAAATTTTTATTCGCATCAATAAAAATGACAATGTAAACACATGCTTTCTCGTTTTTGTTTAACGCCTCAGGCCTTATTCGATCAGCATTAAATATTGTAGTAGCGCAGGATTTCTTATTTAGTTTATTTAGGAGTGCTTCAATTTATTTCTATCCAGAATAATAATAATTAAAAAAAAATTTATACTTATTTTCCCCGGAAGGCATTACTGACTACATTTGATATTTTAAATGTTAATGAATTATTTTTGAAAAATTTATACATAACAGTAAAGTAGTTTGAAATTTTTCTTGATTTGAATAACATAGTAAAAAAAGTAATGGTAGTTTATAAAAGTTTTTGAACCTAGAAATAGATATATTCATTAATAATGTAATATATGTGGGTTTGTCATCGGTGTCTAGGGATAATGAAGCGATTTGAGTGGGAGCAAAAATGTTTCGTTATTTCATCATAATAATAATTATAATTCCGCGCCGAGTACCCAATTTCCCTGTAGGGTTTTGGCATGGGTGTCTAGGGATAATGAATAATTACTCACTGTCCTTTGTTAAGAAGAACACATTTAATACAAAAAACGCACACACAATAAAAAAGAAGATACAGTAACTACAAGATTGCATACTCATAACACGCGACTTCTGCATGTCGTTCGGAACAGAAAAACATTTTTATAAACATAAAAAGGGTTGCATTCTCACATTAATACAGCTCTCCAATCGGAGCCGAAAAACCAACTGCCCGCTTTTTCTGTTACGTCACATGACGCCTTCTTTCCCCGACCGTTGCCAGATACATAAGAGTATAAACTGAAACAATGAAAAATAAGTTTCAGTTACAGTTAAATTACGTACAACAATGATAAATAAATGAATGATAATAAAGAAATAATAATGACATTTCCCACATATATTCAATAATTCATTTCAAAATAAGTTAGGTATATTGATGCATATTCATGCATCATTGAATTAGCTAACTGCATAGCAAAAAATTATTGGTTTAAACATACATTGTGTATTTACATTATAAGAACATGATACTAGTTAATTTTTTAGCATATGTATTTTTATATTTCATGACAATTCTATTATAATATACATCAAAAGTTTGAAAAATAGTTTTTTCCTTT
This sequence comes from Maratus speculifer, assembly GCA_964019185.1. Taxonomy (NCBI): domain Eukaryota; kingdom Metazoa; phylum Arthropoda; class Arachnida; order Araneae; family Salticidae; genus Maratus; species Maratus speculifer. The sequence continues at coordinate 104,769,033 of OZ025297.1, forward strand.
GTAAGTAATACGAATATATCCATATTTCTACCGGAAGTCATTACTGACTACATTTAATATTTTAAATTGTAAGGCATTATTTTTTAAGAAATTATTCACAATGCAGCAAAATGCCTTGGGATTCTCTGGATTTAAATAATTTAGTAAAAAGGAATGAAAATTTAAAACAGTTTTTGAAACCAGAAATGTGTTTATTCATTGATAATGAATGTATTCAATAACTCATTTCAAAATAAGGTGGATATTTTGATCCATATATACTAGCTAACTATGTATCAAAGTATATTAAAACGTACATCGTGCGTTTACTCTATAAAAATATGATACTAGCTAATTTATGTACTATATGTGTTTTTATGTCATGACAATTTTATCAAAATATAAATCAAAAGCTTAAGATATATTTTTTTTTCTTTATATGTATTTCTGACATATACTTATTTTCGTCGGAAGGCATTACTGACCACATTTGATACTTTAAAATTTACTGCATTGTTTTAGCAGAAGTTATTCGTAACGCAGCGAAGTGCTTTGGGATTCTTCCGGTTTTAAATAAGTCAGTAAAAAGTAATGGACATTTATAAAAGTTTTTTAAAACTGGAAATTTATATATTCATTGAAAAAATGTAATTATTTCAAAACAAAGTGGATTTATTGATGCATATTTATAGCCAGCTATATATCAAAAAATTATTACCAAGTACAAATTGCGTGTTTATAGTATAAGAACATAATACTGATTAACAGAAGAAATTCGCTACTTACTTTTACTGATGTACTAGATTACTAAAAATTGTGCAGAATTGCGGGGAGTCGATTAATGTGCTCTATTTCTATTATTTTAAGAAATGAATTATAATGTAATCGAAATATATTAATTAAATTAAGATAATACATTAATAAAACAGTTTAGAAATCGCAAGTATTTAGAAAAAATATTTATTTTTCTTTTCTTTTGAGATATCTTAAGACAAAACATAAATAATAATAAAAAAGTATTAAAATTATTTTCATGTGATAAAATAACAAGTACTTGTTTTTTACAAAAATATACCGGGTGTCCCAAAAATGACTGATGGACTTTAAAATTCAATAACTTGCAAACGGTGACAGCTATTTAAAAAAATTTTGCAGGAGGGTTATGTATAATGTCAGGAGTTTTATACCGTAAATTTTTATTTTAGTTCGCATCTCAAACAATAGGTGGCGCTGACGGCGATTGAAGGCCAGGTCGGCGCTTCACTCAGCATTGATCACCTGGCCTTCAATCACCGTCAGAGTCACCTATTGTTTGAGATGAGAACTAAAATGAAAAATTACGGTAAAAAACTCCCGACATTATACATAACCCTCCTGCAAAAATTTTTTTTAATAGCTGTCACCGTTTGCAAGTTATTGAAGTTTAAAATCCATCAGTCATTTTTGGGACACTCGGTATAAATATGCCCTTAAAAATTGTTTTTCACCTGCGGTATTGTTTTTAGAAAAATGGATCATTCAAATGTATGTTATGAATTCTAAATTTCGCGAATCATATAATGCTTAAACAAAAGCGATGGATTTTTCATGAAAAAAAACCCTCGTCATTTCGTGCCATTGCATATGCTGAAAAAATTTAGATATTTTATTAATAAACATTGAACAACACTAAAAAAGGTATTATTTAAGTTTAAAAATCTTTGCAAGGCCACAATAAACCATAAAAAAAAAATTGTCATTTATATCAATAAAAATGACAATGTAAACACATGGTTTCTCGTTTTTTTTTTTTTTTTTTTTTTTTTTTTTTGACGCCTCAGGCTTTACTTCGATCAGCATTAAATAATGAAGTAGCGCAGATTTCTTATTTAGTTTATTCAGCAGTGCTTCAATTTATTTCTATCCAGAATAAAAAAAGTATAAAGAAAACTTTCATACTGATTTTCGCCGGAAAGTATTACTAACTACATTTGATATTATCAATTTTAATGCATTATTTTAAACGAAATTATAAATAACTGTAAAGTGCCTTAGAATTCTTCAGGATTTAAATAATACAGTGAAAAGGACTGTTAGTTTATAAAAGTTTTTGAATCTAGAAATAGATGTATTCATTGATAATGTAATATATTCAATAACTCATTTCAAAATAAGGTAGATATATTGATGCCTATTCTTGCATTAGCTAACTATACATATCAAAGAATTATTGGTTTAACCATACATTGTATGTTTACACTTTATGAACATGGTATTAGTTAATTTTTTTAACATATGTATTGTTATATCATAACAATTCTATTATAATATAAATCAAAAGCTTGAAAAATAGTTTTTTCCTATATATGTTAGACTTATAAATCCATATTTCTGCCGTAAGCTTTTACTGACTGCATTTGATACTTTAAATTTTAATGCATTATTTTAGAAGAAATTATTCATGATGCAGCAAAGTGCTTTGGAATTATTCTGAATTTAAATAATTCAGTAAAAAGGAATTGAAATGAATGTTACAAACGTTTTTAAAACCAGAAATATGTAAATTCATTGAATGTATTAAATAACTTATTTCAAAATAAGTTGAATATATTGATCTATATTCAGCTAGTTATATATCAAAGTATTATAGATTTAAATATACATCGTGCGTTTACACTATAAAAATATAATGCCAGTTAATTTATGCTATATATGTGTTTTTGTGTCATGACAATGTTATTAAAATATGAACCAATAGCTTCAAATATTTTTTTCTGAATTTGTAAACCTAATATATTCATATTTTTGCCAGAAGGCATGACTGATTACATTTGATATTTTAAATTTTAATGTATTATTTTAGAAGAAATTATTCGTAGCAATAAAGTGCTCTGGAATACTTCTTGATTTAAATAATTCAGTAAAAACGAATGGAAATTTATAAAAGATTTTGAAACTAGAAATATATGTATTCATTGATAATGCAATATATTCAATAACTTATTTTAAAATAACATGAATATATTGGTGCACATTTATGCTTTAACCCACAATATATCAAAGAATTTTTGATTAAGGTATCTGCCTACATCAAATTGGCTGTTTTGGTGAAGGTTTTCGAAATTTTTTTATTGTTTTATATGAAAGAGCAATCTTTTACGATTCTAAATCGGTTTTAATTTTATTTCTACTATTATTAGAAGAGGAGTTATGGCTCTTTTTAAAAACACCAAAATGGCCATTTTTGTGAAAATTTTCTATTTTGTTTATCGTTTCTTTATGAAAGAACAATCTATTAAGATTCTAAATCAGTTTTAATTTATCAATTTTAATTTATAATTCAGGATATTTAGGACTTTTACCTGTATTCAAACAAATAGGAATATCAGTTGAACAAAATATGATCACAAACTATTTTCAAATTGATGATGAGCGAATAAAAAATTCAAAACGTCACTCTCTATCCTCTGCAAAACTTACCAGAAAAACGAAAAGAGCTACTAAGAAGTTAATAAAGGTTAACTATGAAGTTAAGAATTGGTTATAATATAAATGTGGTGCATTTTAAGTGTATAAAATAAATATATTAGATTTTTACAAGAAAATATATGTATGTTATTTCTGGAAAATTATTTTTCTCGTTATTTCTATGTTCGATAAGCTTCATTACATAAAAATTATAAAGCTATTTCCGTGAAATTTGGTAAGTATGTTTTCAATATCACTCACTATGCTCTGAAGTAGGATGTAAGCCATATGTGTTAATTTAATTATTTTATAGGCACTCGAATATGAAAAAATGGTAATTTTTAATAAAAAAAGTATTTTTTAAATATATTTAAAATTTTAGGTTATTTTTTAAGATATTGTAAATTTCCTCGTCCAGTGCACAGATAAGTGTAATAGAAGTGTGCAGCATAAAGGAAATTGAAATATGTTTATTTGAATTGAGTGTACGCTGTCTGGCGTAAGCATGATATTTTGCTAGGAATAAAAATTTCAAGTCGTTCCTCCCTATACACAGCAAAACTTACCAGGAATGCAAAAAAAGCTACTAAAATGTTAAAAATGGTCAAAATTAAAGTTAAGGAAGGGTTAGAATATAAATCTGATGCATTTTAAGCATAGCAATTAAATACTGTAGTTTTTTACCTAAAAAGAAATTTGTGTTAGAGTTATTTGTGATTTATCTTTGAAATGTGGCATCACATAAGTGTAACTATAGAAACGCAATCGTCTGTGTTTTTAGTTTGTTGTTGTTTTGATTTGCTAAGAGTAAGCAACGCTTTCGCTATGACTAAAAATAAAGGATACAGTCTACTAAAGTATGCGAGTTTATTAATTAAGTTAATACGCATCGCCGCATCACACATCTGGTCACGTCTCCCGGAGTCTATATATATTTTTTTCTTCACTTCGAAAAGAAAAGTTCGAAAATAATGAACTGTTTTCATCCTTGAATTTTATTAGGACATTATTTTACAAGCTGGACTGGTGAAAAAAAAAGAAAGAAAGAAAATCGTCTGCCGCAGCAATCAAGGTAATGAATTATTTATTATTCCTTTTGCTCTTACTATAAGTTTTTGAACATGGAAAACATTGAAAAATTAAAAAAGAAGCGTGCAACATTACGCACTTCAATTACGAAATTAATTAGTAAATTAGAAACATTAATAAAAGATAAAAATAGTGATATTGATAGTTATTTAGAAATTTCGGAACAATTAAATGACAGAGAACAAACTCTAAAAAACCTAAATGAAGAAATAGAATCTGGTATTAGTTTAGAAAAAGAATATGAAATTGACATTAGTGCTAGCGAAGAATACCAGGAAAAAATTATAAAGGCCAAATTTCAAATTAAAAAGCAACTTAAACATTTAGAACAAAGTAAAGTTTCCAATGAAATTCAACCAAATTCTACTCAAATAAACAACGCGATAAATATTAAATTACCCGATATATCTCTTCCGAAATTCTCCGGAAAACCAGAAGAATGGGGTCTATTTAAATTACAATTTAACAACTTAATAACTTCAAATGAACAACTATCAGATGCGCAAAAGTTGCATTATTTATCAGCGGCATTAATAAGTGATGCAAGAGCTTTGATTAGCACAGAAGACACTTTTTCATCTTTATTTCAAGCATTAAAAGACAGATATGAAAATGATAGAATAGTAACAGAAATACACATCAATTCACTCTTAAACGCAGATAAACTTACACAGCCTTCCGCTAAAGATCTTCGAAATCTAGTCGATAATGTAAAAAAAAAAGCATTCGCGCTTTGAAGATTTTGAATTATAATAGAAATAATCTTTCAGATGTTTTAATATTGAATATCATTCTCCAAAAGTTAGATAGAGATACCCGAAAAAATTATGAAATGACGATAAGTTCAAAAGAAGTTCCGAAGTTAGATGAATTACTTTTATTTTTAGAAAAACGATCTCAATATTTGGAAAATATTCATACAGTCATGTCTGTTAAACCTTTCAGTAAAAATCAGAAACGTTCATTTAATTCTAAGTCATTGACCTTGTTAGCAGAAGATCCACACATTTGTTCAATGTGTAAAGGTAATCACATTTTAATGAGATGTTCCCAATTCTTAAATTTACCTGCAAAAAGAAGGTTTAATATTGTTAAAATGAAAAAATTATGCTTCAACTGTTTATCATCAGTTCATAACATTAGCCAGTGCAAAAGTTCAAGCACGTGCAGAAAATGCAACAAACGGCATCACACATTGATCCACCTGGAACGCGGTGAGGAAAATATTGATACTAATCAGACAATAGCAATTCAAGATGAAAATACTATTAGTAGTAATCTATCACCAACCGCAAACGCATTTACTCCTCATAGTTACACAAATAATCCGATGCCTGTTACCGCTTTGGGTGAAAATACACATTCATTTGATAACACGCATTCAACTATTAACAATACTGTGATGAGTATGATGTCCTCTTCTAGTAAACAAGTACTGCTTTCAACTGCGATAATATATGTACAAAATGCTAGACGAGAATTAGTTCCTCTTAGAGCATTGTTAGATTCAGGATCGCAAAATAACTTTATAACGAAGGAATGTTCTGAGTTATTGTTCTTGAAAGGAAGGAAAATAAACGCATCAGTTTCAGGGCTAAATGGTTCAGTTATGAATATAAAGGAAAGTATTATAACAACCATAGCAAATAAAAACAGGAGTTTTAATGAAACATTGCAATTTTTTGTTGTTCCTAAAATTACACGCATAACACCAGCTACATATCTAAACATCATGCCTATTAAGCATTTACAAACTTTTCAGTTAGCTGATCTACAATTTGATAAACCAGGTCCAATACATGTTTTATTATCAAACGAAGTATTTTTTAAATTAATCGGACAAAATAAAATAAATATGCAAAATTTGGTTTTTCAAGAAACTGTTTTTGGCTATGTTGCCAGTGGTTCTACGTCTATTCCGCAACAAAATGTTAATAATTATTGTGGTCTTGTTCGATCTGTGGATGATTTATCCAACACTATGCAAAAATTTTGGGAAATTGAAGCGGTTCATGATAAAAACCCAATAAAAATTAAAGAAGAGCAGTATTGTGAGGAACATTTCCTGCGTACACATACTAGAAGAGATGATGAAGAAGTAATTGTGGAAAATTCTGAAATGGGTAGTTTGCTGTTGCAAACAAATCGTGAAAAGAAAATTGCTCAATCTATAGACCGAAATGGAAAAGGTCTCTATTCATTTGAATCAAATAACAAGAAAACTATCGATAAGTTTCAAAATATGAACGTGAATAGTTCATTACCACAAACAAATCCTGAAGCGGAAATCAAATCATCTTTAGAACGAAATGAACAGAATATTTATTCTTTTTTTTTTAAATGAAAAGAAAACTATCCAGTATCAAAATACAAATATGGACAGATCATTGTTGATAGCAAATCGTTTAATGGAAAATAAATCACCTTTAAGAAGTAATGAAGCAAGTACTTTTTCACATACATTAAATGAAAAGAAAATTGACCATAAAGTATCTGAATTCAAATTCCGGTGAAATACAAAGAGAAGCACCAGTTCAGCATCAGGTTGATGATGATAAAATGTTTATTGACGGTAAGGTTGAGCCTTTTGATAATTATACAGTGGGTGATGCAAGTAAACAGCATGAATTACATAATCTTCTCAATACAAACATCCTACAAGCAGCAGTTGTATCGAAGATTGATTCTGGGAAGAATACTGAAATTATCACGCCTAAGAAAATTATCGCTCACGGAAAAAAAATTCAACATATTCAAACCAACGATTTTCAAAATAAAGGCAATATTAGTAAAAAATCTCCAGTATGCATTCAAGCCGACAAAATTTCGCATTCGCCTGTGATATCTTCTCCGAAAAATTCTCAACCTGAATTCAAAGTACCGACCCCTCCAAATCCAAAAACACCATCACCAATGGATTCGAATCTCAAGACACCCTTAACAAGACAGTTGCAAAATTCTGGGGAGCCACAGGTTGATATAGAAAGTTCAAATTCTGCTCTTTTCAAGGCTGATTCTGCTTCTCCAGGATTTGCCTATACTACTCGATTAATGTACCCAATGAACGCCGCAAGTACCATCAAACACCCAGTAGACCTTGTATCTCGAGGACTAACCTTCGACAAATTAATTGACTGTGAACTTTTTTGGCATGGCCTTCTCTTCTTGAGAGAAAGAGACAATGAATCCAAACAGAACATTGATTTAGAACGAGTCAAAAACAATAATGACTTTTCATCAGAATTAAAATTGAAAAACAGTACAGCATTATTAAGTTTAAATTCTAGTGAATTTGTAAATGAAGTTTTAAGTATCAGCAATAATTATACTAAAATATTACGTGTTTTAAGTTATATTTTCAGGTTCTTAGATAACACAAGAAAATTAGATGAAAAAAGAAAGGGACACGTAAGTATGGAAGAATTATCACGAGCAGAAATATTTTTAATTCGGGAAATCCAAAAACTTGAATTTAAGGCAGAATATACTGCATTGTTAGAAGGTAAGCAAATTTCTAAGAAAAGTAAATTGCGATTGTTAAATCCCTTTTTAGATACAGATAATGTGCTAAGAATAGGAGGACGTTTAGATAATGCAGACCTAAAGTTTGCTCAAAAACACCAATATATTCTGCCAGCTAAGAGTAAATTGTGTAGCCTAATTGCAATTTACTATCATAAAAAATATCTTCATATAGGTGCACAAGCATTGTTATGCTATTTGAAGCAAAAATTCTGGCCGCTACGGAGAAGAAATTTAGCTAGAAAAATAATGCATGAGTGTGTAACTTGTAGTAAAAGCAACGCCATAACCCTACAAAGAATCATGGGTTCCCTACCCAGAGAGAGAGGACGTCCTAGCGCACCATTTAAGTACGTGGGAACAGATTTTGGTGGCCCCTTTTTCATAAAATATAAGGGACAGAGAAAGGGAATTCTTAATAAGGTGTATTTGGCAATATTTGTTTGCTTTGTAACTAAGGCAGTGCATCTCGAACTAGTGTCAGAATTGACTACAGATGCATTCATTGCCACCTTAAAAAGGTCCATTGCTAGGCGCGGAAGGTGCGCAGTAATCTTTTCAGATAATGCAAAAAATTTTGTTGGTGCTAACGCCGAGTTACAGAGACTCCATAATTTACTAAGACATCCTGAGGAGAAGTTAGCGAATTATTTATCAGAAGAGAATATTATTTGGAAATTTATTCCACCCAGAGCACCTAATTTTGGCGGGTTGTGGGAGGCAGGAATAAAATCGGTGAAATATCATCTAAAGCGAACGGTAGGTAATGCAAGTCTAACTTTCGAAGAGTTATTAACTGTAATTGCTCAAATAGAGTCTATATTAAATTCACGGCCAATCACTCCATTGTCTTCAGACGTGAATGACTTGGAGGCCTTAACACCAGGCCATTTCTTAATCGGAAGGTCTATGACAGCCATCGTTGAACCAGAATTAATTAATGTTAACGAAAATAGACTATCTAGATGGCATGGAATTTCAAAATACATTCAATTGATATGGAATCGTTGGAATAAAGAATATTTAAACACGCTCCAACAACGCTCCAAGTGGCAATTTGAAAAAAAAAAAAATAAATAATGTTAGCATAGGAACCCTAGTGTTGATAAAGGAAGATGACCTCCCTACAAATAAATACTTACTAGGACGCATTATAAATATTTTCCCTGGTGCAGATGGTAAGATTAGGGTCGTCGAAGTTAAAACCGCTAGGGGAATACTTAAAAGAAGTATTTCAAAAATTGCGTTATTGCCACAACAAGTCTCGGAAAATTAATTACGAAATGTAAAAAAAAAAAAAAAAAAAAAAAAAAAAAGGGTTTTGTTATGTATTTTTATTTTTATTTTTTCCTATTATTGTATGTTCATAATTGTATTTTTCATTTTTAAAAAAAAAAATTGTTGTATTGTATCATATTACTTAAGCATTTGTAATGTTAATATTATGTACTGTATAATTTATTGAAGTTGACCCTTCAATGTCGGGGGGTATGTTAGAGTTATTTGTGATTTATCTTTGAAATGTGGCATCACATAAGTGTAACTATAGAAACGCAATTCGTCTGTTTTTGGTTGTTGTTGTTTTGATTTGCTAAGAGTAAGCAACGCTTTCGCTATGACTAAAAATAAAGGATACAGTCTACTAAAGTATGCGAGTTTATTAATTAAGTTAATACGCATCGCCGCATCACACAGTCTGTAAATGCGATTTCAGGAAAATCAATTTTGTTATTATTTCCATGTGCGATAAACTTCATTACATAAAAGGTTTTTAAAGATATTTCAGTGAAACTTTGTAAGAATGCTTTTCATGTTACTCACTATGCTCTGAACTAGGATCTGAGCTATATGTGATCATTTAATTATTTTATAGGCACTCAGATATGAAAAAATGGTAATTTTTACTAAAAAATGTACTTTTTTACATATTTTGTAATTTTTCGGTTATTTTTAAGATATTGTAAAACTCCTAGTTCAGTGCACAAATAAGTGTAATAGAAGTGTGCAGCATAAAGGAAAATGAAATATATTTATTTGAATTGAGTTTACGCTGTCTGGCGTAAGCATGAAATTTTGCTAAAAAAAAAAACTAAAAAATCCCAATTTTTTAAAAAATTAAAAAGATATTGCTAGGATTTTATGTTTTCTTATCATTCTGTAATACAATATAACTAAAAATTATTTTTTTTTTCAAAATTGACCTTTTTTTAAAAAAAGTGCTCCGCACGTAGGCAGATACCTTAAAACATACATTGTGTGTTTATTCACTAAGAACATGATATTAGTTCATATCAAAAACTTTAGTAATGTTATTACCCGCAATTATTTAATTTAAATTAGTTTAGCGCATAAAGAAAGAAATTTGTAACTTACATCTACTGATGTACTAGATTACTAAAAATTGTATAGAATTGCTTTTGTCAATTAATATGCAATATTTCTATTATTTTTCAAAATGAATTATCAAATAATAGAAAAATATTAATTAAATTAAAAATATACATTGATAAACAATTTAGAAACCGTAAGTAATTTGTTAGCATAAATATTTCTCTTTCTTTTCTTGTGTGAAATAATGAGACGAAACATAATGAAAATAACCTTTTTTATCTATTTCCAAGTGACACAACAACAAGTACTTATTTTTTAAAATAATTTAAAAATATACCTTTAAAAACTGTTTTTCTGCTGCGACATCTTTTTAAAAAAACATTTTTTAAAATGTGTAATAAATTCTATAATTCGTGTATGATATACAGGGTGATTCAAAAAAGGTGGGCAAAATTTTAAGAGGTGATAGTACACATCAAGACAAACAATATTTAAATAAGAAACCAAGGGTCCCAAAGTCTTCCGAAGGAGATAGGCGCCATTAAAGTTTAGGGTCCAAAATTTGAAATGATTATAAAAAACGAAAAAATCGGTCGATTCGTTTGCAGTTTTCACGAAAACTATTCTTTATGTCAGTATTGTCTTGAAAATAAATTATAAAGATGAATTTCGAAAAATGCCGATAGAGAGCGCTTTAGACTTTGGAGCAAGAATGGTTTTAGAGAAAACCGCAAACGAATTGACCAATTTTTTCTGTTTTTTTATAATCATTTGAAATTTGAACCTACCGACTCCCATTGAACACAGTTCAGTTTGCGCTACTTAACCACAGATTTTGAGATCAAAATTTAAGTTTATGTCAAAGCTTCTAAAAAAAATTAGTGAGACGCAAAAAATAACGGTAAAAAATAGTTGTTCGTTGCTCCAAAGTCTAAAGCGCCCTCTATCGGTATTTTTTGAAATTTATCTTTATAATTTATTTTCAAGACAATACTGACATAAAGAATAATTTTAGTGAAAACCGTAAACGAATCGACCAATTTTTCCGTTTTTTATAATCATTTCAAATTTTGGACCCTAAACTTTGATGGCGCCTATCTCCTTCGGAAGACTTTGGGACCCTTGTTTTCCTATTTAAATATTGTTTGTCTTGTTGTGTACTATCACCTATTAAAATTTTGCCCATCTTTTTTGAATCACCCTGTATATATATATATATATATATCGCGTTTATTCACGAATGCTTCAATTTATTTCTATTCAAAATGAAAATAAAAAGAAAACTTTTATACTTATTTTCGCCGGAAGGCATTACTGACTGCATTTAATATTTTAAATTTTAATTCATTATTTTAGGTAAAAAAATATACATAATGCAGTAAAGTGTTTTGGGATTTTTCAGGATCTAAATAATTTTGTGAAAAGGGTAGGAAATTTCTAAAAGTTTTTGAAACTAGAAATATATATATATATATCCATTAATAATGCAATGTATTCAATAACCATTTCAAAAGTTGGTGGATATATTGATGCATATTTATGCATTAGCCAGCTATATATCAAAGAATTATTCATTTAAACATAAATCACGTGGTTGCAGCAAAAGAACAGGATACTAAAAACAAAAGACCGAAATAAAGTTGTAAGACATTTAAGGATAGTAGTGTTCCAAATTGGAAAGTTCACATTGTAGCCCAAAAGGGTTTAAAAAAAAGGCTGCTCCTTTACAACATTAAAACAATCAAAACAACTTAGATAATATATACATTATATCTAATAAATTATTATTGTTTTAATGTTATTGATGATCTGTTCTGTTTTGAAACATTTTGGGTTAGCTACTTTGCAAACATTACTGCACCATCTCAGTAACCTATTCTGTACCATTTTAGGAACACTATTATACCCAGAAACCCAATTTGGATCTTTAATTTTTCAGTCTAGTAAATTTATGTAACTTATGTGTTTTTATATAATGACAACTTCGTTAAAACATAAATCAAAAGCTTAAAATACAGTTTTTTTCCTCCATATGTAATTCTAAAAGAACCTTTTTTTTTCAAAAGAAATTTCCTAATAATTTTATAAAATGTATTTTTAAAAAATATTTTTTTCTTTGTAACTGAAATATGAGACATTGTCTTGAGATGTTTAAATACGAAAATCGTAGAGTAAGGGTGTTAATCAAATTTTAGTTATGTTACATACTCACGCAAAATAATTGGAATAATCTAGAAGATGATTACTATATTTTACCATTATATATTTACTCTAAAATCTGTTAAAATTAAACATATTTATAATACTTATTACGGAATTTTCTTCCTTGAATTTATGATAGGTAAAGCTAAATAGGGTATGTTGAATGTAGAGACACGTTGACGCTTTCGTAAAAAAATAATTTTCTCCAATCGTTGGTGTAACTATCAAGCTCACGTGCTCTGTTAATTTTATTAATATATTTTTTAAATTACAGGGAATTTACGGTTAATCTATTACCTTATGCAAAATTACAGATATTAGAATAACTAACATTCTGCTAAATAACAGATAAGTTTTTCGGTAGCTGTAAAATAGACTCTATAAATTAACTTATGGTGTTCTTGTGTAATAACGCCAGGTTGGGTAAAAACGCCAAGTGCTGATATTTCGCACAATTATGAAATAATTCGGTAAATGGCACCAGTGGGCACTGCTCAGAAGGGTTTTGAGTTATATAAAACACAAAAAACAACTTAGAGTTAATTTGTTCCATTTGTAGGCCTTATCGCTTTTAGAAGCAACTCAAATTAAAGCTTGATCTAAAATTTTCAAGCAAAGTTCAGTGATGTTAAAACTATGTGTTTATCAGGAAATATTTTGTTTATTACATAAAATTTCAGAGCATTTCATGCACTTTCAAAATGCTGTAAAAGATTTTGGATATGTTCGAAAGATAGTTTGTAATTTAAAATGTACTGTGCAACAAGTATACTGGGGTAATAATGCCATTCCTTGGCGTTCCATGTATGCATTCTAATAGATAGCATGCATACATGGAAACATAAATACTGATTTAGCTAAACACAAATAAAAACGTGTAATGTTTCTAATAATTCTATATAAGTGGTTCTTTTTAAGCAAAAATAAGCTCAGAGTCTGATATTCTTTTGCCTCCTCCCTCCTTCTTTTTCTTACACTTTCACAAAAAATTAACACTTTCTATCGTTTAAAGTGCAATTTGTTAAATTTCAGGGCGGTACAATTTGTATTTTTAAAATTGTGCAATCTGCATAGGATTATTCCATCTTATTTTATAGTATCGTTTGCATGGCGTTATTATACACATAGGTGGGTAATAACGCCAAATAGCATTGGTCAAAAAATCACGCCATTACATTTTATGAATAAATATCTGTTAAATTATTTTTTTATGTAGACATTCTATGAGTTGCTGCATCGAATGCTATATTTGTTTGAAAATTACAATCTAAAACTAAGCCGTGAAAATTGGTAGAACCTTAACTTGGTGTTATTACCCCAGGATATCTTAGTTAAAACTATGCAAGACTATAATGTTTCTAATGAAAATAATTTAATTTAGTTTCGTAAATTAATAAATCACTCAAACTTCAGTGAGCCAAAAAATTTTGAATTTTTAGAGTAAATTAGAATTGTTGTATCGTTTAATTTTACGCAATTTGTTAATAGCCTTCTTGGGTTTTGAACCAAACACCGCTTGACATGGGGAGAATACCTTATTGACTGAGCTAAAGCAGCTGACGTTGTGGGGTATAAGGTATGTCTTTGATTATCCAGCGGTGAAAAATTTAATGTGCTTATGCTTTTCAAAGATTTAGCTTCCAGTTTATTCGTTAAAAATATCTATAAACTGTTTATTTTAATTTATTTTAGAAATATACAAAATATTTATTGCTTTATTAAATCAATTTTAATTTTTTAACTAGATTAAGTAATAAATAAAAAATTTCAATGGATTTTCGTATGAAAAAATTTTAATAAAATTCATTTTTTACAACAATAATGTTTAAAAATCGTTTTTCGCAATTGTTGCACACTATTTTTTTTTTCATGTTCTAATATTTTTTTTTTAAATTGTGCGAAATAAGAGGGAAAAAAAACAAAAAAAAATTAATTTATTTAAAAAAAAACTATATTTTCATTATTTTATTCATTTTGTGTAATATGATTTAATATTTTTAATATATTTTTATAGCGCGTTTATCAATGAAATAATAATAATACTAATAATAATGGCATTATACTATTAATAACATATTTGTAATAAAGTTATGCAATTTGCTTTTAATATTGCCAAGCTTCTGGCTTATGAAGAAGTAAGTAAATGATAGTTGATTGTCGATAAAAATCCTCACTAACTCCGAGGAGACGATTTTTTCCCTTTCAAAACTATTCTAAGTTAAAAAAAAATCTTTAAACTAAATTTTCTTCCCTAATATGTCTAATAAAATTGCAAAATTATATTTAAAGTGTGTATTTGGAAATACAAGTTTTAACAAAGTTAAAAACATTTTAAAATAAATATATGTAAATCAATCAAATGTAAGATAAAAGAACTGTTTTTAAAATGATGACTGAATCACAATGAAATGCATTTAACCAAGAGCTATACAGTAAATTTAAAGGGAGTCTCGCTTTTTTTTATGTTTTTACAGAATTTTTTAATAGTGTGTGTCTTAATATGTTTTCTTCCATTCACAACTGTGTTAGCAGGGAAGAAACAATCATATGATAATCAATCTTTAAAATTTTCTTTAATTTTTTTTTTTTTTTTTTTTTTTTTTTTTTTTTTTTTTTTACACTACAAAATATGATTTCTAATTTTTTTTCTAAATTATAGTTCACTTTGGCGTATACCCGTCTAAGAAACCGTTGTTTTATCTAGTTCTTGAAAGATATACACAGAAAATTATGATAAGATTTTCAATAAATAAATAAATAAATAAATAAATAAATAAATAAATAAATAAATAAAAAGTAAATAAAAATAAAAATGAGATATGGGGTAAGTTGGTCCATTTAATCTGGGGCATATTTGTCCGCCTCTTCTAATGTTTATTTATGTATGGGACCCACCAGATTCTGATACAGGGAATAGAAAAAAATCTTCAGTGAAAAAAGAAAAAAAAATCAGTTCTATAGGAAATTTTATGTATTTCTACAAGCCAAATATCGCATAAAACTACAGACCATACTCTGGAGTGCAAGAGAAAAAAAACTTATGTTTTAGACTCAATTTTCGAATGGATCATTTTATTTTTTTCCAAATTTAAATAGAAGAGTGGAGTAAATGATTCTGCTACATACTTTTTTTACGTGGTTTTGTTGGCCCTTGCAGCTTAACATGATTTACAATTCTCCCTTTGTGTTTTTTAGTTATTTTACTGGTTTGAAAGAAGATATTCTTTAATCTTTCTTTCTCTTTAAGAAGAAAATTTTGATGTACATAATCGAAGTAAAAACCTTAGAATTGTTGAACATCTTGTTTTTATTTTATTAGAAAAAAAGTATCTGTAAATCGTGAAGCCTTAGATATACAAGTGTCAAGGCAAACTATTTATTTCCTAAAAATGACAAGGCCGATTTACTACATGGCAAATTATTACCACATTGTCTTTTTTTACACCAAAAAGTAAAATCGGTTCAAAAAGACCTAGAAAGATTTCAGCCAGATCTTATATATTTTTTAAAACGTGACGTACTGTTAATACCAATTACAACTGCAGAAATAAAATAGAAACATTACTAATGAATGTATCAGTAAAGACCATCTAAATTAATATAATACTACAAATATAATCAAGTTTTAAGCAATAAAGTTATGATTGACATTTTCAAGGCTTATAAGCATATACGTAACAAAAACAAATTATACTATGATAGAAAATCTCTCTTTTATTAACATTTTAAAATAGATTTCAGAGAAAAAATCTTTACAAATCGTCCTTTTGCTCGGCAGTCAGGGGGTTAACACTTTTTTAAGACTGTGTCCCGGCTACCCACCTCCAGAATTCTCGCTGCCGCTGCTGCATTGCGCCAAATACGACAACATTCCCCTTTTGGTGATGAGAACAACAAACAGGCTCGCCAAATTGCGAGGCCCAAATTGCTTCTCCTTTTTGTGTGTGTATGTGTGCCTATACAGTGAAAATTCTTATCCACGTTGCTGAACGATTGAATCGTGCCATTTACATTGTTCTATTTATGCAAATACTGACTCAACACAAATTCTGTTTAGCCACAGTCAAAGACAGTAAGGATTATGCGATAGTTATTTATCTATTATCCGTTAATAACTATCTGTGTATTGGCGTCGTAGTAAAAACATAAACAAAATTACTTATATCAAGCTCTAAACAGAAAAAACTTTTACTGTAATGCGGTTGTAAAATTAGCCGTTTACCATACTATTTAATAATTGAATGGAAAGTAACCATTGGCCAGTCTAACTTTTTCTATCGAGTCAAAATCTCATGGCAATTTTTAGCGTACACTGTTAAAAATAAATCTGTGAATTCACGGTGAAACTACCGGCAGCAAAGTACCCGAACTTTTACCGATCCGTTAGTAGATTTTCCGTTGTGGGAAATACAAGAATAGAAAACTTCGTTTGAAGAAACAATAACTTTCCGTTACAAAGCTTGATTTTTAATAATAATAATTTAATATAATTTTTAAAATTAATGAATCGATTAATCGTCAAATAATTCGAAATTACCGAGTGATTTAAAGCTGTTTTTTTTTTTTTTTTGAATGAATGAATGAATGAATGAATGAATGGATGAATGAATGAAAAAAAAAATTATTAAAATTTTTTTTTTTACAATATATATATATATATAGAGAGAGAGAGAGAGAAAGAGAGAGAGAGACGTTTTTGAAATTGTCGTACGCTATTTATTTATTTTTTTGGCTAATTAATTAAAAGATTTTTTTATAAGAAATAAGAGAAAAATAAACAGAAAAAATGTAATTTAAAAGGGATTTTTTATGTTTTCATCAATCCATGACTCCGGTGGGACCCAAACCCACGATCGGCGCTCACGGGCGATTAGCGGTGTGGTGCCTTGACCACTCGGCAACACAACGGAGTGTCTCCATTTTTTTTTTCTTTGTTCATGTCCATTCATTTTGTTATTTTCAGGAAATGTGTTGGAATTTTGTGATTTGTAACGGAAAATGCCCTTTTGTTGTGAAAAGGGACCTTTTCTGTGAAATTCAGGAAAAAATGTTCGTGGATTTCAGAATTTTTTTTAACAGTGTATGATACATTTACGTTGATACGTATGGTATATTTACATACAACGATAAATCAACGACAGCAGATTTTTATTTTTATTTGGGCTGACAAAAGAATGTCTGAAACATTTATATGTTTAGGATTATGAAACATTTAGAAAGCACTGATTTGTAATAGTTTCAATAGCAAAAAGTAGAATTTTTATTTTACAAATAATTAAAAAATAAATAAAATAAGTAAATAAAAAAAAGAAACGAAAAATAGGGTATTTCAGAACATTTGGAAAACATGATTACAATAAAGTGTTAATGAATTGTTATTTAGGCTGCTAAAATAATGTCTGAAACATTTATATATTTAGGATTAGGAAACATTTCGAAATCACTCATTTGTAATAGTTTCAACAGCAGAAAGTCGATTTTTTTTTACAAATAATTGCAAACAACAACAACAACAGCAACAACAACAACAATAATAATAATAATAATAATAATAATAAATAAAAAAGAAACGAAAAATAGGTTATTTTAGAACATTTGGAAAACAGGAATACAATAAAGGGTTAATGAATTGTTATTTAGACTGCTAAAATAATGTCTGAAACATTTATATATTTAGGATTGGGAAACATTTCGAAAGCACTCATTTGTAATAGTTTCAACAGCAGAAAGTCGATTTTTTTTACAAATAATTGCAAACAACAACAACAACAACAACAACAACAATAACAATAATAATAATAATAATAATAATAATAATAAATAAAAAAGAAACGAAAAATAGGCTATTTTAGAACATTTGGAAAACATGATTACAATAAAGGGTTAATGAATTGTTATTTAGACTGCTAAAATAATGTCTGAAACATTTATATATTTAGGATTAGGAAACATTTCGAAAGCACTCATTTGTAATAGTTTCAACAGCAGAAAGTCGATTTTTTTTTTTTTTTTTTTTTTTTTTTTTTTTACAAATAATTGCAAACAACAACAACAACAACAACAATAACAATAATAATAATAATAATAATAATAATAAATAAAAAAGAAACGAAAAATAGGTTATTTTAGAATATTTGGAAAACAGGAATACAATAAAGGGCTAACGATATATTTTTGAGTGTTTCATACAGAACCTATTTTATTAACACTTCTTTTCATTTATCGACTGTTTTTTATTTCTTGATCGCCAAATTTCTATTGTTTAAAAAAATTCAGCGAGAATTCCGCTCGCCAGCCTGAATAAATATTATGACATGTTATTGATTTGCAAGCCTGAAAATTAAAATCTTCTATAACAATATATTTTTTCCATTATAAAAAATATTTACTGGACTTTGAATATGTTAATTCAATTCTTTATCATTACTTGTAAAAATTTGCAGACTTATTTCTTTCTTTTTAGTTATTTATACTTATAACTTTGGAAAATATTGAATATCTTATAAAATTCAAAGCTTCTTAAAGGGTTTTTAAACATATATATGTTTTTTATTATAAAGAACTGTGGCTAAAGGTAGCCCTTTTCATAGATTTCATAAATCCTTCGAGGTTACAAAATATTTTCGTATTCTTCTATTTTGCCTTCGAAAAATTTCAATGCACCTAGATACATATTTTCTTTTCTTTTAAAGCAGTTACTTTTAGGGCGATTGTTGAAAAATTTCTATATACTTGTATGAATGTTCTGATTTTTTTAGCATTTTCTATATTCTATTCATCAGACACATTTTATATTGTAATTTCTGAAAATTTTTGGACATTTTTAATATTATTCCAGCTATTAGCCGTCTATATATAAATATTTGAAAAATAGCTGTATATTAGCATTTTTTTTCACTTTAATATTTTTAAATTGTTTTGTGTTTATCTTAATATATATATATTAAGATACAATATATACATATAGTGCGTGTTTAAAATACACTGTAAAAAAAATTCAAGAGGTTACTACAAATTTCTTAGTAAATTTGTATTCCACAGAATTTTTTAGTAACCATTACAAACTTTTTTTTTTGCAAGTGAAACAAAAATTCCTTTTGTAAACTGAACAAAAGAATTTTTTGTATAACTAACTTAAAACTTTTTAGTATGAGCCACCAAGCAATTTAGTAATAGCTCCAAAATTATTTTTAGTAACCATTACGTGTGCCCGAAGGGCAGGAGCCTCCTTCGAGCTGCATCCAGTGAGTAAAAATACGGACATCTGAAACGGAAGATTTTCGGCAAAGCCGCAATAGATGGCAGCACCAAACATTGCTACCTGCTCTATTTTGTCATGTTTCTAAAGGGGAGGGAAAGTTCAGAGATCATTACCCATGGTAACTGCTACGACAGGATTTTCATAATCCCTTTATTTAACAAGTACTTACATTGCATACATTCGGTGCATATTTGGTGGCTGCCTGAATCGAACCCAGGTACTTTCAGCCTGGAGTTCGATGCTATGACCACTAGGCTATCACGGCCATACCAAGTGAGTTTTAGTAATAGCTATTAAAAATGTAAAACTATTAACTCTATTCGTTGCTAGCTTTTATCTAGTAATTCTTACAGATTCCTTGTAACCGAGTAAGATTACTAAAAATTTTTTAGTAATTACAAGGATCACTAAATTTTTTTTAGTAGATCGACCCTTGTTTTTACAGTGTATGTCAATACAATTTTTCAACATTCCTTATTAAATGAAAAAAATTAAAGATTTTTTTTATTTATTCTTAGGTATTTATAACTTACATAAAAAAATACTGAATATCTTTAACATGCAAAGGCTTCTTAAAGTGTTTTTAAACATATATATATGCTTTTTTTGTTATAAAGAGCTGTGGCTAAAGATAGCCGTTTTCATAGATTTCAGAAATACTTCGAGGTTTCAAAATATTTTCGTATTTTTCCATTTTGACTTCGAAAAATTTTCAATATACCTATATATGTATTTTTTTTTCTAAACAGCTACTTTCATGTCGATTATTGAAAAATTCTACATACATTTTATATCTTCTATGCATTTTCTGCTTTTCTGAACCCTTTATATAATCTATTCATCGGATACATTTTCTAATGCAATATCTGATTTTTTTTTCTACATTTCTGATAAAATTCTAGTTATCATCAGTTTTTTAAACATGGATTAATTTTGGAATGCTGAATTTTGGTTGTTTTGTGTGGCATTGTCTCTCAGGTTTGGGTAATATAACTTTATTGCTATTTTGAATGAGTTATATGCTGTTTACTGTGGCGTCGGGTCCGGTGGGGGAGTGTTATGATATTGGTTGTTTTTGTACATTTGATTTTTTACATTGTGACACCCCTATCGAAACCCACTGCCACTACATATAATAGTTTTTTTCAATATTCATTCAGATGTATTGCTGTGTTTTTTAAAACTGCCCACCATACACTGTAAAAAAATTCAAGAGGTTACTAGACATTTTTTAGTAAATTTGTATTCCACAGAATTTTACAGTAATCATTACAAACTTTTTTTTTTGCAAGCGAAACAAAAATTTCTTTTGTAAACTGAACAAAAGAATTTTTTGTATAACTAACTTAACACTTTTTAGTATGAGCCACCAAGCAAATTTTGGTAATAACTCCAAAATTATTTTTAGCATCCATTAGCAAGAGCTTTCTTCGAGCTGCATCCAGTGGGTAAGAAAACCGATTTCAGAAGCGGAAGATTTTCGGCAAAGCCGCCATAGATGGCATCACCAAACATTGCTACCTGATCCGACAGGATTTTCATAATCCCTTTATTTAACGAGTACTTACACTGCATACATTCCGTGCGTATTTGGTGGTGTCCAGCATCGAACCCGGGACCTTTCAGCCTGGAGTTCATTGCTATGACCACTTGCTATCACGGTCACACCAAGTGAGTTTTAGTAATATCTATTAAAAATATAAAACTATTAACTTTATTCGTTTCTAGCTTTTTTCTAGTAATTCTTACAGATTTCTTATAATCGAGTAAGATAACAAAAAAATTTTTAGTAATGCAAGGATCACTAATTTTTTTTAGTAGATCGACGCTTTTTTTCACAGTGTAAATGAGATTTACAATTTTTTTTATTTTGTTTTTCTAGTTCGAATTTTATCTTCTTTAAAGTTTGCTTTTTTGACGTCAGTTTTATTATGGTTCGGGATTCTGGATCTGCCGATACACTTTAAACATTAAGTGCTATATATATAATTTATGTAATTATTTGCGACTATAGCGCTGGTCGCGTAAATTTTGTGATTTTTAAGTTTTACTTAAAAATTTTTTAAAGACTATATATATATATATATATATGTATGCACACATATATATATGTGTGTACATAGTATACACACATATATATATGTGTGTACATAGTATACACACATATGTATATGTGTGTATGCAGCAAAACCTCCATAACGGACAGCTCTATATAGTGGACAATTTTCTAATCCCCATTCCCAAAATCTAAATTTTTGTATAATTAACCTCTGAATAACGGACATTCCAAATAGCGGACAGTAATTCTAGCGATAAAGGATAAAAAAAAAATATTTTTATTGAAAAAAAATATGGTTGAAAAAATAAAAAGCTTTGAAATTAATAAGGGTAATGTGTCACAAATTTTGTGATCACAGATAAATGTAGAGAGTGGTCTGAAAATGCAAGATCACATCCAAAGCATTTGAAATTCGACATAGTGTTAAAATTGTGGTTTATTCCTATAACTTCAATATGCCAGCCACTTGATCAAGGCGTGATACACAATTTTAAAACCTGGTATAGAAAGCTCTTATTATGCTAAATTCTTTCAAAGTTTGATTTTATGAATAAACATGAAAACTGCCTAAACTTAGTTAATGCAGTTGTTGCTATAATTCGGATTTATTCAACTGCAAAATACATATAACTTAAAAGCGTTCGACAATGCTCCATAAAAGCAGGCTTTATATTAAAAGAAAATGAAACACACATTTTCGACACAAATGATGAATTAAGCGAAATTAATGAATTAATTAAGTCTATGAGGAATAAAGAAACTGCCAAAATTTTCATTAATATTGATAATAAGTTACTTATTGAAGAATAATCAATTGCTGTATGAGATTATAATGCTTCAGAATTTTCGACAAAAGCGGACCTTTAGTGATGAGGAAAGAAATATTGAAACTGAAGATGTTTCCTGCTATATCGAGAATTTTCAAGAAGCGGCAAAATACAATAAGTAATTACAGTTAAAAAAAAGAAAAAGAAAAAGAAAAACTAGTTCAGGATTAGAACTATTGATAGATTTAAAAATTCACATTGAAAAACAAATTACAAGTAATCGCAAGAGAAAACAAACTTTTATAACAGATTTTGTTTCTTAAAAATGTAATAAACAGCGGATAAAGGTATGCAAAGTCTTATTTTAGTTTTATTGCTTAAAAAATAATTTTAATTTCTGATTAATCATATAGTAGAGGTTTTAGGACATGTAAAGGTCAATTAATCAGACATTAAGCATTTCTTAGCAATTTCTTAATCTCTGAGGTTTCCCCAACAGCGGACACCTCCGAAACAAACAATATCCGCGCTCCCGAGGTATCCGTTATTTAGTGGTTTTACTGTATATATATCATAGCAAACGCGGTAGCGTTTGGTATAATATGTTTAAGAAATAGAAAGTGCGAATAACTTTCTAAAATTTCTGGTGAACCAGTTGAGGTACGGCAGTGAAAATTTTTTTAAAAGATAGAACTCGACGAGACGAATAAAATGATAGCATTCAAAAAATTACTGCAGCTTCTAATAGTTTTTTATTTAATTTTAAATGAAAAAATGAAGGCAAAAAATTCAACTAAGTCTAGCTAACGTTTCCGTGGATAGATTAACTTCGTTTTTGGTTTATTTTAATCCTCATGGTAAAACTTAAAACAGTTTTTTTTCATCTTTGTATGTTTGACGGTCGCTGAGAAAATCGAATTTATGTCTGAAATCTCCAGCTGAACATAGTCTTTTTCTTATATTTGTTTCTTCTTGTAATTGTTGCACGTAAGTTTAAATGAACATAAAAATTGCTATGCATGTAACATAAATAAATAGATTAGATAAATCACGTGAAAAAAAATATTTATTTGTTGTTATTTTCATGTATCATATTCACTATCTATTTTGACACTAGCGTCTAGACCCCGCCCCAAACTTTGGCTCATGTCACAAATGCACCCAAGAAAATCCCCATGCTGCCGATATTTTCCCTTTTTAAACTGAAAATATGGTTTCTTGCTTTCCCTTTTTCATACGGAATATACAATATTATTTTTGATATTTATTATTAACATTATTAACATAATATTTACATTATTAGTATTATTTATTATTAACAGTCAGTTTGTTTTTTGCCGTTTCTTGACGATACTACAAATAAACAAACAGAGAGACAAACATACAAACAAACAGACAGAAAACAAACAAACCGACAAAAAGGCCAAAGAAAAAACAAACAAACAAACAGACAAATAAAAAAACAAACTTACAAACAAACTAAAAGACAAACAGACAAACAGACATAAAACAAACAAACCGACAAACAGAAAAAAAACAAACAGACAAACAAATAAACCGACAAAAAACAAACAGACATAAAAACAAAGTAACAAACCGACAAACCGACAAACAAACAAACCAACAAACAATCAGACAGACAGACAAAAACAAACGAACAAACAAACAGATAGACGAACAAACAAACTGACGAACAGACAGACAAACAAACAGACAGAAAAACAAACCGATAGACACACAAACAAACAGAAAGACAGACAGACAAACATCACTGGATCCCTGAAACTCGCGGTGCAGGAAACACTAAAATGCACAAAACTCGCCAACGCCGCAATCACAAACTTGTGTATGAGCGCTGCGCGCCCATTTAAACCAAAAGAACATCACTGGATCCACAAAACTCGCTGTGCAGGAATCACTAAAATGTACGAAACTCGCCAACGCCGCAATCACCAACGCGTGTATGAGCGCTGCGCGCCCATTTGAACCAAAGAAAACATCACTGGATCCACGAAACTCGCTGTGCAGGAATCACTAAAATGTACGAAACTCGCCAACGCCGCAATCACTAACGCGTGTATGAGCGCTGCGCGCCCATTTGAACCAAAGAAAACATCACTGGATCCACGAAACTCGCTGTGCAGGAATTACTAAAATGTACGAAACTCGTCAACGCCGCAATCAATAACGCGTATATGAGCGCTGCGCGCCCATTAAAACAAAAAAAAGTCACTGGATCCACGAAACTCGCTGTGCAGGAATCACTAAAATGTACGAAACTCGCCAACATCGCAATCACTAATGCGTGTATGAGCGCTGCGCGCCCATTTAAACAAAAGAAAAACATCACTGGATCCATGAAACTCGCTGTGCAGGAATCACTAAAATGTACGAAACTCATCAACACCGGAATCACTAACGCGTGTATGAGTGCTGCGCCCCCATTTAAACAAGAAAAAAAAACACTGGATCCTTGAAACTCGCTGTGCAGGAATCACTAAAATGTACAAAACTCGCCAAACCCGCGTTAACTAATGACATTAAAACCGAAAAATTAATCTATATATGCACGAAAGTCGCATGGAAGAAATTTCTAAAATGAGCAATTCAAAATTGTTGTTATTAATGCAGATATCAAACTATTAAATCCCATTATCGGCAGCATGGGGATTTTCTTGGGTGCATTTGTAATATGAGCCAAAGTTTGGGGCGGGGTCTAGACGCTACTGATGATACGTATATGACATTAGCAGAAATCACGCCAACGTGGTGCATATATGATATGTGTGCCAAAAAATGCGTACTTGGTTTATTTACCTTACATACGATGCTACTTGATTATCAGGTCGACCAATTTCATCAATTTATAGAAATCGCCAAACTATTCACCAATTTACTCAAAAGGAAAAATGTTGCCATTCTAAAATTTTAAGTTTAGAAAATTAATGAATTTAGCTTTAAAAAAATCCCTAACGAAAGGGATTATTTTAATGATGGCGTTTACTTATGGCATATAGATGTACCAAATATAAAATTTGATTTATTTAGATGATTTCGAATAAAATAATACTAGTAAAAGTTTTCGTAATTTAATCCAGAATTTATTAAATCAAACCATAAAGAGATATTTTTAAGATATCGCATATGTGAATAACATTAAAGTATTTTAAATGTATTAATAAAATTTATTAAGGGACATAAAACATATCAATGTTAGCGGAAGTTTGTAAGGAGTCAAATGCTTCTTATTTAGTCAAAGAATGTAAGCGTATATAACCATAAAATAACATTAATAAAATCTGTTATATTTTTCTCACTTAATATCAAGAGCTATTCGTTTATTGGCAAAAAATTTATTTTAAATAACAAAAGAACAAATAAATTTGAAAAACATTAATAAAAATACAAATAAATAATCGAATTTAAAATCATTTGTTGACTCAACAAACAAATATAGAGTGTTTAACCTCTTCAGTCCCTGAGTACCCAAATGGGTACATCAGTTTTGTCCCATTTTATTAATAATACTCAAATATAAATGAAATTTCGATATAAGAATAATATGTTTCGAATTCTAAGATTCGAGCTAATGAAATTAAAACAAAAATCTCGCTCTGAAGTCAAACGAGAGAAGAAATAATTCAGTAATAATTAAAAATACTGTAATAATCGCCAGTAGCGAAGAGGTTAATGTCAAGTGAGTGTAACATTTATGTTCATCCATTATTGGCATTTATCTTTTAGTTTGCTTAGTTTCGTTTAGTTGCTTTATGAGTTTCTGTATAGTTCTTGTCGACAGGATAATCAAGTAGTACCATAAATACATTGTACTGACATCAGAAAAATAAATGCTTGTGTATATGAAACAGTAAATAGGTTGCTAGAATATACATTGCCAAATTTCTTTTCCCGCCAAGAACTTTTTCGTCATGTATAACTACTGAAAAAGTACATTAATTTATTTACTTATAGTATTTTTAATAAGATGAAAGAAAAACGAATAATTTAAATGTATCTGATATAAATATATTTTAAATTTATTTGTTTTTAAATGAAAGTTGTGTATTTTAAATAAAGTCAACGACAGCTTTATATTTAAAATAAAACAATGGCGAAGGAAACCTATTTGGCGATTGAACCATTTGAGTTAGCTAAAATAAAAGTAGCAAAATAGCCAGCCACCTGGCATATAAAAAATGAAACAGTCAGACGGGAACTCTTCATGACAGTCACATAACTTATATAGGTACTATATTAAAATTGTCACCATCTCTGGTGGGATACTGAGAGTCTCGTGGTAACGTATTTAGCGGGTAGTGATACATACATCCCATTGGATGCAAGTTGCGTAAATTCGTTTTTGCTTAGAAATGATTTTGTGTTTAGTTCTTATTCCTTCGGGAATATTCTTACGTTAATTATTATCCAATTTCTAGAATTATTCAATTTCTACAATTTTTTGTTCCATTCGAGAAAGTACCTTGAATATATTTAGTTATTATAGTTTTCAATTCTTTGAATAAAATTGTGAACACATTATTTATTTTTCGTTCGACTCCATGGTTTATTTTTCACATGCATTTTATATGGCAATGCAATGACATGCAATGGCTTTTTTAATTATTCTAATACATTAAAACGGGCCTCCGTGGCCGAGTGGTTAAGACACCATGCCGCTAATCGCTTGCGAGCGTATGGGGTTGTGGGTTCAAATCCCGTTGGCTCCATTGCACACACATTTTATGTTGAGCTTCCGGTTGCATTTCTCTTGTGCAGTAAAATTTCCTTGTGCACACAAGTCAGATGTATGTTGTTCAATAATAACAATACGTCAAAATTTTCTGCTGCTGTCATCATTTTATAAATTTTTTACCGCAGCAATTTTTTTTTATTTTTAAGATATTAGAAAATCTTCAGTTTTTATCAAAAAAATTGAATGACTAGTATTAAAAAATGCTCTCACGAGCACCAAAAAAGGTTAATATGTTTTTAAGTTAAAAAAGAATTTGACAAGTGCTTCTGTTAACAATTGAGCATGAGGAAGGACAAGGGATCCCTTCTTGGCTACAACTCACTCCAATGCCAACTTTGAAAAAGTCATATTTGCACTTTTTCCATATAAAAGAAATCAGTCACAGTTACTATAAAAATGTGCAGTGTAAAGACGTTAAAAGTAAAGATGCGACTTGATTAGACATAAATGTAAGGCAAGGCTACATAGGGCCAAAAACCTAGTTATGCAGGTATCACATTCATGCACTGCCATTAACCACGTCCGCAGAGTAGAATTGCGCAGAAAATTTATTTATGGTATACTGCAGAGTGAACAGTGCAGTTAACACGTAAAACTCGGTGGAAAGCTCTACTAAAGTACCGCAACATTCTTTTATATGGAAAACGTGCAAATATGATTTTTTCAAAGTTGGCATTGAAGTGAGTTGTAGCCAAGAAGGGATCCATTGTCTTTCTTCATGCTCAATTGTTAACAGAAGCACTTGTCAAATCCTTTTTATGTGCGTTCGTAATTATATAATACGTAGCACCTATAGTGGTCGTTCAGTCCGTCCGTCTGTCTGTCCGTCTGTCCGTCCGCATATAACAACGCGAAAACTACCCAACCGAATCGTTTGAAATTTAAAATACATAATTATTACATAATTTTGTCGAGTCATTTCAAATTTTATGAAACTCGGATGCATAGATCAATTACAGGGGCAATCAAAAGTATTCCATTACATTACGGTCAATGGGGAAAAAAGTTTCAAATGCATTTTAATCGTTTCAAATTTAAAATACGCAATTATTACATAATTCTGTCGAGTTATTTCAAATTTTTTGATAATCGTGTGCATAGATCAATTACAGGGGCAATCAAAAGTATTCAATTACATTATGGTCAATGGGGGAAAAGTTTCAAATATATTCTATACGTTTGAAATTTAAAATACATAATTATTACATAATTTTGTCGAGTTATTTCAAATTTTATGAAAATCGGATGCATAGATCAATTACAGGGACAATCAAAAGTATTACGTTACATTACGGTCAATGGGAAAAAAATTTTCAAATGCATTTTAATCGTGTTACACTCATGCGAACTTAATTAAATTTATATGAAACTATAAAGTACATATTATAATATGCATCTTACATAATTTGTGGTGCAAAGAATATTTGTTATTAATTTAGAAGGCCACGCAAAAGTATTCCATTACATAATGGTATAGGGAGAACATTGTTTGATGACCGTTTTAATTGTAATTCATTATTTACAATTTTATGAAATTCATATATGTATTCATATATGAGTTTCGTACATTTTAGTGATTCCTGCACAGCGAGTTTCGTGGATCCAATGATGTTTTCTTTTTAAAACTTCGTTATCGTACGAACGCACCTCATTTGCTACGCTTCACGTGCAATTTCCAACTTGTTTATACTTAAAAACATATTAACCTTTTTTGGTGCTCGTCAGAGCATTTTTTAATACTAGTTTATATATATACATAATAACCACAAATATATCTATAAATAGGTAAGAAAAACTAATAAATGAATAAATATAAAAACAGGATAAAAAAATTGTAGAAGCTTACATGATACTATTATATATATATATATATATATATGCTATCAAAATAATTTATTTAGAGCGAACTAGCACCTCTACTCACAAAACACAAACTTCTTTAAAAATTAAAAAATCAACAACAAAATTACAAAACAAACTGGCTGCAATCTCGTCAGCGATGGGTTTTATTGCAAAAAAGCAGCCGAGCATTTAAATTTACAAACGATATGAAATAAATGAACGGATATTTTGTTTTTTGTTGATATTTTACATATTGGATGTATATATATATATATATATATATATATATATATATATATATATATATATATATATATATCATATATATTATAAAGCAGAAGTTCTGAAACTTCCAAACGGGTGTTTTCAAAAACTACCCGATGGATCTTTTTGCAGATTATATCATTCGATAGGAAATATTTTTGCGGAGGTTTATGATACAAATATACAGGGATAATTCCGATTTTTCGTACTAAATTTCGTATTTTTCGGTTATATTTGACGGAAGGGTTGCAACAACTAATTTTTGGTGATAATTATATTTCAAAAAAGAAATGAAAAGCTTTCTCTAATGGAAAATAATATAAACATTTTGGGAAAAAAAACCCTGTTAATTCATTGATTTAAAATAAATAATGATAAAAAGAAAAAAATCCGTTTAATATTATGAAAGGAAAATATTTATCTTTAATGAAAAAAAAAGAATATTTATAATATTTAAAAAGTAATTCAATGTGAAAGAAAGTTTTGAAGTGAGACAATATTTGGCTATTTATTTCTTTCGAGCCAGATTAAAAGAAAACAACATCTCAAAAATTTCATTAGGTAAAAGATAAGTATTTTTTTTTCTTTCTTTTTCTAAAAATATTTTTAAATCTAATTTCCCCGTTATGTGTTTTACAGAAGAAACTCGCAGAAATCTTTTTTTTAAAAAAGGCTCTAATTGTTATTTGTATGTTGTTTCTTCAATTGGGTGTTTCAATCTACTTTTGTCGCCAATCAATGCTATTCTAAACCAAAAAAAAAAAAAAGCACAAGACGGAGCGATGTTCACAAGAACTATTTTCTCTCTCTCTCTCTCTTTTAATGGGTGAGATCATTTTTAGGAAAAAATTTTACATTTAACTTAAATACATATATAGCAGTTAATACCACAAAAATGAATAATATTTAAATTTTGGTAAATGTCTTTCCACATACATAGATATTGTAAAATAATTTAACTGCAACTTAAAAAAAAAATTTGGCACAGATATCTCATACGCACTACATTGGTGCGATTTGTCTCTTACGCCAATACCATATATACATCTGGGTAATTATCTGACGCCAAAGTGTCATTATTTTGCTTGATATGGCAACCCGGATGTTATTGTCTATTCATTAATAAATTGTCCATTTACAATTTTTTTTCTTTTTTTTCCCAATTATATAAACTATTTTAATCTAGGCACATTTGTCATATATGCGCCACATTTGCGCGACTGCAATAAAATGGCGATTTTATGCCTCACTTGGTAACCTGGTTGTTGTTTATTTATTAATAAATTTTTATTTTATTTTATTTTATGTTTTCAAGGATATAAATAGTTTTGTTTTATAATTATTAACCAAACTTTTTAAAATTTATTGTTATTTTCTATTTAAAATAACAGAAAATAATTGTAATCTATATATAACTGGTATTTGAAAACAAAATTTTCTCCGAATCGGCATCAGAAGAAGAAGAGGAAAAATAAATAAATAAATAAAAAAATAAAATAAAATAAAATAAACGCGCCAATGTGGTGAGTATATGTCATGTATACATTTTTTTTTTCATTATACTACAGTATTTAAACATGCTGTGCAAATAACGATTATTGTTTTTTCGAAACATGTTTAGCACAGATATTATATACACACTGAGGTATCTGGCTATTGCCAAAACAGTGTTATTTTGCCTGATATGGTAATCCAGCAATAGTTGTTTCTGTATTAATAAATTGTTTATTTACTTTCAATTTCTTTTTAGAAATTCTATAAATTGTTTTGTGCTATAGTAACTTTTTTTATTTATTATTATTTTCGTTTTAAAATAATGAAAATAATTTTTTAAAATGCACATTTCTCCGCTATTCTAAAACGAGGATTTTGCCGCATTGGTATCGGAAGGAAGTCTTGCAAATCCGGGTTTGTGCCGGAGTTTTTTGCGAAATATGATATTTTCAAATGTAAATTGAGTGCTACTTGATTAACACGTCGGCCAGTTCCGACAAACTATTTAAATTTACATAAATGCATTTTAAATAACGAAAGAACAATAAACATAAATAAATTATACAAATTAAAAGTCGAATTAAAAAGCACTTATGACGTAAAAAAATACGTGTATCACGTGTAATATCAATTGCTATCATACTTACGATCATCGATTATTGACATTTATTGCTATAATTTGCTATTAATTTTTTTTCTCGACAGAATAATCAAGTAGTACCGTACATTGTACAAATTCCAGTTAATATTACAAAAATAGAGCTAAATAACTAAATTTAGGTGCAAATGCACACACCCATGTTGTAAGAAAGAGGCACAAATGTCATATATGCACCACGTTGGGGTGATACATTTCTGGCGCCACTTTAACGGAAACTTCGATTTCAAATGACAGATACATTTCTATTTTCTATTTTACTTTTCTATGTATAGAGCATAACATTTTGTATCATTTTAAAATGCAAATGAAAGTAAATAAATAGTTCATTAATAAATTAAAAACAGAGCTGGATTACCATAAGAGGCATAAAATGTTCATTTTGTTTCAATCACGCCAACGTGATGCTTATATGACATCTGTATCAAAAAATGAATTTCACACATTCAAAAAACATTCACCTTATTTTTCTAAGGAAAACTTTATTTAACTTTATTTATTCTGCTGCATTCTAAAAACGGAACACTGTAATAGATTTGTCAAGAGCAGATGTACGTTGCAAAATATAATATAACTAGCGGCCCGCCCTCGCTTTGCTTCGGGTAGTCCCGTGTCACTACTGACACCACAAATTTTTACTACCACTTCATCCCATTAAATTCAACTACTAAAACCATTACTCTCCTTTTAAGTAGTCGGGTAAAAAGTAGCCTGTATGTTAATCTAAGGTGCCAGATAACTCCATACAAAGTTTCATAAAAATCGATCCATCCATTCTTAAGTTATAGATGGTGTAACTAACACGACTTTGTTTTATGGATATAGATTATAGCAGCCCGCCCAGGCTTTGTACGGGTATTAAAAAAAATTCAAGTTATAAATTTTTACACACATACTCATACTTTCTTCTTTGTGGGTGGAGTTACTAAAAAAGTGTAAACTTATAAAAGAAAATTCGGATATTAGTATTATTTTTTATTTATTTATTTAAACTCTACAATAAATGGTCAACTGAAATATTTTTTTCTTAAAAGCCCGAATTTTATCGAATGCATAAGCTGATACAACAACATAATATTTTCTTATTATTTTAATATATTTTGGCATCAACGGGCATTGATTCCATTGTTATTGTTTTTATTTTTGGCTCAGTTTTGTTTTTTCTTAGCTCGCTGAGTTTTGCACCGATGAAGAATCTCAACAGTAGATTCGAAACAGCTGTTTGCTAACTTTTAATGCATTTTTGGTGCATTTATAAACGTTGATCTTCTATCTTTAAATACAATGGAGTTTAGTATGATTTTCAGAAATGTGAAAGAGCATTCGAGGTGAAGTTGCTTTAAAAAAAACAATCATATTCAATATTTTATTTGATTCATGTTTTGTTTTGAAAAATAGACCAGCGCAGCGGGCTTAGCCTGCTAGTATATATATATATATATATATACATACATACATATATATATATAATATGCAATATATATATTAAAATATGCAATAAGGTGGCAAAAAACAATAAAAATAATGAACATACCTTATTAAAAAAGAAAAATAAAAAAATTCCCCGCTGCTCGAAAAGTAGGGAGATTAACAGGCATCAAAATTTTTAAAAAAGTGTAACCTCACAGGTATCGCAAGGCTTGGCGAGCTACACATTCCATTAGTGTAAAATAAATTCAAAATTAAATTTATTATTATCTAACTTCGAATAAAATTGGAACCAAACTAATATTTAAATTAAATATAAACTCAAATTAAAAATGAAATAATATAAAACTTCAAACAAAATAACTTTCAAAATACAAATGTAACAAATTAACCTAATAATTATTATAAAAATATTATTGCCCAGTTAAACTGATGGCATTGAGCTCACAGGCTACGCATACTAATTGTACATTACAGCCTTGTATTTTCGTTAATTCCGTTCGAAAAAAAATTAAGAAGGGGAAACAGCTCTCCCCTTTCTCCTTTTTTATACTTAATCATTGAACTTCCTAAACTATCAAGTACATGCTTTATCATATCAAAAAATCTATATCCAAAATTCAGAGCAAATCGGATAATTCTTAATAAAAACCCATTTAGCATTTATATAATTTAAGAGGAGTTATTCCCCTCTTTTATACTTAACCATTAAACTTCCAAAACTATTCAGAGATTTGAACGAAATCTGACAATTCTGATTGAAAAATCCATTTATGCAAGTTAAGGGGAGGGGCATTAGAACCCCCGTTCCCCCTGTTTATACTTATTCAATGAACACCTAATAACAGCCACGGACTCGCCTCATCAGAATGATCCTATATCTAAATTTTGAACGAAAACTGTTAATTCTGCATGAAAAACTCGTTTATATCAATTAAGGGGAGGGGCATGAGCCCCCCGTTCCCCCTGTTTATACTTATTCAATGAACACTTAATAACAGCCACGGTATCGCCTCATCCGAATGATCCTATAACTAAATTTTGAACGAAAACTGTTAATTCTGCATGAAAATCCCGTTT
Source organism: Maratus speculifer (assembly GCA_964019185.1). NCBI lineage: Eukaryota > Metazoa > Arthropoda > Arachnida > Araneae > Salticidae > Maratus > Maratus speculifer. The sequence continues at coordinate 104,803,209 of OZ025297.1, forward strand.
ATATCAATTAAGGGGGGAGGGCATGAGCCCCCAGTTCCCCCTGTTTATACTTATTCAATGAACACTTAATAACAGCCACGGTATCGCCTCATACGAATGATCCTATAACTAAATTTTGAACGAAAACTGTTAATTCTGCATGAAAATCCCGTTTATATCAATTAAGGGGGGAGGGCATGAGCCCCCAGTTCGCCCTGTTTATACTTATTCAATGAACACATAATAACAGTCACGGAATCGCCTCATCAGAATGATCCTATATCTAAATTTTGAACAAAAACTGTTAATTCTGCATGAAAAACCCATTCATATCCATTAAGGGGAGGGGCATGAGCCCCCCGTTCCCCCTGTTTATACTTATTCAATGAACACCTAATAACAGCCACGGTATCGCCTCATCCGAATGATCCTATAACTAAATTTTGAACGAAAACTGTTAATTCTGCATGAAAATCCCGTTTATATCAATTAAGGGGGGAGGGCATGAGCCCCCAGTTCGCCCTGTTTATACTTATTCAATGAACACATAATAACAGTCACGGAATCGCCTCATCAGAATGATCCTATATCTAAATTTTGAACAAAAACTGTTAATTCTGCATGAAAAACCCATTTATATCCATTAAGGGGAGGGGCATGAGCCCCCCGTTCCCCCTGTTTATACTTATTCAATGAACACCTAATAACAGCCACGGTATCGCCTCATCCGAATGATCCTATAACTAAATTTTGAACGAAAACTGTTAATTCTGCATGAAAATCCCGTTTATATCAATTAAGGGGGGGGGGCATGAGCCCCCCGTTCCCCCTGTTTATATTTATTCAATGAACACTTAATAACAGCCAATGTATCGCCTCATCCTAATGATCCTATATCTAAATTTTGGACAAAAACTGTTAATTCTGCATGAAAAACCCGTTTACATCAATTAAGGGGAGGGGCATGAGCTCCCCGTTCCCCCTGTTTATACTTATTCAATGAACACCTAATAACAGCCACGGTATCGCCTCATCCGAATGATCCTATAACTAAATTTTGAACGAAAACTGTTAATTCTGCATGAAAATCCCGTTTATATCAATTAAGGGGGGGGATGAATCTCCCGTTCCCCCTGTTTATACTTATTCAATGAACACCTAATAACAGCCACGGTATCGCCTCATCCGAATGATCCTATAACTAAATTTTGAACGAAAACTGTTAATTCTGCATGAAAATCCCGTTTATATCAATTAAGGGGGGGGGGCATGAGCCCCCCGTTCCCCCTGTTTATATTTATTCAATGAACACTTAATAACAGTCACGGAATCGCCTCATCAGAATGATCCTATATATAAATTTTGGACAAAAACTGTTAATTCTGCATGAAAAACTCGTTTATATCAATTAAGGGGAGGGGCATGAGCCCCCCGTTCCCCCTGTTTATACTTATTCAATGAACACTTAATAACAGCCAATGTATCGCCTCATCCTAATGATCCTATATCTAAATTTTGGACAAAAACTGTTAATTCTGCATGAAAAACCCGTTTACATCAATTAAGGGGAGGGGCATGAGCTCCCCGTTCCCCCTGTTTATACTTATTCAATGAACACCTAATAACAGCCACGGTATCGCCTCATCCGAATGATCCTATAACTAAATTTTGAACGAAAACTGTTAATTCTGCATGAAAATCCCGTTTATATCAATTAAGGGGGGGCATGAGCCCCCCGTTCCCCCTGTTTATACTTATTCAATGAACACATAATAACAGTCACGGAATCGCCTCATCAGAATGATCCTATATCTAAATTTTGAACAAAAATTGTTAATTCTGCATGAAAAACCCATTTATATCCATTAAGGGGAGGGGCATGAGCCCCCCGTTCCCCCTGTTATACATATCGAATGAACTCCAAAAACTAATCAGGGAAGCGCCTTATCAGGATATACCTATATACAAAATTTCAAGTGGATCCGATATTTTTATCATGATTTATCGCGTTACGCACGAACGCACATACATACTGAATGGACGGGCACATAAGTTCTCAAGCTATGATAGCCTGTGAGCTAAAAAATGAACATGCAGTAAGGCCATGCCCTCACCTTGTCCTTGGAAGAAAAAAGAAAACCATGCTTGTTTAAAAACAAAACTTCACTACTTTAAAAACAGCAGGAACTTTTTAACCTAAGATTTTTACTTGGCCAGCATGGTTATTAAAAAGTCCTTCCGGCAATGCCGCGAGGAAGAGGTAGCTTTCATATACTTATATATTTATTTATTTATTTTAAAGTAAGTTACATTGTTCAAAAATACTAAGCTCAAATTAGTGGAAATAATCTTATAAAATTAGTGATTTTATAAGATTGAATACTAGTTTTTGTCAAGACTGAATATTAATAGGAATTTTTAGAAATTAGTCATCTTTTATTCAACCTGGTTTCATTTTAAGCGATTTAGAGAGTCACCAAATTCCACGATATCTTAAAGTGTATGCCATTTTAAAACAACATTGTGGATCGTTCAGATCAGATCGTTTCAAAATGTCAGCCATAAGCAAAATTCAAAGTGCTATAACTCAATCATTTTTTAAGATATAGACAAAATAAAAAGTGTTCTGGAATCGTTGTTTTAAGTTCTAACACGTAAAAGAAAAATATTTTTCAACTTTAAATTTTTTCGCATTTAATTTTAAATTTTAAATTTTTAAAAAAATTTAAAATGGCTACCATTTTGAAACAAAATGTGGATGATGCTGGCCAACGAACTCGGTCGAGACATTTGTATGTACTATGTACATACCAAGTTTCATTGAAATCGGTTCATAAATACGCGTGTTCTCACGTGACAAAAATCAAGTCGTTTCAAAATGTCAGCCATGAGAAAAATTCAAAGTGCTATAACTCAATCATTTTGTAAGATATAGACAAAATAAAAAGTGTTCTGGAATCGTTGTTTTAAGTTCTAACACATAAAAGAAAAATTTTTTTCAACTTTTAATTTTTTCGCATTTAATTTTAAATTTTAAATTTTTAAAAAAATTTAAAATGGCCGCCATTTTGAAATAAAATGGCGGATGATGCTGACCAACGAACTCGGTCGAGACATTTGTATGTACTATGTACATACCAAGTTTCATTCAAATCGGTTCATAAATACGTTAGTTATCGCATGACAAAAATCAGATATATATATATATATATATATGGTTATATATATATATATATATATATATGTCAACATTTGAACGGAGGGTGGTTTTGGGGTCTGGGGGTCATGATCGGTGAAAATATACCAAAATTTTCCGGAAGTGCTTTCCTCCGGACGGCTGCAATAGGTAGCTTTTTACTTTTTGTAATGAAAGCTACCTAAAAAAACTGTCAAATGTTACTAAAAATAATCATTTTTTACTAACGTTTATTTTAGAAATAGAATAAGAATTCTTCGTGCAATCCTTTTATCGATGCGTTTCTTATATATATATATATATATATGTATGTATATATATATATTTTTTAACTCGAAACCTTTTCCTACTGTCAAAAATAAACTGATAAATGAGTGAATGAAAATTTTTATGCCTTCCCCCAATATTTTTTCTTTTCTTTCCTTTCTTTGCTTTTTTCTTCTTTTTTTTACATTAAATAATATAGTACTTCAATCAAAATAACTTTTAAAATAAAAATTTATTAAGTATGCAGTATTCCTCAAATATATCTTTTTCTGTGCAAACATGAATACAGCGTATATAAAATCAGTTCCTGAAAAGAAAAATTCATACTTAGGATAAACATACAGTCACCTGAAAATAGTTTCTTTGTAAATATTGTAACTTCTGTTATTGGACGAAATATTTTTATCTGCACCAATTGTACTCTCATTAAAATATATCTAGTGTATTACTTCACAAGAATTCAATATGTAATGTTATATTCAAAAGAAAACAACAGTAGGGATTAGTTTATATAAAAATATATAAGCTATGTTATTTTTATTCAACATAATAGCCAAGATTTACAAATATAGATATATTTTAAATTGTCAAACAGTTTTAGAATATTGATAAAAAAAAAACAGATGCATTTTTATGTTTAGAAAACATATTTTACATGCTATTCATATACAGGGTGCCCACTTACTAATTTCTAAACCGTTAGTCATAGACATATAGTTCCATTTGCAAAATGCTTTAAATAAGGTAAAAAATTGTTTTTCAAGTGATTTAGATAAAAATTTTCATTTGTTAAAAAATTACGAAAAATAAATTTGTATACGGTCCCCCGGTCCTATAAGTGATATTTAGTAAATTTTTACCACTGCTCTAACAAGCAATATAAAAAAAGTCCCATTCCTCTGCGATTAAAACTGACCGAGTAGTAGCTAGTTAAAGTTGAAGCATCTTTTTTGCTGCAAATTAGGGGTCAGTCACAAATTTACAGGAAATAAAAATAAACGCAAAATACAAAATTTAACATTAAACATTGAGAGTAAAATAATGTTTTAAATATTGTTTTTAAATTTATCTTGATGACTACATATTAAAGCAAAACTTGTACTAAAAATATAAATAAAAAATAACAGAAAGTTTGTTAATTTAAATTATGAAAAGCAACAGTCACAATTCGATACAAAATGATATATTTATAATACTATATCTAAATACTTACTTTATTATATCTAAAATTCTATTACATTACTTAACCTAATAGAATTTGGTGTAGTCCTATAAAATAAATAAATGGCACGCACCTAAAATTGTATTAATTTTACATTGTCATTGGATATAAATAAGTGTGCAAATTGAACCTGTTTCGGATATTTGGAAGTGAGTTAAAATTTGAATGAAATTTTGAACTAGGGAAACATATATACGAACTTTTTAAGCAAAATAAAAGCTTATCAAAATAATACACCTTATAAAAATAAAATCGCGATTTCCCAAAATTTGGTTTTCTCGATAAAGAAAATTTAACGACTATTATCAACTTCAACTATTTTAACCAATCTAGAAGTTAATTAATAAAAATCAACACTTCCATGAAACTTATACGGTGGCAGCACCTTCAGTTAGATCGCTTTAAAAATATTTCTTTATCTCGTTTAAAACATTTTAGGTAGATTTTGTATGAAATACTACTTATTGCGTTCGCATCCATGTTGGAATTTCTGAAAAAATTTTGGAGATCTACGCCGATCATGACCTCTAGACCCCAAAACTACCATCAGTAAAAAATTTTATATGTATGTATATATATATATATATCTCACTTCCTTATGGACGCGATAACTTCTATAGTTTTGCTCCAATCTCTTCCAAACTGATACATAAAATCAAGGGGTATAAAATCTCGGCTAAGTTCGTTAATGGGCAAAATCGATCCAAGTAAGTGGAAATAAGGAGGGTTTTTTGTGAAAATCGAAAAATCGTCATAACTTCTTAATTAAAATAGATATCGAATCGGTTTAAAGTTTATATTACTTTTTAAAAACAGGCCAAATGTTTATGCGTGACAGAGTTTTGATAAATTTAGAAATGGGCTTAAGGGGCGAAAAAAACAGGGTTTTGGGGAGAAAAAAATTTACAACTTCGTCAATTCTCAAGATATTAAATCCAACTAAATTTTGTATAAATGTTCTCAAAATTACCTAAAACTTTTGTATTTACACGTTTTTGATAGGACCAACTTTTACCGATGAAAAAAATAAAAAACGAAAAGAAAAAGAGGGGTGAAAAGATAAAAATCCATAATTCCGTCAATTTTTATGCAATCAAATCTAATTAAATTTATTATACATCTTCCTAATTATAACTACAACTTTTATATTGACAAGATTTTCATAGGACCAATTCGTGTAGCAAAAATAAATTAAACAAAAATAGGAGTTGGAGAAAAAAAATCTCAAATCCTAACTGCTTATATTCTGACTCATTTTTAAATTCATTTTTGATTTTAAACGCATGCAAATAGTAGATCCTCTTATTTAGAAACTGTATAAAGTAACGCATTGGTCAGTTTTTTAATAAAGACAGAATATATTTCAAAAAAGGCTACAAAGAAGGGTATTTTGAACAGAATTTCAAGAAGTCATCGTGACTGAAAATTTAATGAAGTATTCAAATATGAAATTGTATTTTTTTCTGATTCGTTTTTAAGTCCATTTTCACTCTCAAACGGATCCAATTTACAAATTCTCTTATTTAGGAACTATATAATGTAATGCATTGGCCAGTTTTTGATAAAGATAGAATATATTTTTTAAAATGCTGTCAAATTGGGCATTTCGCACAAAATTTTCCAAAGCGATCATGAATTAAGGATATATTCAAATAACAAATCGGTTGTTTTATGACTCATTTTTAAATTCAATTTTGCTCTCAAACGCATTCAGTTGACCATTTTTTTGTTATTTAGGAACTATATAATGTACTGTTTTGGTTAATTTTTTAATAAATTCAGAATATATTTCAAATCATGCTGTCAAAATGGGCATTTGAGCTGAATTTCGTTGATTCTGATAAAACCAGTTCTTGCAGAAAAAAATGAAATTAAAATTTATTAAAAAGCGGCCAAAATGAAATTATTAAACTGCGTTTATCTCAAATCATACTTTATTTTTTATTGTTGAAATGAGCACTCTTCGAAATCTATCTCCTCCTACAGGCCAAGCCGACAGGGATTTTTTTGTAATTGGAACTATATGTCTGTGACAAATGGTTTAAGAATTGGCCATTGGACAGTGTTGGAAATGGACGCATTTTATAATAATTTAAGCACTTTGTATACGTTCCCAGAAATCTTAGTCCAACTCATTCGTTTTCAGCAACAGAAAAGTGGTTTTAGTCATGAAATTTAAAGTTTCATAACTCGGTCAATTTTAATGTTAGATGAGTGGAACCTTTTTTTGTATTGCTTGATAGGGTGATCGAAAGTTTTTACTAAACATCACTTATAAGACCGGGGGACCGTATAAAAAGTTAATTTTCGTAATTTTTTAATAGAAATATTTTAATCTAAATCGCTTGAAAAACAATTCGTTACCTTTTTTAAAGCATTTTTGCAATTGAAACGATATGTCTATGACTAACGATTTAGAAACTAGCCATTGGCCACCGTTGAGAGTGGACACCCTTTATAAAACAAAAACAAATGTAGAATTTTATGAAAAGTAATATTTTCAAGGCTGCTTTTTATTTGTAAATTAGCAATATATATTCTGCATATTTAATGCGTTATAATTAGAATAAAAATTAGTATCAACATTATATAAGAAAAAAATGTAGAAATTTATTATCTAGCAATATTTTAAAGGATGTATTTAATTTGTTAATTAGCAATATTTATTTTACTAATTAACAAATAATATTTATATATACATTTACATTACATAAAAATATTTAAAAATTTATATCAACATTATGTATAAAATATAAATATGGAAATTTATTGAATAGCAATATTTTCAAGGTTGCATTTCATTTGTTAATTAGCAATGTCTATTCTGCGTCTTTAAAAGTTTATTTTTCTGCCATTAGTGTACAAAAAACACTTGGTATCCATATTATATATAAAAAGTAAACGTAGAAATTTATAAGAACAAAACTTTCGGGGATATTTTTTATTTGGAAATGAACAATTTACAATTTTTTTTCTCTTCTAAATTCTGGAAAATAATGTTTTATGTATCCTTTTTCATTTTTAATTAGCGGTTTAATTAAACCAATTATTTAAATAAACTTAATAGTCTCCATTATTTAACACTTTTTCTGTAACGAAAAATTAGAAAAGAAAAGAGAGAACACTTAAAATGATTTATACTGACATTATCAGAACTAATTAGGAAAAAAAGTATTATTATGTACAATTACTGTAATTAGTTTAGCTGTTTCGAAGAAAACAAAACGTTACGTTAATAACAGTTGCAGCTAAAAAGAAAACATGCTAAAAATTCTAAATTAAAAGACGACGTATTGTATAAATTTCTTTCATCTATGAGTATTCAGTGTTACATTATTTTTTCGACATATGTTTATGTCAAACAAGTTTATTAAGTAAAGAAAATATAATTTTCTTTAGTATTTATAATGTTTCCATATAAATCCATTATATGTTTCCATATAATGTTTCCATATGCAGTTTCCATATAAAGCAGGAAACTGCTTTATTGAAACCTTTTGTGACGCACAACATTGATTACATCATTTAAATTTATACATATTGGCCACTGGTAAAAAATTATATATATATATATTTTTTTTTTTTTTTCATTGTGATTTTCATTACTTTGTGTTTGATTTTTTATGATACGGCAAATCTAGTAAAGATACTTAGCTAAACATTACTTTTCAAAGTTTTTCCTATTATTTTGTTCGCGAAGCATAATTTCCTGTGTATATATATTTTTATGGTTAACGTTCTGTATATTATTAAAAAGGGAATTTTGAAAATTAGCTTTCAAAGCTGAGCTTCTATTCTCAAATAGTGTATACACAACTATTTAACACAATTGTATTTTACGCATATCGGGAAGTAATGCCAATGACGTGAGTTTCACAACATATGTTTTAATTTTTATTCATGTTTCATACATTTTTTTTGTAATTTTTCAAATTACAATTGTTGTACATTAATACGTAGCATTTCGTATAATTTATTGTGTGGTACCATAAATAACTTCTCTTCTGGTCAATTTTCATTTGTTAGCATATTTATAATTACAAAAATGTTTGAATATATATATTATATTACGAGGCTAAAAGTATTTATTTTAATAGTATTGGGATTAAAATAATTTTTGCAATATTATTTTTAAATTTATGTTGATAATTACATTTTAATGTCAAATTTGTACTAAAAATATAAGTAAAAAAATAACAGAAAGTTTGTTCAAATAAATTATGAAAAGCAACAGTTACAATTGTCGCAAAATGACATACATTTAAAATTCTATTAGATTACTTATCCTAACAGAATTTGATGTAGTCCTATAAAATATATAAATGGTACGCACCAAAAATTGTATTAATATTACAGTGTCATTGGATATAAATAAGTGTGCAAATTGAACCTCGTTAAGATATTTGGAAGTGAGTTAAAATTTGAATAGAAATTTTGAACTAGGGAAACTTACACATGAACATTTTAAGCAAAAAAATAAGCTTATCAAAATAACACACCTTTTTAAATTCAAATCGCGATTTCTCAAAATTTGATTTTCTCGATCAAGAGAATTTTAAAATTCACGTCTTCAACTATTTTAACCAATCTAGAAATTAATTAATAAAAATTAACACTACCGTAAAACTTATATGGTGGTAGCACGTTCAGTTAAATTGCTTTAAAATATTTATTTATCTAATTTAAAACTTTTTTGTAATTGGAACTAAACGTCTGTGACAAATGGTTTAGGAATTAGCTATGGGACAGCATTGGAAATGGGAGCCCTTTGTATTAATTTAAGCACTTAGTATACATTCCCTGAAAACTTAGTCCAACTCATTCGTTTTCAGCTACAGGAAAGTGATTTAAGTCATGAAATTTAAGGTTTCATAACTCGTTCAATTTTAATGTTAGATGAATGGGACCTTTTTTGTATTATTTGATAGGGTTGTGGAATTTTCTTACTAATAGGACCGGGGGACCGTATAAAAGTTAATTTCGATAATTTTTTAGTATTTTTTTTTTATCTAAATCGCTTGAAAACCAATTCTTTATATTTTTGAAAGCATTTTTGCAATTGGAACTACATGTCTCTGACTAACGGCCACCACTGAGAGTGGACACCCTGTATAAAACATAACTATAAAGAAAAAGGGTGAATAACAGAAATTATATATTGTAACAAATTTTACCTTTTTTGTAACATAAGTTACCTTAAGCAACGCAAATTAGACAGTGTTATTTACATTAATCTGAAAACAATGACACAACGCAAGTACTTTGATAATTTTTTATTATGTATCTAAATTTTAGAATATTTTTTGTTGATATTTTCACACCTGTTACAAATATAGGGTAACAGAAGTTACATGTGATAGATGGTATATTAGACAAAGGAAAAAAAAATTCTGCAGTTTCATAAAAAATGCACATATTGCATTTACTTAAATTAATTTAACTTAGTTTCATATAATAAAAATAAAACTTTTCTTAAATTGAGAATAATTAAATTTAAAATTTATGTAAAGAAAATTACAAACAAAAAATTTCTCTAACCTAGAAATCAGGTATTTTAGCTCACTGAGCCCAAGTGTACAGAACAAATTTAAAATAACTGTAGCACGTTTTAATAATATTTTTACCTACATGTAAGCTTAGTAATAGTTGTCGCGAATTCGATTAATATTTGTAATTACTTTGGTGTCCACACTCTTATAGTGACTCCATGGTCATAGTTTTATTTTTGCAGACGATTACGAGAAATGAAAGAGTAGTAGTAGAATTATTCTGGAAAAAAGTATGTGTTAAGTTTTTATCTGAAATGTTTTGAAGCTTCGTTTTTGTAAGAGATTTAAACTATTTTTCACACATTTAAAGTAAAACGACGATGTTTATATTTTAGGATAGAATTTATGACATCGACATCGCATTTTTTGCGATAATAGTATGCACAGATAGGGAAAATGGGCGTCACATTTTTGGTAAAAAAAAAAAAGAGAAACAGGAAGAGAAGTTGCAATTTCAGTGCACAAAAGTTTATCTTAAAATATAATAATAAAAAAGAAATGTTTGAGTGTTTTGGGCCCAAGTAGTTAAAATAATAGGTTTTATGATTATATGAAGCCAGTTATATTTAAGATTTTAAGTATTATTATTACAACTATAAATTGAAAACTATGCCTACATTTATCTGGATAGATTGTTTTTTAGACATAATGAATAAAAATGGATACTTAAAAATTTTAAAAATAACTTTTTAAGTATATTTTTCCTAATGAAGTCCTTTCTCAATATTTTAAAGAAAGTAAAAAAATAAAGAAAGAAAGAAAGAAAATATATAAATAACTAAAAAGAGTTCTAACTCATTTTATGCAGAAAAAATGTAACTGTGTGTCATTAAAAGGACATTATTATTATTTTTTTGTGTCAGCCAAATATCGTCAGTAAAAGCACACCACTAGTTCCAAAATGTAAAGTTTTTAATCCTTTCGCGTCCGAATTTTTTTTCCATTTTGTGAGCAAAATTATTATTACTTTAAGGTTACAGTAGACCTTTATTTGAGCAAAATAGTCTATAGCAAAATCGTCACAAAAAGGTCTATTTCTGTGGCATAATAGTACCAAAATAGTTTTTTTCTTATTAAAATATCATTTATGAAGGTTTTAACATGTAAATAATAAAGGTAAGCATATTTATATACTTTAAATCTGTTTTTCTCAAAACTAATTTTTCAGCGTTTTAGGTTTTTGAAATGTTCTTTGCGACGTAACTTTTGTTCAATATTTATGAAATTGATAAGGAAGTATTCTGATATTGTTTAAAAATAAATTGTTTAAGCTTTTTAAAATTCGTCTTCATTAAGATAGTCAAATTCGACTTTTTACTTATTAAAAGGCAACATTTTGATGAAAATCGATATGGAATTTTGAAAAAAATCTGTAAAATATTAACTATTCAAGAGATTAAAAAAATCTTACACAAATTTGTTTGTAATAGAGTTTTAAGTTATAAAAATGCAAAACCAAGAAAGTATCTCAAAAATTAAGGCACGAGGAGCATTTTAAAATTTCGTTTAAAAGTTTAAATTTTCTTTAAAAAATTAAAAATTTTAATAAGATTGGAAATTTTTTTGGAGGTGTTCTATGTGCTTTTGGTGGAATGCATGTATGCACAAAATTTCATATTGCTATGCTGAATATTTATTAAAAAAAACTTTGTCCCCTTAATAATGTTAATCGTGGCTATCCAAACAGACTTACTGACGTTTAAAGATTATCTCGTAGTCTAAAATGCAACGCATGCCTTATTTTATGTGTTATTCAATGCATATTTATACGATAATACGCTAAGGAAGAGTTTTTCGAGATGTTTGGGAAATATTGTATTACAACAGGGTTTAACAGATATTACAACTTTCTAATGTTTTTCGCGTTTCATCACGCATGATTCGTTCAGAAAAATAGCCTACGCTATAAAAGAAAAATTCATGAGGTTACTAAAAATTATTTACTAAATTTTTATTCCACAGAATTTTTTAGTAACCATTCCAAACTTTTTTTTTTTTTTTTTTTTGCCAGTAAAACAAACTTTTCTTTTGTAAACTGAACAAAAGAATTTTTTGTATAACTAACTTAAAACATTTTAGTATGAGCCAGCCAGCAAATTTTAGTAACAGCTCCAAAATTATTTTTATTAACCATTACTCACGGATTCTTATTAGCTAGTCCAAACGCAATTTTTGCAGCGGTAGATTTCCGGTAGCACCTCAATAGATGGCAGCATCAAACATTGCCACATGCGCAATTTTGATTTCGACATAACCCCTTTACTTAACGAATACTCACACTGCGCTCGGTATATCTTTGGTGGTGTCGAGTTTCGAACCCGATGCGTTTCAGTCTGGAGCTCTGCGCTATGACCACTAGGCTATCACGGCCACACCAAGCGAGTTTTAGTAATAGCTATTAAAAATATAAAACTATTAACTCTATTTGTTGCTAACTTTTTTCAGGTAACTGTTACAGATTTTCTTGTAACTGAGTAAAATTACTAAATTTTTTTTAGTAATTACAAGGATCACTAAATTTTTTTTAATAGATCGACCCTTTTTTTACAGTGTATGTTGTAAATTTAAAGCGTGAAATATATGCATAAAATACGAGAATCGTAAACGATGCAAAGAGAAATAAGTAAACTATTATTATTATTATTATTACTAAATGTCAAAACATAAGTGAAGTCATGTTAAGGAAGGCATAGACATATACTATCATTTCTATATGTAGAAAGTACAAAATAATTGTTTAGGCTAAATAATATTCGGTGAAAAAACATGTACTATTAATAATACACCAGACCCGAAAGGGTTAATATCTAAAATAATATTTTGGTAGGATTTTGATCTTCTGGAAAACTAAAAAAATCTGTTTAAAATATGCAATTTATATGATTTTTCTTCCACTAAAAATAAAATTTTATTTTTTGTTTACATGAAAACAAGGTCATTTTCAAAATGTCATATGTAAATGTCATATTGTTTTTTAATATTTTAGTTTGTATATTACGCACAACATGCGAATTCCAAATTCATTTTCAATGCAAAGAATAAGAATGAATCTATAACATAAACAAATATAAACATATCTACGCATTGGTTTTTCTATCATTCTCTCTTCGCACTTATTTTATATTGCCTTCTTTTATATGGAAATGCAATTTAACAGTGTGTCTCCGTACTTGAATATGTTTTTAGAAAAATAAGGCTTTTTTCCCCTTACAATTCCAAAATTAATGCAGAAGAAAAGTAAAGCTTCTGCGTACCGTTTCGTGTTTTGACAAAGTGAAATATACAGCACTCAAAAGCAATTCTATATTTTTACATATTGTTGCCATTTTTTGAAATAATATATGTATATAAATATATCTTAGATTTTAGAATAATTTTTCTAAAAATTTTATTGTATAGACAAAGTATGAAATTTTAGAACTATGAACACAATTGTGGCATTGTAAGTTTGTTTACAATATCTGAAAGAGAAATTATTTATGTGATTTTCATTATTTGAAAAAATAAATAATTGTTTGATGTTGCTGGTAATTAAAAAATATATATATATTGTCTTGACAAAATAAAGTTCAGATGACATTGTGCAATTTTTTGTAATGCTCATTGGATGACCAAGTTACATAGGGCGTGTTCAGCACACTTACCGGTTACTTACCGATTGTAGACAAGTAGGAAATGAAAATCAAGGCGAAGTGTGACGTCAGCTACAATTCAACAGGATAGTTTTCGTTGGTGCCATAATTCGCTTTCGTGCTGTCCTACAATCGGTCGGTAACATTGGTTACTTTGGTAAGTTGTGCTGATCACGCCCATAGATTTGCTGTTTGGTCACATAGGTTCAGGATAAAACGGTTGCAATTTATATTTTGCAGACACCAACATAGTGTGACGGAAGATAGACTTGGTCACAATGTTTTACGAAGTAACTTTTAGCCTTAAAATTGTGTAAAATAGATGTCTCTTAATTTATGAAAATGTATTATTTTTCCGAACGAAAATGTACGATAATCTCTTAAGAGTCTTTTTTCGAGTTTTTTTTCGACCTTAATTTTGAACAAAGAAATATTAATGTGAGTGTTAATTTTATTTAGATGTTAAGCTCTACAACATTTCTATGGAAATTTTTTTGGATAGAGTTAGCTGTAGCGTAATATTAATAATATATATTCCACAACGAAAATGTAAAGATTGATATTATAAATAAGAATTTTGCTTATAAAACGTTGTTGTATTAATAAAAACATTGAAGGGCCTCCGTGGCCGAGGGGTTAAGATGCCGCTCTGCTGCGCTGGAGGCTGTGAGTTCGAATCCTGCTGGCTCCATTGCACACACACTTTGTGTGGCGCTCCTGGTTGTATTTCTCTTGTGTTGTAAATTTCCTTGTGCTATCTCGTCTTTGTATATTGACGATGACTTATAAGCAGCCTTTCATGTCGAGCACACAAGTCAGATTTATGTTGTTCAAATAAATAAGTAAATAAAAGAAATGAACACCACAATACTATCTCATGAGAAGACATGAGATGAGAGAGAGAGAGAGAGAGAGAAAAGAAATGAATAATTAAAAAAATTTAGTATTTACATGATTCAACTCTTTTTAATCCAGTCATCTTCCGAGAACGATAATTCGATTAAACTTTCTTTCTTTCGATATTTCGATTAAAGAGGTGAAGCATGTAAATAAAAAAAAATTAATGTATTTTAAATGTTTTTATTAATACAACAATGCCTTATAAGCAAAATATTTATTTATAATGTAAATTCTTTCTTTTTCGTTGTGGGATATATATTATTAATATTTCGATAGCTATATTATAAAGGCCAAACGTATCTGTGCGTAACGCATACGTCATTTTGCGAATGGCAACACTTTCCCATGCAATTTCAGTTTTGCTTTTTACCTTATTGCAAATTTTATACTTCTAAACATCGCATATTGCTGATTTTTACACCGTAATATAGAGAAAAAAATGTACTTTTAAATGCAATTTGTTTGAAAGCTGTATCTCAATTTGTTTTTGAGATATTAATTTTTTTATAGTTTTTAGTACCAATTTTCTAATTGTGGCAACAGAATCACTCCATTTTCTCTTAAAATTGGAAAGAAAAAATAGAAATTAAAATGCGTATACTTTTTAAAAAATATCGTCTGTTATAAAATTCCGTGATTTCGGTTCTATTTCCTTCTTATTCATCAGTTAAATAAAACTTCTAGTTCTGAATTAAACTGATTTTAAAATGATCAAATTAATTTTTTAAAACATGGTGAATACGGATATGAGAAGTTCGTGTTTAAATTTTGAGAAGATGAAAATTAGGAGGGGTTTTAATTTCGCGTAAAATTCTGTGATCACATCAATTTGGAATAAATTTTGTTTTTTTCATTCGCATTTATACCAAACATAAGAGTCTCTCAATTGATAAATTCATCATATAGCTGATGTTTATTATATTTTACTGATTTTATATGTGGTTAAAGTTTAATTTTAAAAAATTGGACAACCGAGTTTTATAGTATTTTGTTAATCTTACCTTAAAATAATATCTGTTTTAGAGTTAGACTGATCAATATAAGATGCACATTCTACTGTAAGTAATTTTGTAGATTTATTATAAATCGATGAAGCAATTCCTTTTAAAACGTTTTCTTTCGTCGAAGCTCGGCGGGTTCCACCTCGTAGTTATTAATAGACGCAATTAAGGCTCACTAGTGTTATTTTTCACATTGATAGAGTTAGCTGGTTTGAGGTATTCTTAATGTAACTTGATCTATCCGAGTTTCTCAACACCTGATGAGCGATTAAGGCAAAATTTTGAAATTGAATTGTGACTTTGATGTTGAACAAAAGTACGTATGTGGGTGCTCATTTTTTTTTTCAGAGTTTTAAGCTCTACAGCATTTGTATTGACAATGTTTTACATGGAGTTAGCTGCTTTAAAATATAATTAAAAGAAAAAAAACTGTTCTCCGACTATAAATATATACATATTTCCTAACGCTCACTTAGTACAAGGGAGGTAAACATAGAATAGTCATTTTAGATCTAAACTGAAGGGATAAAAATAATTACCAGTTTTCATCTAATTAAATCTGTGTTTAACCTTATCAAAACAGGGAAAAAATTTTGAAGTAGAGCTGTGATCTTAATATTCAAACAAAAAGTACGTATGTGGGTGCTCATTTTTTTCAGAGTTTTAAGCTCTACAACATTTGTATTGACAATGTTTTACATGGAGTTAGCTGCTTTAAAATATAATTAAAAGAAAAAAAAACTGTTCTCCGACTATAAATATATACATATTTCCTAACGCTCACTTAGTACAAGGGAGGTAAACATAGAATAGTCATTTTAGATCTAAACTGAAGGGATAAAAATAATTACCAGTTTTCATCTAATTAAATCTGTGTTTAACCTTATCAAAACAGGGAAAAATTTTGAAGTACAGCTGTGATCTTAATATTCAACAAAAGTATTAAATGTGGGTACTTAAATTATTCTGAATTTTAAGCTCTACAACATTTGTATTTACAATCTTTTTGAAATATTTATTGTTTTCGAGATAGTATTATGATATTTTAAACAAAAAGTCATTTTAGACAATAAATACACGCTCATCTAGTACGAGTGGGAAAACTTAACATATTTATACTAGAACTAAACTGAAGGGATTAAAACAATTTCCATCTTTCTCCTAATTAATTCCCAATTTAACCCCCTAACCACAAGGCTATCTATAGTATAAAGGCCAGACGTATCTGAGCGTAACGCATGCGTCATTTCGCGAACGGCAACACTTTCCCTTGCATTGTCGGTTTTCAAATTTCGCTACTGCAAATTTTACACTTCTAAACATTGCAAAATTTAAATTTTTACACCTTCGTATTACACCTTCATATTTACACATTCGTATAAAAATGCACTTTTAAACGCAATTTGTCTGAAAGCTGCATCTGAATATACTTTTCAGATAATATTTTTTGAAATAGTTTTTAGTACCAATTTTGTAGTTGTGACAACAGAATTACTCCATTTCCTCTTAAAATTGAAAATAATAATAATTATTATAATAATAAAAAAAATTTAAATGCGCAATATTTT
Source organism: Maratus speculifer (assembly GCA_964019185.1). NCBI lineage: Eukaryota > Metazoa > Arthropoda > Arachnida > Araneae > Salticidae > Maratus > Maratus speculifer. The sequence goes on from OZ025297.1 coordinate 104,820,523, forward strand.
TCCGTGCAATTTCGGATTTGCAATTTTCGATACTGAAAATTTTTCACTTCTAAACATCGTACATTGTAATTTTTTACACCGTCGTATAGAGAAAAATATGTACTTTTAAATGTAATTTATTTCAAAGCTGTATCTCAATTTATTTTTGATAAATTATTTTTTTATAATTTTTAGTACCAATTTTGTAATCGTGGCAACAGAATCTCTCCATTTTCTCTTTTAAAATTGAAAAAAAAGAAAAGAAAAAAGAAGAAAAAAGAAATTAAAATGTTTTTATTATAAAATCCAGTAAATTTCGATTTTATTAATTTAGTTAATTTTATCTTAAAATAATATTTGCTTGAAAGTTAGGCTGACCAATATAAGATGTATTTTTTACTGTAACTAATTTTACAGATTTATTATAAATAAATGAAACAATTCTTTTTGGAAGATTCTCTTTCGCCGAATTTCGACGGGTTCCACCTCGTTAATATAAATTAAGAATTTATTTCATCCTCTGATTCTACATTATCGAGCAAGTGAAAGATAAATAATGCGATGATTTATATCATCATGTAAAAATTTCGCGTCTGAATATTTTACTGAAAGAACAATGTTTCATAAGTCAAATTAAAATCGTGTCATTCACATCCACTTTTTAAAAAATATCTCACAAATCCTTTGTACTTTTGAAGTTAACTGCATCTGAGACAAGATAGATGATTTTTGGAGAATGTATGACGCAAAGCTAAAGAAAACATGGATATGATAAATGACAAGATAGGAAGTAAAAATAAGTATATAGTTATTTTAGGTAAGTCAAAATTTATGCAAAGAATCTTTTTTTCTTGTTCTTTTAGTATATGACAATATTGTGGAAAAGTAATGAACATGATTAATTTTAAACAGTGTTATTTAAAATGATGTACGGAATTTTTAAATACTCTAATAAATACACTTTATCCCTTATGTCAATGACCGGGTACCCCCAGTACTTTTTTTGGTGTTTTGATCCCGATTTCATCGTGTCTGTATCAAAAGAAACTAAAATAAATTGATGTCTACTTTCCCTAGCTGAGTGGGGATACATAACATGACAAGTAAGAAAAATCATATGTTATGCATAGATTATGAAACACTTTCCAACACTTCCTAAAATCTTTAACAACATTTCGTTACTTAGGCAAATGATGCAACTGTCTATAGCCAAACATGTATTATCTCTTGTGGTTCAGTCAGTAAGGCGCTCTTCCATTGTCAAGAGGTATCGGTTTCAATCCCCGGGACTGCATGAAAGATTTATGATACCCTAGTTGAAATTTACTCGAAAAATGCAACTTCTTTGAAGCTCATCGAAGACTGAATGATTCACTAATTTTGAAAAATAAACTGATGTATTATCATTAAAAGTAAAATTACAGAGTCTTTATACTAAATCTACTGAATAAATTCTCTGTTATTTAACAGAATTTCGTCTTTTGTAATCTCTGTAACTTTATCTAAGATTTAAGATAATGGATTACCCGTAGATTCTCTGTAATTACACGGATTTTTTTTTTCACACTAAAAAAAAAAAAATAATAATAATAAAATACCCAAATTGGGTTGAAAGATTTTTGGGTACAGCACTGTTCCAATTTCTAAAGTTCAGTTTGTAGCACAAAATCGTTTTAAATAAGTCTGATTTTTAATGACATTAAAACAATTAAAATATCTTAGATAGTATATACATTATACCTCAGAAATTTTGATTCATTTAATGTTAATAAAGATCTGCGTTGTTTTGAACCATTTTGGGTTATCTATTTTGGGAACAATACTCCATCATTTTGGAATCCTTACTGTACCATTTCAGGAAAATTACTATACCCAGAAATCTTTCAACCCAATTTGGGTCTTCAATTTTTACAGTGCAGTGTGCGATTTATAATAATAGGTAAAGAGATTAGATAAAAATAAGTTGCATAAAATGCATTCATTTTTCAAATATGAAAGCAAAAAACATAAAAAATATCCAGGCAAAACAGCAAAAGTATGAAAAATCATGCGATAAACATAGATTATGAAACACTTTCCGCATTTTCTGAAATAATTAACAAAACGTCATTATTTAGGGAAATAAGATATTACTGATCATAGTCAAATATGTATTCCAATATTTTTGAACAGCCCTGTATTTCATCTGTCAGTTGATAGATGTACTATATAATGGGAAAATTTAGTTTAGAAGAAAATGCCTTGCACGTTGAAATTTCTCCTTCAACAATTTGTACTAATATTTGGAAACATACTTGAATACATTTGTTTAGCCCTGTAGTTTTCCTAATACCTTTATTACACGGCAGTATTTAGCTAAAATTTATTTTAAAATTATACACTCTTAAAACTATTGAAATCACATTCTCATTCTTATAACTTTAATTCATATTACTTTAATTTCATTTTTTTCATTTTTCATGAAAAATGGCAACAAAAAGATAAATAAATCAATTTCACTTTATACTAGATATAGAGTGCTTCTGTCGTCACAATTTTGAAAAATGGCATTAAAAACTATTCAAAAAATAATATTGAAAAAAAAACAGTTTACATTTATCTATTGTACGACGTTGTAAAATTGATAATGCGTAATGTTTAGAAGTTTAAAAATTTACAATAGCGAAAATTATAAATACGAAATTTTATTTCAAATTTTAAATTGTGCCATTTGCAAAATGACGTATGCGTTAAGCCCTTTAATGATGATAAAATCTTTCAAATATAACAGAATTGACATGATGAACCTATGAAGTATATGTGCACTAAAATATACATTCTGTACAATCTATGATGCAAAGAACATTTATTATTAAATTACAGGGCCACACGAAAGTATTCCGCTACATAATGATATATGGGGAATCATTGTTTGGAGCTTTTTTTAATTATATTAAACTATTTCCCATTTTATGTATATTGTACACGTTACAGTGGTGTAATAAAACTTACTTCCTGTATATTTACAGGAACACAAAAAATATTTCGACCACTATACTGTATCCGAAGTACTGTCTGCTATAACAGGATGATCTGAATATTTTAAAAACTTCGTTATCGTATGAAAGCACCCCATTTGCTATGTTTCCCGCGCAATTTCCAACTTGTTTTTTTTCATCCATCCTTTTTGCTTTCGTTTCATTTTTCGATCGCGTTTTATGTTTCAAAAGCCGTATTTTCATGAATTAATTATGCATTGCGCATAAGAACATACTGTATTTCTCGTTTCAAAAAAAAGGCCCACGAATTTACATATTTTGACAATAGCAAACTAGAAATGAAAAGTTGTTGAAAATCAACCGTCATAAACATTTTGAATTTTGCAAATAAATTATAAAAGAAACAAAGGAAGTGACAAGGAGAATAAAATCTTCAGTTTGGTATGTTTAGAACTAAAGCAAATATATATATATATTTTTTAATATTTCTTAAAAATTTTAATTGTATTTTTACAGAAAATAGTTTTATATATTTACAACTTTAAATGTATAGTGTACCAGTAAACTTTCATTATCTTTAAAGATTTATGCAATTTTACATCAGGAGAGTTACAATTTTCTTTTTACAGTATGATATTGATAATGTTTGCGTAAAATATAATGATAAAATATATATATTAATATTTAATGATATTTTCAGTTTCCATGACCTTGAAAAGAAGAAAGTTTCATGGAATTTAATTGGTAATGCAATTAAACTGATTTTAATATTAATCAATTTCTCAGTTAATTTTCAGCAGTGAAATTATGCTTGAAAATCTAGAATATTTAATACGTAAATTTTCACATTGCTAACTAAGCGTAGAACCAAATTAGTGAAGTATGTGTGCTCATAAAGACGGTTTCATCTCGTGCTGTGAATTGCAGCCTAACCAACCATATAAAGTGAGAAATGCTTAGTTGGGCATCGTCCTTGTAACTTAAATGGTTGAGCACTTGGAGCGGTATTCCAAGGGTTCTGGGTTCGATCCCCGGCTTGGACATTTTTCACTAGGTTGGTAGGTAGGTAGGTTAGTTAGCAATGTGAAAATTTGCATATTAAATATTCTGGAAGAAAGTTAGTTTCTTACAATATTCTTCAAAATCTACCATACTCCTATTGCTTTTAAAACATTAAATCTTTTTTTCGCATTATCCTAATTATAATTCATGATTTCTTTCATTTTCAGAATGTATTTCACAGTATGAGTTAGTATTGTGATGAATAACTGAAGCGTTTCTCATAAGAGCATATTGGGTCTTACTATTCAATATTCAAACCACGTAGTTAAATATTTTGACAATAGCAAACGGGATAGGAAAAGCTATTGGAAATCACCATGTCATAAATGACATACACATTTCGGATTTCTCGTCAAAACTTTAAGAAAAACAAAGGAAGTGACAAAACTTTCTATGTGGTATATTTAGAACTAAAGCAAATATATATTTTTAAATATTTCTTCTAATATCTGTCTTTTTTTTAAACTTTGTATTTTGATTTTTTATTAGTTTTTAATGAATAATATAAGGAATCAAAAAGCAGTAAAACTAAATTGCTACACGTTTAGGTAAATGCTGTTGAATCAAGTGCTAACATAGACAATGTTTATGGAAAGTAAAATAACATACATGTAAAATATTTAACGATATTTTCTGTTTGTATGGACTTGAATTGAAAAAAGTTAGTTCCTTAAAATATTCTTCAAATTTTAATTTATCCTTGTAGATTTTCAAGAATTAAAGTCTTTTTCGCATTTTTTTTGCATCTTTTATGGTTTTCTTTAATTTTTTTAATGCCTTTCATAATCTGAATTAATATGTTCAATAACTCAAGCGTTATTCATAAGACCATGTTGAGTCCTATTCAAAATTGAGCTTACGTAATTAAATATTTTGATAATAACAACCGAAATAAGAAAAGCTATTAGAAACCACCTGTCATAAACATTTTAAATTTCACGACAAAACATAAAGAAAGACACAGGAAGTGATAAACTTTTCTGTTCGGTAAATTTGAACTAAAGCAAATATGTTTTTAAAATATTTATTCAAAAGTTTCATCATTTTATTGTTTTACAAAACTATTTGTTATTAGTTTATAAGGATTAATATAAACTAGAAACAAAAAGAAGTAAAACTGAAACGTTACCTCATTAAGAAAAAAAAGCTGCTGAATTATTTGCTCATATTGACAATAATTGCGGAAAATAAAACATTGAAATGCGTACATTAATATTTAATGATATTTTTCTTTGCTTGAAAATGAATAGAAGAATGTTAGTACTATAGTTATGTATAGAATGTTAGTAGTAGTTTACTATTACATTACGATAAATAGTAAAAAATAGTTTCAAGTACATTTTAATCATGGTAAACTCTGTCAAATATAACAGAATTGACATTATGAACCTATGAAGTATATATCTACTAAAATATACATTCTGTACGATCTGTGATGCAAAGATTATTTATTATTAAATTATAGGGCCACACAAAAGTATTCCACTACATAATGATATACGGGGAATCATTGTTTGGGGTGTGTTTTTAATTATATTAAACTATTTCCCATTTTATGAATATGATGTACGTTGCTGTGGTGTAATAAAGTTTACTTCCTGTATATTTACAGGAACACAAAAAAAATTTCGACCACTATACTGTATCCGAAGTATACTGTCTACTATAACAGGAAGATCTGAATAATTTTAAAACTTCGTTATCGTACGAACGCACCTCATTTGCTATGCTTCATGCAATTTCCAACTTTTTTTTTCCATCCATCCTTTTTTTGCTTTCCTTTCATTTTTCGAGCGCGTTTTATGTTTCAAATGCCGTGTTTTCATGAATATATAATGCATTGCTCATAAGAACATATTGGAACTATCAAAGTTTCTAATTAAAATACTAGGTAAGAATAATATATTTCAAATAAATAATAATATAAATTCTTCTTACCTTCTTCTTACCGGGTTCTATGGGATGCACGGCGGAGTTCTATTGAAATTCTTTGCGTCATCATTTAAAACAATAAATCCAACGACATCAAAAGACTCATAAATCTTTCACACGAAAAATATTTGTATTCTATTTACAATTTTTACAGGCGCGAAATTACATGCTTATCTTTTAATGCTTTTCTACAACAACTGCCGAAATCTTATAGAATTACAATATCTAGAGAAGAACGTCTAGTTTCTGGTAAACAACATAAGTTCTTTCTTTTACGTTACTAAGGTAATGAACGTCTCACTAAAAATCGTTGCCATTTCAGACGTAAATACAAAATTTTAAATACGAAGCTCTGAAATTCTTAAAGCATAAATCGTCTGCCATAATAATAACAGTAAAAAATTCTCTGCAAAATACAAAAAAAAAAAAAAAAAAAATTAGAGTCAGAAAGTCAAAAATAAATCATTTTAAATGAGAAACATTCAATAAAATTCATCAAAAAGTCATAAATTGCTTAAGATATTCTACGATATACCGATGTAATTTTAATCACAATTGTTTTCACTGAGTCTCTCTATTAAAAATAAGCCGACGAAGTTAGATATTTTGACAATAGCAAAGTAGAAATGAAAAGTTGTTGAAAATCAACCGTCATAAACATTTTGAATTTCGCAAATAAATTACGAAAGAAACAAAGGAAGTGACAAAGAGAATAAAAATCTTCAGTTCGATATGTTTGGAACTAAAGCAAATATATATGTATTTTAATATTTCTTAAAAACATTAACTCTAGATTTACAAATACTAGTTTTGTAAGTTTAGGCCTTTTTTTTTTACTGTGAACAAATAAAATTTTAATACGCATAGAAATTTCTGTAATTTTACAAATTTAGAACTACAGATTTTTAAAAAATAATAATATTGATAGTGTTGACACAAACTGACACATATTTGACACATAGTTTACAACGTGTTCCTCTTTATTTTCATCCATCCGTTTTGCTTTCTTTTCATTTTCCGAGTGCGTTCATGTTCTAAAAACATATTTTTATGAATAAGTATTACATTACTCTTACGAATAGATTGAGTCTCAATATTCAATACTAGGCCCACAAATACTGACAATAGCAAACTAGAAATGAAAAGTTGTTGAAAATCAAGCGTCATAAACATTTTGAATTTTGCAAATAAATTACAAAAGAAACAAAGGAAGTGACAAGTAGAATAAAATCTCCAGTTTGGCATGTTTAGCACTACAGCAAATATGTATATTTTTTAATATTTCTTAAAAACTTTTCACTGTATTTTTACAGAAAGTTGTTTTGTATATTTACCCCTTTATACGTATAGTGTACCGGTAAACTTTCAGTACGTTTAAAGATTTCTGTAATTTTACATCCTAAGAGTTACAGTTTTTTTTTTTTTTTTTTTTTTTTTTTTTTTTTTTTTTTGCAGTGTAATATTGATAATGTTTACGTAAAATAAAATGATAAAATATATGTATTAATATTTAATGATATTTTCTGTTTCCATTGACATGAATAGAAGAAAGTTACATGTATATTTTAATATTAATCAATTTCTCAATTATTTTTCAGCAGTGAATTTACGCTTGAAAATCTAGAATACTTAATACGTGAATTTTCACATTGCTAACTAAGCGTAGAACCAACTTAGTGAAGATTGTGTGCTCATGAAGACAGTTCCATCTCGTGCTGCAGATTGCAGCCTAACCAACATATAAAGTGGGGAATGCTTAGCTGGGCATCGTCCTCGTAACTTATAGTTGAGCACTTGGAGAGATATTCCAAGGGTTCTGGGTTCGATCCCCGGCTCGGACATTTTTCAGTAAGTTGGTTCTACGCTTAGTTGCAATGTGAAAATTCGCGTATAAAATATTCTGGAATAAAGTTAGTTTCTCACTATATTCTTCAAAACATTTAACATACTCCTATTGCTTTTAAAGCATTAAATGTTTTTTCGGATTATTTTTATGATCCAATATGCTTCCCTTTCATTTTCAGAATGTCTTTCACAGTCTGTATCAGTATTGCAATAAATAACTCAAGCGTTTCTCATAAGATCATGTTTGGTCTTCATGGTTGGCAAAATTAAACCCACGTAGTTAAATATTTTCACAATAGCAAACGGGATAGGAAAATTTATTGGAAGTCACCATGTCATAAATGTCATACATATTTCGCATTTCACCTCAAAACTTTAAGAAAAACAAAGGAAGTGACAAAGTTTTCTATGTGGTATATTTAGAACTAAAACAAATTTTATGCTTTATTTTTTTTAAATATTTTTTCAAATATTTGTCTTTTTTTTTTTTTTTTTTTTTTTTTTTACTTTGTACGACAAAAGGATTTTTTATTAGTTTCTAATGAATAATATAAGGAAACAAAAAGCAGTAAAACTAAATTACTACAACTTTTAGAAAAATGCTGTTGAATCAAGTGCTAACATGGACAATGTGTACGCAATGTAAAATGATAACATAGACACATGTAAAATATTTAACGATATTTTCTGTCTATATGGACTTGCATAGAAGAAAGATAGTTCCTTACAATATTCTTCAAATTTTAATTTACCCTTGTAGTTTTTAAAGAATTAAAGCATTTTTCGCATATTTTTTGCATCTTTTATGGTTTCCTTTAATTTTCTTAATGGCTTTCATAATCTGAATTAATATGTCCAATAATTCAAGCGTTACTCATAAGAGCATGTTGAGTCCTTCTATTCAAAATTCAGCCTATGTAGTTAAATATTTTGGTAATAACAAACAAAATAAGAAAAGCTATTGGAAACCACCTGTCGTAAACATTTTAAATTTCACTACAAAATATAAAGAAAAACACAGGAATTGATAAACTTTTCTGTTCGATAAATTTGACCTAAACCAAATGTATTTTTAAAATATTTATTCAAAACTTCCATCATTTTCTTGCATCGCAAAACGATTTGTTATAAGTTTATAAGGATTAATATACAGAAACAAAAAGCAGTTAAACTGAATTGTTACATCATTTAGAAGAAAGCTGCTGAATTATTTGCTAACATTGGCAATAATTACAGAAAATAAAACATTGAAATACATATATTAATATTTAATGATATTTTCTCTTTGTTTGAAAATGAATAGAAGAAAATTAGTTTGTTATAATAATCTTCAAATTTAATCATACCCGTACTGTTTTTTAAAGCATTTTAAAGCACATAATTTTTCTCATTAATTTTCATCTTCCTCTTTGCTTTCTATTTCATTTCTGGATGCCTTCCATAATCTAAATCTGTATTGTGATGAATAACACAAAAAATTCAACTCATAAGAACTCATAAGAACTCATAAAATAACTCATTAGTCAAAAAAAGCATGTTGAGTCTTAGTACTTAATATTAAACCCATGTAGTTAAATTATTGGTTAACATAATAAATGATTAACATAATAATTAACATGTTAAATTATTATACAATTGATTATCATTTGTTTGAGATGGTTTACATCTTAAATTTTATCATCATAAACGGGATTCTTGAAATGTCTCTAGTAAAAAAATGTCTAATGTAGTCATATGAACTTCCAGTTCTTTAAAAGCACGTAGCCATTAACGAATGCTTTTTTCCCTACGAGTATTACCTCCATACGCACCCCGAAAATGCCTCTGTACAAAAATAATAGATCCAGTTTAATATAATCCATATAACGCACTGACAAGGAAGGTCTCGATCGTGGGCATATTTAGAATATTTTGAAAAAATAATAATAACTAAATTACTTATGTATGTAATAAACGAACAGTCAAATTTACCTGCCAAAATGAAGTAGAAAATTTGTAAAAAAGTAAAATAATTTCGAATAATTGGCGTGAAAAGACACAAGCGGCACGCGATTTGGCGATCAGCATTTTTCCTCGCCAAAAGCAAACTATTCTCATGTAACTGAAAATTACTAATAGATTTTTAGAATGCCTGTAAACAGCATTAAATGAATTTAAACTTAAACAATGAGAGATTTTAACATATATATTATATGTTATTACGCATAGTGCTGGTTGCAGAAGTTATTTAGTTTTAATTCTGTAAAAATAATTATATATACACAAAATATTTTCTAGTGAAAAATATTTTTTCATATATTTAAACGTATTCCAAAATAAAAGCTAGAAGAAGAATGCTGCAGTAATACATTCCAATAAAAGAGAGTTTTTGTTGCCATAGCAACAAAATTGAATCGACAGTGCTCAACTGGACTTAAATTTGAGATTGAAACAAATTTAATTAATTTAGTTTTCGTTTTAATTCATAAATTTCACTCTAAAATTTCATTATAAATATATATGACAGAACTGCAATTATAACAAACTAAAAACAACAAAACTAGTTATTTAAATACATATTTTTAAAAATAGCTCAGCATGAAATATTAATAATATTTTTCTATTGAAAGTACAGTTTTTAATGTATTACAGATTATATTTCCATAAGTTCGAATATTTAGATTTTTAATTTCAATTTTATAATAATTAAATTTTAGCCTTTAAATATTACATGTATTAAGAGATGAATGTAATAAGAGTTTTGTTTCCTTTTTTGGAAAAGTTTTAAAATGTTATTGTCATATTATTCATATTTATTTATTTTTGAACTGATACTAAAACACTTAAAAAAAACATGTATTTTAACGAATTATTTGTATGACGATCTATTGTAAATTTAATAAAGATAATTACTATGGAATATTAAAATAAATTTTCTTTATTTTTATAACTTAGATAATCGTCAATATCTATATAATAAAGGCCGTACGTATTTGTGCGTAACGCATACGTCATTTTGCAATTTTCAACAGTTCAAAATTTCAAATGAAGTTTTTGCTTTGCAATTTTTGCTATCGCAAATTTTAAAAGTTCTAAACATAGCAAATTTTTAATTTTTACACCTTCGTATAGGGATAAATCTGCACTTTAAAATGCAATTTGTTTGAATTGTTTGCTCAAATTGTTTTGAGTTATTAATTTTTTTGTGGTTTTTAATACTCTTTATTGCATCTTTATTGCAAGACTTGCATCTATTGCATAGTATTGCATGAAATTGCATCTATTCTTTATTGCAAGAAGAATTCCATTTCCGTTGAAAGTAAAGGAGAAACTAAATAAATTACTTTTTGTAGGAAAAAAATAAATAAAATAATACCCAATAAAATATAATTTTTATAATGATTAAAATATAGATTAATATTCCTGGACCAATTAGAATAAAAATGCGAGCAGCACAATAATTCAAATATAATTCGTGTTCAAGACTATAAAAATCGCCTTATTACCTTACGTGACGTCACAGGAACATTGTCTATGTTATTTATAGTATGCAGATTACTTCAAAAAATTTCATTTACACTTAAAAGAATATAAATAGTTTAGAGTCTGTTTCCAGCTAACAACAATCGAGACTTCCAGTTTTGAATTAAAATGATTTTGAAATAGTCATAATAAAATGACTTAAAAAAATAAAACAATAGAAGAATAATAAAATGAATATGAGAGATGCATATGTAAATTTTGAGATGAAAATGATGTCGGGTTTAGATTTCACGGGGAAAATAAATCTATGATTGAGTCAAACTTGAATATTTTTTTTTGCTTCTCATTTTCGAATACCAAGCATAAGAGCTTTAATTGATAACTTTATCATAATAACATATCTTTATTATATTTAACTGCTTACTTATACGATTATAGCTTAATTTTAATAATTTGCACAGCTGAGTTTTATAGATATAGGATTTTGTTAACTTTCAGTTAAATATAATTTATTTAAGAGTTAAACTTATCAATTAAAAGTGCATATTTCACTGTAACTAATTATATAGGTTTATGATAAATATATAAACAGTACCTATTAAAACAATTTCTTTCGTCGAAATTCGATGGGTTTTACCTTGTTGTAATAATTTCGTTATTACATTTCAGATGTTTTAAAATTTATGAGCGAACTTCTTAAAGTGAAAAAAATATTAACCTTAAGAGTAGAATTTCTCTACCCTTTTAAAATATCCTACGCACTTTTTAAAAATATGCTATAAAAATGTTAAACATTATATAACATTATAATGAAAAATAAGCTAACTTTTCTTTTCAACTATCTCAAACTTTAAAAGAATTAATAGAATTTTACTATTATTATTATTTTTTTAATATTGTAAAAATATGTTAACTTTTTATTATTAAAACAGAAAGAAACGGAGAAAAATATTATACACTGTAAAGAGTTTTACAAAAGTTTAGTATTGTAACAGGAACACTTCGGCTACCATCGGATGTTTGAGAGCTATTTTCACTTTCGAAAACCATCAGAATCCTTCCCATATTTTTGGGCTTTGTTTCAACAGTGGAATGAAACCAAAGCGTTTTTCTGCTCGAATCAGAAATCTCTCTGTTAGCAGCAGAGACCTCGATACTCTCATGAACGTTTGGAAACGTTTGTTACAGTGATAGAGAACTGAATCATAAACAACTCGCTATAATATTTTTCTATTCCTCATGTAGATGGCGCCATGACATTTACCGGTTAAAATACCAATTTAACCTCAAAACTGTTTAGTAGATGAATCGGAATGATTGGAAGGAATTCAAAATTGAATCATAATTAGCTAATACATACGACTGTCATTGAAAATATCTCTGTAAGACAAGTATTACAACAATTACTCAGTTTGTTAAGTTGTTCTGTTAAGTACAATTTTAATAAGCATCTTTTCCGGAACTTGTACTGTTTTCGGAAAATTGACGCAAAACTCCTTGCATTTATACAGGTTTGTAATCTCAAAATGTCAGTTACAGAAATTGCACTTTTTTCTCGTCAAAATTAATATATTCTGTAAAATTTTACTGAGAAATTTGTGTATAGTATAATTTTTTTACAGTGTAGGTACGCTGTAAAAATATTACAGAAGAATGTTACAGAAGTTTCGATCAGTGAATATTTTGAAAACATTGGTTCTGATTGCAAAGAATACTTGACTTGATATTTTTTCTTTTAGATTGCTTGAGAGAATGAGCTTTTCTGCGTACCATGCCATATTTTATCAATTTTTTAACTAAATTTTCAGAATTTCAAAATTTTAATTCCAAAAAATGTGAAAATATGGCACTTTATGCCTAAAGGCTCGTTCTCTACAAGCAATCTAAAACAAGAAAATGTCAAATCAAGCATTCTGTACAATCAGAACACAACTTTTTAAAAATATTCACCGTTCGAAACTTCTGTTTAACATTTTTACAGCTTATATTATAAATACACCGTATAATTCTATCGATCTTTGATTTCCAGAAATTTAATTTTACAATCAGGGTCCTATTCGTTAAACACCCTGTAGCAGAAAAATAAGCACAATCTTGAACCGCCATTTTAATAAATTCCGTTTACATCGGGCTTAAAGTTTTTTAGCCGTCAGCTACTTTTATTGCTAACATAGTTCATTGAATCACAAGGGAAATTGTGCACAAGTTTTAAATTTATTTACTTTTTTTTCAGCTTTTCAGTTAGTTCTCAATCCAAAAAAATCCATTTATTTTATTTTTTTCTTTTTCAATCAATAAAATCAAGCGACACACGTTCAAAACAGCTGTTACACATTCTAAAACATTAAACCTAGCTACAGCTAATTAAACACTATCACAAATAAGTTATCAATAAAGTACTATAATTATGACATAATTCCATTATACTAGATTTAAAAGAAGACATTCTGCTTAAGCTTATTTCCATTTGTTAATATTAAAAGTTTTAAACACTTTTTTAGCCATTTTTTTAAATTTTTACAACTGATTTAAATTCGCATATTTTACCTTACCTGTATTTCTAAATTTTAGATATATAACTCTCTTCGTAATTTTATTCTAAAGAATAAAAGTAACAAATAAAAGTAAATTCTTACACAACTTTCCAGCACTGTATTTTATCGGATTAATATAAGGAATATATTTAGAATATAATCTTTTAGGCATTTTTCTTAGCTATAGAATTTTGTATATTTATGATTTAATTATTTTAGGCAAAACAGTTTTTTACAAGCCAAATCAATCTTTGTCACCAATGTACTTTATAAAGAATCGATATGATCTTTAACGTTCAGTGATTTTGAAGTTAACTGAATTTGAGCCTTGATAAATGGTTCCGAGCGAGTTTCTGTTCGTGAGTGAAAGTGTAAGAAGTACGTGCAAAGGAACAGAATTTGACATTATTCCTAGACAAATTTCATGTAATTTTTTTATTTATTCTTCATAAATATGTTAATTTATTTTAATGGGTTTTTAGATGCAGTCGTAGTTATATAATAACGTAGCACTTGCAATCATTGCCTTATCCGTCCGTCTGCATATAGCAGTGTAAAAGCTGTCCAAACGAATGATTTGAAATTTAATTTACATGATCGTACAGAATTTTACCGAATCATTTCACATTTTATGAAAGTGTAATTGAAACCTAAAAGACATTTAAAAAAAATTCATCTTTCTACTTACCTTTCTACTTTCTACCTGAATTTATTGTGATGGCCACTCTGCTTTAGCCAAACACCGCAATGGAAGTTAAGATGTATGCTGCTTACATGAAGATTTGCCGCTGAAAGCCTTTGCAGAAAGTTGGCAAAGTGATGTTTTATCAACATCTGGTTTTGGCAGATTGTGCTTGTGCTTATGCTAATGGATTGAATGAGAAACAAGTCTTCTTTTAGATGCTGCGCATGCTAAAATCTTAGGCCTTGCAACACCTGTTATCAATAATAAAGTGATGCGTGGATTTTTAACAGGTATCTCTCTTTTTTTCTTCACGGGTGAAAGTGGGGGAATGGATTTCCTGTATATTCTTTTTTGCTTAATATTGTGTCATTTGAGTTTATGTTTATTTTTGAAAGTTGGAATATTGTTTAAAGTTACATAATTTAAAATTTTCACATTAAGCTTCTTTATTATACTAATGGAGTATCTATAACTAGCCGTGCCTTGCGAAACCTGTGAGGTTACACTTTTTAGGGTTTTGTTCATCTGACGAAACCCTATTCGTCTTAGCCCTCTGTCATTCTGTCACAGAGTCCGTACACAAATACCATAAAAGGCAGAGCGTTCAAATTTTGTGTACTTACCGCTGAATACTCCTTGTCACACAAGAAATCTTAAAAGTTTGAAAAATTCTGCTTTTTTTAATACATGTTTCTCTTCCCACCTTCCGGGGAGCAGGGAGTAGTTAGTTGTTGTTGTTATTGTTCTTGTTCAACCATTTAAATAACTTTTATTTCTGTTTTGCACCGTATATACATAATTTTCAAATTGTCAGATCAAACGATATATATGTAAGACATTGATGTTTTAAAATATATACATATATTACAATGTCCAAAATTACCAAAATATATTTTTATTTATTTTGAAGATTTGATTCATACATCTTTGTCATTTATAGACTTATTTTAATCTGACTTTTACTTAAAGATTTTTGTCTTACTAAGAATATAACATTTAAATTTGTCCTAAAAAAGAATTTAATGATCTTAATATTTTAGGAATAAACTATATTATTTTTTATCTATATATTATACCTTATCTACGTATGATATATTTTATAAATATTATTTTCTCTACATTATCGCGAATGATTTTAGACATCATAAATAATGATGTTATGTTTTGCACTTAATTATTAAACCTAACTACTTAGTATGCTGCAAACATAAGGTCATAATCATTTCTTTTTCCTGTGTTTCTATGAGGAAACATTATCCAGGAAATATCTTTGGATAATGTCACACAGAAAATGCAGAATGAAATTTTAAGAGCTTTTCTTTAAAAAATAAATTGTAAATATAAAATTTTGTAATTTTATAAGCTGAATTTCTTTAGCAAAAATTATGTTATATTATCATTTAAAAAACATTTTAATTTTACATTTCTATAAACATTTTAGCATAAAAATTTTGTAGCAGCGAAATCTAATGGGGCTACATTTTATACATTATTATTACCTCCATCTATTTACTATGCTGTGATAATAAGGACATAACCATTTCTTTTTTTTCTCAGTTTGTACGAGGAAACGTTTTCGATAGCGATACATTGCGAACATAGATTGACAATTTAAGACAAGTTACTTAAAAAATAAGAAATAAATATATATATTTTTTTCCTTATTAAAGCTTACTTCTTTGATCAAATACTATATTATATTATCATTTAAAGAAAACGTTTTGTATTATCTTTCTATAAATTATCGTAAACAATTTTTGTAGCCATCAAATTTAATGGTGTTACATTTTACACATTATTATTTCTTTCATATACTTAGTATGTTGGGAACATAAGGTCATAACCATTTCTTTTATCTCAGTTTGTACGACAAAATGTTTTCCAAATTTATTTCGATAATAGTAGAAAGCTAATCTAAATTGAGAATTCAAGGACATTTGCTTAAAAAAAATAATAGGAAATAAATATAAAAACTTAGAGTTTTAAAAGCTTAATTTTGAGGAGAAAAACTATTATATATTTTCTTTTAAAATATATTAAATTTCTATAAAGTATCATAAATCGTTTTTGTAGCGATCAAATCAAAGGCTGTTATAATATAAAAAATTGCTTTATTTCTATAAGCATAACAATATGGCATGCTAGAAATGTAACATCATAATCAATTTATTTTTCACTTTTTACAGAAATAGTTTCCCAAAAGCACTTTCGATTAAAACATAAATTGTCTAGATTGAGAAATCAGAACCTTTACTTAAAAAAAAGTTTACTAGACTTTATAAAACTTTTAAAAAATATTACTCAAAAAATACAAATTCCTACAAGTTATGATAGCATAATTTTCTATCCTTCTCAAAGTTTTTTGAATCTAGGATGATAGCCTATTAGGATAAATATTGGTTATCAACTCACGAGTCCTGTTTTTGGAGCTATTAAAAATTTTAAAAATATATTTGTGTTATTTATGGTGTTATTTGTATATATGTTGTATATAATGTTATTTTACCCTAAAAATGAGATATCGAGTTTTCCATATGCAATACGGTTTCACCATACTTTACTCCATGTTTATCATTTACAAAATGTTTCACATCGTATAAATATATAGCTATTACCGTTTTATTTTTTACTATAAGTCAGTCAGAAAAGGATGCATGTTTTATTTTGTAAAAAATCTAAAAGGTAGCATAAATCAATAAAGCTTCCTTCTAATAAAATTCTTTCATAACGCATTTTAAACAACAAAAAAAATTTTCATCTTCTCTGGTATAATAAATCAACATTTATAGCGCTTAAAAATTTTGTTACAATTATATTGATTCAGGAATTTTATAACCATAGAAATAATAACAAAGTGGTTTCTATCTGCAATTTTTCTTAAACATCCATATGAAATAAAAATTACAGAATATCCCGAAATATCTTGATATATAGGAAAAGTATTTTAAGCTCTGGCATTGTATATATTAAGAACGACACAGGGATTTTTCATACTATGAAATCTTTCAAAAGAGTTTATAAATTAACTTAAATTTTAAAGTGCTGATGTATAAAATGCAGTATTCTTGATATACAGGGTGCCCAGCAAATAACACCCTGATTTCCAAATTAAATTTCTCAAAAACGATGATCGATAGAATTATGCGTTAAACGGTTTATTTAGTAAGAAATCGTTAGAAATGTTATGTGCATGTTTCCAACTGTGAGTATTTTTAAAAAAAATTCTGTTCTGATTGCAAAGAATGCTTTATTTCATATTTTTCTTCCTTTAGATTGCTTGCAGAGAACGAATTTTTTGGCGTACAGTGCTTATTATAATGATTTTTGGAACTAAATTTTACGAATTCTAGAAATTCCAAAAATGTAGCCCCAAAAATCGTTAAAATATGACAGCACTGTACGCCGAAAAACTCGTTCTCTGCAAGCAATATAAAACAACAACAACAAATAAAAGTCAAGTCCTGCATCCTTAGCAATAAGAACACAATCTTCTTAAAATACTCACAGTTCAAAAATTCTGTATAACATTTTTACAGCATACCTAATAAACAAACCGTTTACCTCATAATTATAAATTTAATGTAAAAAGAAATTCTTTTTAGTTGATTATATAATTCTAAGTTTTTTTTTTTTTTTTTTTTTTTTTTTTTTTTTTTTTTTTTTTTTTTAATGTGTTAACTAAATACGTTTCTACGTTAAAAATGGAAATATGCTTTATGGTCGTTTCCGAAAAATATTTTTCCACACTCAACAGCTCGAAAATTTCTGAGCCATATTCAGATTCATTTTTAAAAGTAAAAACATAAAATTTGTTTGGGTTATTTTAGAAGATATGCATAAGAAGCCGTGTGACTTTATTTTTTACTCAATTAATCATAATTTGATTTATAAACAATTATTTTCTCAATATGACCATTTTTTCGTTCCCAGAATTCCCGCTTCTGAAAAAAAAACCGGTTCAAAATAGCAATTTCGACAGCATTTGTTGCAATATTTCTTTGTATTTATCAATAAATCGACAATCGCGGCCCATTTTGCAGTTTCTAAATTTCAGAATTTTCCAGTTTGATGCGTTTGAAAACAAAAATGAATTTAAAAATAAATAGGTAAATAAGCAGTTTGGATTGGAATACACATTTTTTTAAGTTCAGGGTATTTATTACAATCTGAGTCGGCACAAAGTATTTCATTACAGCTGCAAAATTTAATTGATAAAATTTTTTTGATTATTTTCTGCTTGACAAAAGTCTAATGGTGCTGCATCATGCAATTTTTTAAATACTTGAGATGAAAGAATATACTTATATCTATCATCCAAACATAAATTGATATTTAAAATCACAAGGTAGAACCCGTCGACTTTCGACGAAAGAAAATGTTTAAAAAGGAACTTTTTCATTGATTTATAATAAACCTACAAAATTAGTTACAATAAAAAATGCATTTTATATTGGCAAGTCTAACACTCTTAACCAAACGATATTTAACGTGAAATTAACAAAATACTATTTCTATAAAACTCAGTTGTGGAAATTGTTTAAATTAAACTTTAATCGTACATGTAAGCATTAAAAATAATAAAGATCTGTTTTTATGATAAAGTTATCTATTTAGGTTCTTATGCTAGTATTTCAAAATGAAAAAAAGTAAAATTTATTCAACTTTGACTCAATCATAGAATTTTTTCCCGTGAAATCTAAACCCGGCATCATTTTCATCATACCAAAATTTACAAATGCAAATTTCGTATCTCTATTCATCTTTTCAGAAAATATTGGCATTTTAATTTGATCTTTTTGATCTCAATGCTATTAGCTGAAACAGATATTAAACTGATGATATTCTTTTACGAGTAAATCAAATTTTGTAAATAAAATCAAAATTCACCGGGTTTTATAACCGAAGATATTTAAATTTCAGTTTTTACCCTTTTAATGAGAAAATGGCAACATAAAGATACAATAATCAATTTCTTCCCTTTTTTCTTTTGCTTATAATAAAAATGTACTCCTGTTGCCACAATTAAAAAAGCGGTATTAAAAACTACAAAAAATTAATGCTTCAAAAACAAATTAAGATACAGCTTTCATACAAATTTCATTTAAAAGTATATTTTTTTCTCTGCACAATGGTGTAAAAATTAAAAATGTGCGATATTTTTAAGTTAAAAAATTTTTAGTTGCAAAAATTGCAATACCGAAATTTCATTTAAAATTTGAAAGTGTTGCCATACCCAAAATGACGTATGCGTTACGCACAGATACGTTTGGCCTTTATAATATACATATCTTTATTATAATGGCCAAACGTATCTGTGGGTTACGCATACGTCATTTTGCGAATGGCAGCACTTTTCCATGCAATTTTTGTTTTTCAATTTTTGCTACTGCAAATATGATACTTCTAAACATGGCATATTTAAAATTTGTACACCTTCGTACAGAGAAAAAAACTATACTTTTAAAAGCAATTTGTTTCAAATCTGTATCTCAATTTATTTTTGAGATATTAATTTTTTTATAGCTTTTAGTACCATTTTTTTAATAGTGGCAACAGAATCACTCCATTGTTTCCTGAAATTGAAAGAAAAAAAATAAATAGAAATTAAAATGCGTATACTTTGTTAAATATATCGTCTAGGATCGTGTCAATATGGAATATATATCTTTTTTTTTCATTCGCATTTATATTAAACATAAGAGCCTCAATTGAAAACTTCATGATAATAACTTATATTTTTCTGATTACCGGAGCAATGTAAAGTTTAATTTTAATAATCTAGACAGCTTTTTATCGAAATAGCATTTTGTTAATTTTAGCTTAGAATAATATTTGTCTGAAAGTTAGACTGATCAATATAACATGCATTATTTTACTGTAACAAATTTTGTAGATTTATTATAAATGAATAAAACTATTCCTTCTGAATCATTTTTCGTTCGTCGAATTTAACCCTGTCGGGTCCGAATTTTTTTTCAGCTTTTAGAAAAAAGTTTTTTACGGTTATAGCATTGACACTAGCCATCCATACATGATAATTAGTGTTTAACGAAAATTCCATTGTCTTAAAGATAATGAATGTTGTTGTTTTGCGTAGTATTCAATTCATATTCATATGACAATAGACTAAGGAAGAGCTTTTGGAGATGTTTAGAAAATATTGTATTACAACAAGATTTAACTTATAACATAATTTTAAATAAATGCATAATTTCTACAAAAATCCTCGTAACTATTTACAGATTTCATACAAAACATTTTTTGCATCATAACACATATTTATATGCAGATGTCTATCAAAATATACATAAATTACTTTTCAGACATTGATCTATATTCAAAGATTAATATTTAAAAACCTTAATTTATTTTTAAATTTATAATATATAAGTACAAATAATATCGATTTTTATTTTCACACATTTGTAAAAACAAAATAACATTTTAAAAATGTAAAAGAAAATTCTTTTTCATGCAGACACATAATAAAGAAATGCTTTTGTTTAAAGGAAAACTCAGCTGTAGATATATCTAAAGTGACGTGTATACTGTCATTCAATTGTTATTCAACGAATGTCATTTTTCGTTTTTCCTTATTTCGAATATTTCTATTCGAATATTTCTAGCTTCACATTGATTTAAATTGCTCTATGAGAAATAAAAATAAATGTAGTTTTTGAAAAAGGAAATAAGAGAGACTGAAAACTTGTTTATCAGTTTTTAACTGTTTAACTGCAAATTTAACTGCAAATTTAACTGTTAATCTTTTTAAAGAAAACATTAAAATCTATATTTCGTAAATTGTTATATTGTTATAGGTTTAAATTACAAGTGCATTACCATCATAAGAAAAAAATGTGTGAAATATTGATTGTGAAATATTTTCCAACACAAAAGAAATACTGTAACAGAACTTCAGCCTTTAATATAGTAAAAGATGATATCTCAACAAAAAAGAATGAGGGATAATTGCACCTCGTGAACTCAAATTTCTCTTTAGAATATAAGCCCAATTCTAGGAGGAGAAAATCTTAATAAAAATTTTTAAAAAAGCTTAGCACATATCAAATTCCAATTTAGATAAATATCATTCGCAGACAGAAAAGTATCTGCAATATTTTAGCGGCCATGTTTGATGACAAGGGATGAATACCCCGGAAACCCTTGGAATGTAAGGGCAATCTCGGGGGAAAAATATATTTAGTTCATGTAGAAATCGTGTATTTTGAGTTGAAATTACCCTTTTAGAAATTAACAGGAGTTAATGGAAATGTGCATTATTTTTTTGTGTAGTCATTTATAGGAATCATGTATTCTTAGGTGACATTTCCCTTATAGAAATTAATAGTAGTTAATGGAATTGTGCATTAATTTTTTGTGAAGCGCTGTATAAGGTCTATAGAATTTAGTCACTATAAATGATTTGTATAAATAAATATGGATTGGATAATTGCAAAATAATCTATACTAAAAAAAATACTTTACTTCCCCCCCCCCTCCTTTCTCACAGTGATGGTTTGGTCCGTAGGTTACCATGGATATCTCTGAAGGTTTGTGCACTCTCAAGTAAAGTAAATTCCTGGACTCTTGGACGTATGTGTTCATATTTTTGAATTTTTAATTTCTATTTAACATCACTCCATTTTACCCTGATGACATTTCGCGGAAGCAATACTAAACGTTAATATTCTTTAAATATATTTTTAGATATATTGTTTTTTAAGTGTGCCATTTAGCAATTAGTTTTTATTTGAATACGCATATTTTAGTAATATAAAAAATAATTTATAAAAATCATATCACAACGGAAATGCGTTTTCTGCACTTATTGCTCATAGACAGTAATGTAACCGAATTATTTTCTGTTTCTTTGAAATTGTACGCGAAATTCAATGCTCACTATACCCTGTAATAAGCGTCTTAAAGTGTACTTCAATGATTTAGTATATATATTTCAATAGGTTTAAAATGGTGTAAAATCATTAAAATGCAAGACAAACGATTTTTCCCATAGACCATCATGTAAAAAATTTATTTTGAATGCCCCTGTAAAGGAGTTATAAAGACTGTCGATTGCATTATCAATACTAGGGATACCATGGTGAAATTCTAAATACGCATACATTTCACTAGAATCTGAATATATTTATGGAGATTACAGAACACACAGGCGAAAGGAAAAGCCGATTTCAATTTCAGGTACAATGGAACGTATTAACAAGTTGGAAATTGCATTTCAAACGTGGAAAATGAGGTGCGTTCGTATTTAAACTGTTTTTATAAATATTCAGATGTTGATGCGACATCCGTTAAACTCTTTTGCAATAATGCATGTATACAAAATATGATATGATTATATGACTTAAATTCTGTAATACGAAAATAATAAGACTCCATTTAAAAAAATACATTATCAATATGGAAAACCCAGGATCACTAAAATTTATGGGATATAATTGAATGAATTAAGTTATGATAGGATTTAGTAGAATGAAGAACACTTTCTTTATTATCTTTTAAAGTTATATTTATACCTTATCCGATTTCAATAGAATTTAAAATGACTCGATTAAATTTCCCACCGATTATATAAATTAAATTAAAAACCTTTAGTTTGGGTAGATTTGCGCTGTTTTATGCGAACAGACAAACAGATGAGATGACAGTTACATATTTATATAAATACGACATTTTTCCATAGACCATAATGTACTGGAATATTTTTTAATGACTCTCTGAATAAACTATGAACATTATATACTTTATTTTCAATACTGAGCATGGCATAGTAAATATCAATAACATATAACATTTACAGGGCAATCCAACTATACGGACAGACAAACTGAATTCTTAAACACTTTCAACTATGTTGTGAAGTGTTAAAACACCTAAAAAGGTGAAATTTGACTTTGAGAAAATTATACACAGTACATGGTAGGATATTTTAATTTTTTGGGGAAGCCCTGTATTTTGTCTACTATCTTTAAATACATGTATATTTCCCTAATATTTAATTAAAACTAAAACAAGCATATCAGGATTTGCATATCATGTCGTCAACCGATATCTAAATATGTTCAGAGGACATAAATAAAAACATAAGACAAAATGCAATATTCTACATCATAAGACAGTTGTTTTGTAGTTTGTGTGTTCAGAGGAATTTTTTCAATCATATATAAAAATATTACACACGATGTCAAGAGAATTAAGTTATGGCATAACGAGTTAAAAACCGTAGCAACTACTTCTGATATCCGTTAACACCTAATTTTACAACAAAATAAAACAAAAATAACTTAAAATTATTGAATACTAGCAGTTACCCGTGACTTCGTTCACATAACATTTAAAGAAGAAACAATTGATCAATCAAGCAAAAAATTTCGATGATGAAAAGCATGTGTAATTAACTTTTTATCGCGAATTTATGGTAAAAAACTTTTGATAATCCCTATTTGCTAATTTGTTTGCTGATCAAAATTTTCCTTTCAGCGATTAATACTAATAGATAGAAACATTCTTGAATTCTTTTGTTCAGCCCTGTAGTTTTCCAAGTGCCTTTAATACACGAAAGAATCTTTCTAAAATTTATTTCAAACAAAAATATTTCTTATTACTACCTAAATTACATTTTCAGAAATTATCATCCGAAGACAACCTTGTATCCAGTTCTTTGCGGGACCCTGTTTATCATTTTATATATATACTACAAACATTTCTTAGTTTACTAAATGCAGTTCAAAATAAAATGCATATTTTATTTAAAAACCACCTTCAAGTAAATTACGCTCATATTCAGTAACCTTTCCGAGATCTTTTGTGTAACCCTGTATATCTAAATTTAACTATTTATACTATTACCATTTATACTCTCCATTTAATATGTATACATTTAGCGAAACTTAAAAGCACATATCATAATTCAAAATGCATTTCATCCATGCAACAGTCATCATCCATGATATACAGTACTTCGGATAGAATATATAATATTTGAAATCTTTTGTGTGTCCCTGTAAAGGCTATGCACTTCGTATTATGCATGAAATAACTTACATTAATCCTCAGCAACATATATCAATTTGATTATACATGAAATCGTTTACCATAATTAAAATATGTCGGAAACTGTTCCTCCCTTTATTCCTATGCAATGGAATTCTTCTGTCTGACCCTGTAAATGAATAGTAAGTGCCCTTTTTACTACATACTTTACAAAATGCATATTTTAGTGCACTTTGTAAATGCATATAAATTTGAATATGTTCTACAGGCTGTAACATCGTTAAATTTAATTAAAACGATTTTTCCCCATAATGCCGTAATATAAGGAAATTTTTTGACTATCCCTGTAAATAAACTAATCATGGTAGAAACTATATTTTCAATAGGTATTCGTGCTAGGTAAACGTTAAGAACGTCCAAAAATTTCATGGAAATCACAGTATATTTACGAAAGTTTGAAAGCGACCAGACAGACAGACAAACCGAAAGCATAATAACTTTTCAACTTTGTTCGAAAGTGTTAAAAAATCGAGCCAAAAATATATTAATCAGTGATTTTATTTTCCACCTTTTCCCCACAAAAAATTTCTTCCATTGATAATTATGAGTTTTGAATAAAAATATTCATTTGTATGTAACTTATAACTTATTAATTAGTATAAGTAAAAAATTCATTTTAAATATGACGTCATTATTTATCTCGCTCCATTAGCTACTGATATTCATACTCCTTGTATTTTTAACGACTGCTATAAAGTACCTGTTTTATTTCAACTATGACGTCACATTTTCATGAGTGAACCATTTTATTAAAAATATAATTCTTTTTCATTCTTTTTACTTTTAATTTATGTCACCATATTTTACACAAAAATTCCCATTAACTAAACAAATATCCTTGTTAAATGTATTATAAAAAACACACCTTTTATTTTTATTTCAAACATGACGTCATATTTATTTTCTTTTAAATTATTTTATTATAGTTTTTCGCGTGGAAGTTTTCTATTAAAAATTCATTGCCGCTGAAAAATTATTATTCCAATTTTTTATTTTCTTGGCAACAGGAAAGGAAAATGGTTAAATTTTATCTGAAAAATGCCTATTGATTTTGTATGAAAAATAATTAAATTTTGAATTATTAAGGAAAATATTTGAATAAAATAAATAAAAATTACCCTATTATTTAATCCGGACTTCTAACTTTACGTCTGCAAAATTTCAAAGCAATCGGTTCAGTAGTTACGGCGTAAAAGCGGGACAAGCAAACAAACAAACAAACAAACTCACTTTCCGATTTATAATATTAGTAAGGATTTAGAGGAAAAGAAACAAAAAAGGGAAAAAATATACACTAAAAGCCATGAAATGTAGTTATTTAATTAACTTTGATGTTCTATATGTTTTTGTTGTTAATAGAATGTGTAAATGTTAAAATCGTATACTAAAAATATAAGTTATTCTAAAATTCAGGATAATATATGGAGCAAGTGTTGCGAGATTTTAAATGGCAGTGTCATCTATTAAATTAGAAATCCAAATTCCGTTAAGCAACTTTGCGTAGAGTAAAAAATAATTACAATTTTTAAGTTTTAAAAATCTGAAAAAAGTGTAGCAAAAACAACAAAAATATTGGTAAAAATGATAGTGAATTATGGAAATCGAAAGGAAAAAAAAAAAAAAAAAAAAAAAAAAAAAAAAAAAAACGAAAGAAAACGAAAGAAGACGAAACGAAATAAAAATGGATAATTATCATATAAATAAAGGTGTTTTCTCAGAGGTGTGGTTTTAAATTGGCAACACTGCTTTTAAACACAGTTAAGTTGACAGTGGAAATATTTTTTTTTGCTTGATATATTTTGCCATTTCAGTCTTAAGCCTGAACAACATTTTCAAATTATGTAAAACAACATCAGTTTGCTGCGAGAGACATTCGATGAGCACATAATTTTGCGTAATACACATGTGAAATGACCTATATGACCATCCATTCGCCTCACACCAATATGTTATTTCCTGTGAGGTATGGGAAATTGCTGCTTTAGCCGATAAACCACAGACGTTGGATCACTTGGAAATAAACAACAGACGCGTTATTGCAGATACGAGGCAACATTTGCTGGATAAAGTTATCGAAATGTTTACTTCTAGATTGCACAAATATGTTCGCGATGTAGGCAGTGGCGATCGTTAGTTTCATCGCTCCATCCACCTATTAACCGACTTTCAAGTTGTCAGAATTCGAAAATAGGGTTAGCTTAAAAATTACTTACTAACCATGCATGTCTTCATTTGCGGGTTGCATCTACGCGATGCTTGGAGCTCTTGAATTAAAATCAAACTCATATGTTAAGATAAATTTATTCTAAGTTCAAATTAATCTAAAAGTCCATGTATTTTTTAAAATGTCGTTTAATTCCATGTAAAAGCCACATTCATCATTACATTCAGAGAACTCAATCGTTCTCATACACTTATCAAAGTTCTTCGAATAATAACAATAAAATCAGACAATATATTCATTTTCTTAATTTACGTACAGCGCGTTCTATTAGTTTCACTTCATTTCATTTTACAACACAGGTCTTAAATTTGTCTAATTTGTCTATTAAATCTGTCTGGTTTCAATCTCTCTCGTTTTCTCATTACCATTCTATCTTAAGTCTATCTATTTGAGTCTAATGTGTAAAGGTCGTAGGTAAAGTCGTTTGACGCTATTCGAAGTCACTTATCAGCGACATCCCTTACGCGCAAGTGTGTCTTGCTGTTCGGGACGTAGATAGGGGTCGCCGAATAAGATGGCTGGCACGGATTAGTCCGCAACCATATGCCCGAAGTTATTTTTAAGTATAAATGATATTAAATTATTTCTTTAACAAACTCAATATCAAGGTCATTAACGTTATTTTTATGTGCTTTACTTCATTTTAAATTTATATCCGTCTAAAAAACATATATACCATTTATCTTTGAGTAAACTTGTGAGATCTAAATTCGGTGATATTTCATACTACTACATTAATCCCTGAACGGTCACATTAAATTACAGTTTAAAAATTTATTTTGATTACTTTCACCAGTTTTTTGAAAAAAAATTCATCTTATTTAATGGCAAATAAAATAACACCAGAATAAAATCAATTTCACTGTTTTATAAAACTGGTGGGATTCAAATAATTCTGAATAAAAGCTGTGAAGTTTGCACGCCGAGAATGTCTCGAGCACGACAGTTAAGAGGTTAAATATAAACTAAAATAAAAGTACATTCTGTAGTAGAGCGGAATTCCCAACTCTAATTAATATATAAAATTATATATTTTTACAATGTTCAATTGTTGTACTTAATTTTGTGATTTCTGCTTATATATAACCATGCAAACAGATTTCAATTCTCGATCATTTTTCATATGAAACAAATTAACAAACCATTTTCTGAAACATGCCTGATTATATACTGAATGTAGTAAAGCATTTGAACAACAATTTCATTATGATAGAAAACATTATTTATCATAGGCAATATACTATATGTGTTGTGTAATTTAATAAAAATAATATATTTACAAAGCGGAATTTTGTGGCGTCGTTTTATAAGCATATTTCCCTCGACATTGTTTCAGATGAAAACTATATTCTATCATTTGATATTGTTAAATATTACTTTATTCTAAAAAACATATTTCTGTAAATGTAATAGATAGCGTACGTTTCGGATAAATGAAACAAAATACGCGTAATGCACATGTACTAAAATCCTCCATGAATACAATTTAAATAAATGACTACTCATATTTCATATGTCTGCTTTTGCAGGAACCAAAAGCTTTGGAAG
Source organism: Maratus speculifer (assembly GCA_964019185.1). Taxonomy (NCBI): domain Eukaryota; kingdom Metazoa; phylum Arthropoda; class Arachnida; order Araneae; family Salticidae; genus Maratus; species Maratus speculifer. The sequence goes on from OZ025297.1 coordinate 104,848,843, forward strand.
CAATTTTACAAAAGCTTTTGAATTTAATACTTACATTTCGAAAATTTATACAAATTGAAACTCTAAATTTGTAACATATAACATTTACAATATTGAAATAAAGTTTTTTTTATCATTTTCGTGAAAATGACACTGAATACTTTGGAACTTTAATTTTACAACTAGCGTATAGATTGCATTATCGTATAGATAACGTGTGGATTAGATTTCAATAGAACACTTTGCTTTTATAATCAAATACAGGGTGTCCAGAAAGTAAGTCCTAGATGTAAAACTTAATTCTATAAATTGTTTAATTCTTGAAATTTTTGCCATCAGATGGCGCAATTTTTTAAATAATGAGTTTATCTAATGAGTTATGATTCGTATTCTGTCAAATAAAGTTGAAAGTTGAAACTTCAAGGCTTGTCGTCCATTCCTATAGTAGTCACGTATTAAGTTGTATTGATTCATGTAAATGGTTTTTACAGTTTATTGAATGATTATGTTTTAAATCTACAAATGGTAATTATCTACAGATACACCGAATAAATGAGTCAATGTTAAAATAAAAAGTATGGCATTTCAAGAGGAATTTAAATCCGTAAACATAGTCAAGTCAAAAGGAAGCAAATAATTATGAATTCTTTTACACTAACCCGTCAGTAGTCGCGTGTCGGTCTTTTTGCCGCCCATATAACTTATCTTCTCCTAACTTGTATCACATTACAAATACAACGGAGATCTACCATGTAGCTGACTTTGAAAGTTTCTCGACCACTTTAGTAAAGTAACAAGACACCTCTGTTTTTCTTTCAGGTAAATTTTGAGAATCAAAGTTGAAATTGGTGAAAATTCTACGTAGCAATCTCTAGCGTCAGTTCATTTTTACTTTTTCAAATTGCTCCAGATCTCATAAATAAAATGCATAATTTAAAGAAACTGCAAATTTATATATTCATTGAAATGTTATCTTAGTATATTAGGTGAAAAATATTTCTTTTTTTTACATATGTGGTATGCGGAAGGCTAGCGGCGAAAAGACCGAGCGCGACTAATGACGTTGCAAAAAAAGTCGCGACTACTCGCGGGCTAAATATGATAAAGGAAGATTATAACACATGCATCTAATCTTGCTTGAACCCAAAGCTTTGAAAGCAATTTTACAAAAGCTTTTGAATTTAATGCTTACATTTCGAAAATTTGCACAAATTGAAACTCAAAATTTATGATATGTACATTACAATACTTATTCGAATGAAGTGTTTTTTATCATTATCGTGAAAATGACAATGAATGCTTTAAAATTTTACAAATGTTTCAGATAAATACAGCAAAATGTGCGTAATGCATATATTCTAAAAAAGTCCATAAATACATTTAAATAAATGACTACTCATATTTCTTATGCCTGCTCTTGTTAGAAGCCAAATCTTTGGAAGCAATTTTACAAAAGCTTTAAAATTTAATACATACATTTCGAAAAATTGCACAATTTGAAACTCCAAATTGGTAATACATAACATTTACAATGCTTATTCAAATAAAGTGCTTTTTAACATCATTGTGAAATGACGATCAATAGTTTAGAATTTTAATTTTATAACTAACGTATAGATTTGATTAACATATAGAAAACGTGTAGATTAGATTTCGATAGAACACTTTGCTTTTATAGACAAATACAAGATGTCCAAAAAGAGAGTGTCCTGGCTATAAAACTTAATTCTATAAATGTTTTAATTCTTGAATTTTATGCCAACAGATGACTCAAGCTGTTCCATAATCTCCCTTTAAATATATAATGAATTATGATTCGTATTCTTCCAATTAAAGTTAAAACTTGAAACTCGTGCGTGGCTGTAGCCGCTAAGTGTTAAGTTCTGTTGATGCATATAAATGTTTTTTACTGTTTATCAAATGATTAAGTTTTAAAACTGCAAATGTTATTTAGCTACAGATACTAAGAATAAATAAGTCAATGTTAAAATAAAAAGTATAGCATTTCAAGAGGGATTTAAACCTGTAAATATATTCTAGTCAAAAGGAAGCAAATAATAATGGATTATTTTATGCTAAATGTGATAAAGGAAGATTATAACACATATGTTCTGCTTTTTCTTGAACCCAAAGCTTTGGAAGCAATTTTACAAAAGGTTTTGAATTTAATGCTTACATTTCGAGAATTTACACAAATGTTATATAATACAAACTCAAAATTTGTAATATATAACTTTTACAATGCTTATTCGAATAAAGTGTTTTTTATCATCATCATAAAAATGACAGTGAATACTTTAAAATTTTACTAAAGTTTCAAATAAATAAAGCAAAATACGCGTAAGGCATATGTGGCTAGAAACCTCCATGAATACATTTAAATAAATAACTACTCATATTTCATATGCCTACTCTTGTTGTAAGCCAAAGCTTTGGAAGCAATTTTACAAAAGCTTTTAAACTTGATACTTACATTTCGAAAGTTTACACAAATTTAAACTCGAAACTTGTAATACATAACATTTTCAATGCTTATTCAAATAAAGTGCGTTTTATCACCATCGTGAAAATGACAATGAATAATTTTAGAATTTTAATTTTATAAATAAGGTATTGTAGATTAGATTTAAAACGAAAAGTTTGCTTTTATAGACAAATACAGGATGTTAAAAAAGAGTATCCCCGATATGAAACTTAAATGAACTGTACGAAGCGTTGTAGGATGTTAATACGTTCGCTGCCGCTTACGTGAAGATGTGATGATAGTTAATGCCGCACTATGGAAGTGGATTTTTCCCGGATGCCGATTTACTTTTTATAACAAAGAATCAGTGAAAGATTTTCCCGTGCCAGCGCGTGACTGGCTATTGGACATCACCCCACATCACGCGCTGGCGCGTGAGTGGCCCCTTAACGTTGGCGTCATATCACGCGCTGGCGCGTGATCGGCAGCGAATGTGTTAATTCAAGGTCACAAATTAAAAAAAATAGTCACTTAAGCAGGTTGAGATAAGCGATAAGGATCTCTTTATGTGTATTAAATTATGTGTATTAAATTTGATTAATTTGCGTGCGTTCGACTTCTAGATATACTAGCTTTGGAAAAAATATTGCTAAATTCAGCGCAGCAGCTCCATATGTTGAGAGCTGTACACCAAAACCTAATTAGCATCAGTTTTGTTTAATCAAGTCTTAAATGATTCTATTTGGTTAAAATCTCGGATATTAATTCTTAAGATAGAGCACCTACAATATTTTAGTCACAGACGGACATTTTATAAAAAACATCAAATATTGTTCAGAGCCTTCTAAAACGTATAAATCAGTCAGAAACCGGAAGTCGTAATTTTTCAGGAATCCAATACTTTCTTCTTTTAAAGATAAAAGAAATTATAACAACAACTCTTATCGAATTTCACTTTAGCTTATCCTCTTTCTTAATAGATTGCAATTGTTCATGCATAACCATATGACTGATACTATATTTGCAAAATATTGGCAATGATTTATTATTGATTAATTTTAATCAAAGCTATGTCACAAAATTATGTGATCTAATTAAGAATTTCTCTCAATATTTCATCTAAGAATTATTTGCATGCAATTTATATTACATGTTTCGAGGCACAGTAAACGAAAGCAATTAATTTTAAATTTGAAAATTATTATTAAGGGAATGTTGTTCTTGATACATCAGTAAAAATTATTCCTATATTAAACAATATCGCGTAGGCAATATATTCCAGGTTTAATGCTGAGTTTTTTTCTACTAAATTTTCGATTAAATTAAAGATATATATAGAGAATATTAAATAGTAAGTAAATTCTTATACCACATGTAGATAAGTCCAATCATTTAAAAAGGATTTTCAGTAAAGTTCCGCACTGAGTTCAAGAGGAGATTTTCATATCGTGCTTTTTTTTCTTTTTCTTTCTTTCTTTTTTTTTCAATCTTCAGTTTTTTTTAAACTAATGGAATGTTTTTTGTCCATATGTTTTTTTTTTTTTTTTTTTTTTTTTTTTTTTTATGTGTGCCTGTGTGTGTCCGTATGTCGCCATTCTACCATCAAAAATTGTATGAAGGTATGCATAGAATTGAACAAAATGTTTAGTGGATATTTTTGGCTGTGGCAAACAGGGCCTCCTTCAATTTTGAAATATTCTGCTGGAAGGGGGCGCTCCAATAGCAACTTTTGAGCCATTTTCAATATTGTACTGACTAAAAGTGTATGAAGTTATGCTTCGAAATGAACCAAATTTTTTTGTGCAAGTGTATGGCTATAACTAGTTGGCCCTCCCTGAATTTGAAAAAGATCCACTTAAAAGGGTCACTGAAATAGCGTTTTTTGTGCCATTTTCAATATTATACTACCTAAAAGTGCATGAAGTTTTGCAAAGAATTGAACCAATATTTTATGTAAGTGTTTGGTTATGGTCAGCAGACCCTGCATAAATTTGAAAAAATTCTACCAGAAGAGGGCACTATCATGACGATGCCTGTGCCATTTTCATTATTTTACCATCAAAAAGTATGTGAAGTTATGCATAGAGCTGAACTAAATTTTTTGTGCAAGATTATTTTTGGATATGACATATAGGTCCTCCCTAAATTAAAAAAAAAATCCTCCGGAAGGAGGCGCTGCAATAACGGTTTTAAGCCATTTTCAATATTATACCGACTAAAAGTGTATGAAGTTATGAATAACCCGTCAGTAGTCGCGTGTCGGTCTTTTCGCCGCCCGTATAACTTATCTTCTCCTAACTTATATCACATTACAAATACAGCGGAGATCTGCCATGTAGCTGACTTTGAAGCTTTCTTGAGCACCTTAGTGAAGTAACAGAACACCTCTGTTTTTCTTTCAGGTAGATTTTTAGAAACAAAGTTGAAATTGGCAAAAAAGTCTACGTAAAATCACTAATGCGAGTTCATTTTTACTTTTTCCAATTACTCCAGATCTCATGAACAAAATGCATAATTTAAGAAAACTGCAAATTTATATCTTCGTTGTAATGTTGTTTTCGTATATTAGGGGGAAAATATTTCTTATTTTACATATTTGGTATGCGGGGGGGGGCCAGTGGCGAAAAGACCGAGTGCGACTAATGACGTTGTGAAAAAAGTCGCGACTACTCGCGGGATAAAATTGAACCAATTTTTTTTTCTAAGTTTTTAGATATGGCTAGTTGTTCCTCCCTGAATTTGAAAGAGATCTACCGAATAGGGGCGCTGCAATAACGATTTTTGCGCCATTTTCAATATTCATTCGCCTAAAATTACACGAAGTTTTGCAAAGAATTGAACCAAATATTTTGTGTAAGTGTTTGTCTATGGTCAGCAAACCCTTCATAAATTTGAAAAAAACATCTGCCAGAAGAGGGTTCTATAATCGCGATGCCTGTCCCATTTTCATTATTTTACCTTCAAAAACGTTTGAAGTTATGCGTAGAACTGAACCAAATTTTTTGTGCATGATTATTTTTGGATATAACAAGTAGGTCCTCCCTGAATTTGAAAAAAAAGCTAATCGTTCGTTTTTTCATCGGTTCGTGCAGAGATGGAAACTAGTTTTTACATTTATTTATTGACTGAAGGAGAAATTTAAGAGGAAAATCAAATTTGGTAGAGTATGGAATTAATAATATTAAAGTATTAATATGTGTAACTAATTTTTGAAACATTAAAATGTCCGTATGAGATAGAAGAAAGTTTTGGTATTGACACATCTAACTAGTTTAAACGGTATTTTCCTGCAGATGTAATGTTATGTAAAAGAAAAAAGAATGGTAAATTTTTATATTTTTTAAGTATAAAATAATAACGTTTAGAAATAATGCCAACTTTTAATTGAATATAAATTATAAATATATAAAATATGAAATATAGTATTTATTAGTATTTATTTATAGGTGTATATTATATGGATTTATGTAAGAATATCTATGTATGTAATCATACATAGTGTGTGTATAATATATGTAAAAACAATACATAATAATACGAATACTATACTTATTCTTTTGATATGCGAAGTACGTAGCAATTTTAATATAAATCTATCTATGTTATAAAGAACAGACATATCTGCGCGTAAAGCTGACGACATTTTGCAAATGGCAACACTTTCCCATGAAACTTTGGTTTTGGTCTATTTATTACGAAATAAATGAAATTACATTGCGGCGGACGCCATCTTGCGCGGTCAGTAAAACGAGTTTCTCGCAGGAAGCGATTGAGCTAGCATTTTGCTCGGCACATAAGACGCTCGCTTACTGACCGTGGGATCTCCAGTTCGATTCCTGCCTGGGCACATCACCTTCATTGGTGACCTCGAACAAACGAACACGCACTTCACCACCTTCGCTCTAGACCAACAGTTAGCAGCACTGAAAACACCCCCAGCATCCAAAGCCTGCGGAACGCTCGCAGCACGAAAGCCTTTGTAACGCTCAGAGCACACGACCAAAGCCTGTGTAATGCTCACAGCAAGCAAAGCCTGCCGCGCCGCGCATCATCGAGGGTTCACACGTGCAATCGGCGGCAGCACGACAAAGCATCACTCTGGCACAAGCCAGCGCAATACGAGTGCATATCGCTCGTCCAACGTCAACGCAACGTTCTTCTCACTGGGGATGGAGTACTGCGGCGGACGCCATCTTGCGCGGTCAGTAAAACGAGTTTCTCGCAGGAAACGATTGAGCTAGCCTTTTGCTTGGCACACTGACCTTCCAGCTCCCATACTGACCGTAGGATCTCCAGTTCGATCCCTGCCTGGGCACATCACCTACAACATTATTATTTTTAAATATAACGTGAAACGAAATTGAACGTATTTAGTTAATATCTTCAAATGCTTTTAAACACATATGAAAATTTCACATTTTGTTGGAGAAGTGTTAACATAAATAACAACTCTCTATTCTAGCTTGTGATTTAAATGCTGTTTTGAAACAAAGTATTTCAAGAAGTTTTCAACTTGCACTTTGAATTTTAAATGAATTAAATTTTACTGCCTAGATTCTCCTTTAATTCAAATCACTTCCTCTCTTTGAATAAATTAAACTAAAATTATAAGTTGAAACGCAGTTTAGTTATAGTTGCCATGGTGTTTTACGAAAAAGTTTGTATGTTAAATGTATATTATTGCAGATTAAATTAAATTAAAACCTTTTAGAAATTATTATATACAAATATTAATGCAGATTAAATTAAATTAAAACCTTTTAGAAATTATTATATACAAAAATGCATTCCTGATATTCCGATCGTTTTTAGCATCACTGATGTAACATTTTATTGGTATATTTTTCCTTAGAAAACAATGAATTTATTTCAAATTAACAAGAAAGTGACCAAATTTGCCGATATTTCGATGTAATTTGTGTCGGACTGCATGTAGTTCATACCGATCACTCAGCTATGTATTTAAATCTTATTTTAAAATTAAAAAATGGTAATGTTATTATGCATTTTAAAATTGTGAAAGTTTTAAATTTGCATCTGGATACAATTTTTTGATATCTCATATCACCTTAATGCAAAGTTATCATCTATACTAATATTATAAAAAGGAAAGATTTGATTGTTTGTTTGTTTTAATTGAATAGGCTCCGAAACTACTTAACGGATTCGTAAAATTCTTTCAACATTGGAAAGCTGCACCATTTCCGGTGAACATAGGCTATAATTGCAGCTTAAAAGGATCAAAATAAAACGCGGGATAAACGGATCAAAAGGAATTTGACAAATTAAAAATTACCTGACACCCTAGACGCAAGACAATTACTGAAACACATATAAAAATCGTAACTCTGCAAAAAAAAAATTAGTCCGACCTGATATAAAAGTGTGTGTTTTAATTTTTAAAATTATTTAGCAATTATTAAAAAAGGAAAAGAAATGCTGAAACGCGAATTAATTAAAATAAAAAAAATCACAAAACGATTATTTTGGAGTTTTTAAAAAAGTTATAACAAATTGTAAGTATTTTAAAGAGTAGTGAGCATCAAATATTGGATGGGGGATTTTTTAGGGGGAGCGGTCAAATATTAAAAATTGTAGGGTCAATCCATTTCAAGTGGTCCAGAAAATATTTTTTTGGTCGCTCGACCATTTTTAAAAAATCTGAAATTTTTTGTACAACAACCCTGACATGACGGAAGTTCAAAATGACCGTTGATACGGAGAAAGAAACATTTCAAATGTTGGCTTTTGAAAGTGTTTTGAAAAAAAAAAAATAAGCACAGAAATTTTAACCTCGGGGATGCTGCCTGGTGTGGACTACCATCATAATATATAAAGTAGAACCTCTTAAATAAAGCTATGAAATGAGCAGATACTGTATTCTTTAGAATACTTAATTTGTGTTATAGCTCTTAAACTGCGTAGCATGGAATTTCAGCAACAGTGTGTTTTAAGGGATCCTCCTTTACACATGATGGTCGTCTAAAGCTGTATTATGTTTGAGGCTGATATTCCTGCACTCAAGTTTCTCAAATATACACTGCAAACGCATGAAACACTTTTGCAACTGTAACTGAACATAAAAATCAACACTTTTGACTAAAATCGTTTTCGATTGTGCTGTTTTAATTATGCATGGTTGTGTTCATTTTTAAAATGGGTACTTTTAAAAGCAACTTGCAAATATTTTGAAAATGTTTTACGTGTGCTGTTTTATAGTGCTCTAAATTGTAAAAGTTTACAATATGTTTTTAATTTGGGAACAAATGTTGTGTTTCTATTTTCATCAACACTATTTACAACACTATTTCAACAAAATTGACAACTACATTTTTTGAACACATTTCTGGATAGCAATACTTTTTCAACATATTAAGAATACGACATTTCTAGAGAGCAACACTTTTGTGACATAATAAAAACGCAATCACAACACAAAACGCATGTCACAACACAATAATATGTGTTAAGTTAAGGTATTCTGATATGTGTTAATTTGAGTTTTTGCAGTGTATCAATGTATCTTCGAACTGTGTCACCTAAATCAGCATACTGTTTATATACAGTATAAATTTTACGAGCAGTTTGACTACCATTTTTACCTTTCTTGAAATAATTGAGAATGGTACGATGAAAATGAACAATGTGATTCTCCAACATTAGCACAGCACTGAAAGTTAAATTACGCAACGATACAAGGGAAACTATGCAGCGGAAGTAGAAAAGGTACTACTTGGTTTTACCATCAACCAATAAACTATCGCCAAATTATAAAATTATATGCCAATAATGGATGACTGTAAATGTCACATTCAGTTGACATTAACTACGATACACGTGTTTGTTACGCCATCACGGGATTTTTAATTGAACTTTTTGATTATGTTTTAAAAAATTATTTATTCTTCCGTTATTTAAAATAAAATGTGGGTCAATTTATATAATTTGGGGAACAGTTTGGCGATTTGTATAATTTGGCGAAATTGGTCGACGGGATAACCAAGTAGTACCGCAGAAAATACATAATTTACATATCTTTTTCATTCAAAATCACTCATTACCAGTAATAACAAAACTAGTCGCATATGGCAATCCCAAAATTTTCTTTCATCTCATACACGCCAATATTTCCAGAAAAATGAAACACAGCAGCTCACTAGTTTGGTAATTTACATTAAAATCTAAACAAGCAACAACTTATTTCAAGTTCTAACTGAATCTACAATTTCATGCAAATCCATGTCTTAATATTTACGATAGAATTATTGCACAAATCGTAAAAAAACTCAATAGATGCGCCACCTGTTGAGCGATTTACTTCAAAAATTAAAGAATAATAATTTATATTAGGGGCTAACTGAATTTGAAGTTTGATGAAAATCCGTGCATTAGTTCCTGAGATAGAGCTATTGGGATAATCATGAATCATACCGCATAACAGTGCCACTTGTTGTGCGATTTGCTTAAAAAAATTTTCAGAACAATGTCATATCAAAGACTAACGGAATTTGAAATTTTATGAAAATATGTTCATTAAATCTTGAGACATAGCAATTGTGGTAATCGTGAAAAATCAGCATAGCAGTGCAGTCTGTAAGACGATATACACCAAAAACTAATCAGTTCCAGTTTATATCAAGTTCTAACTTAAGGTAAACTTTTGTTAAATTCCGTAGATTTGTTCCTGAGATAGAGCGCCCACAAAATATATGTCCCATTCACAGACAGGCAGACAGACTAACAGACTCATAGACACATAGACAAACATTTTTTAAAAAACATGTTTTCTGTTTTTTTTATCTCTGACCCCTAAAAAGTGTAAATCCGTCGAAAACCGGATTCCGAATATTTCCATGAATCCAATATTTTCCTAATGTAAAGATAGAAGAAAGTAATAATTACTCGAAATCGCACTTCATTTTGAAAAACTGCAGAACTTTCCCGAATACCCCAAAATAAGAAAATGAATAACAAATCTGGGTAAATGATTATGCATTTAGACAAAAAAAAGTTCTTTAAAAAAAGTGTCTTTATTAGTATAAAATAATAGTATATATTTCTGAACTGTAAAAATTAAATAATTTTTGACAATAATTTTAATTGAGTGTAATGTAATTTTGACCTTTTAAATGTGGACATCTGAATAACGGCTACCTCAAAAGTACGGTCATTTTGTCATCCTTCCAGTAGTGGCCGCTATTCAGAGGTCTTACTGCAATTAATCTGATTATTTTTGTAAATATGTTACAAAGCAAGTTATTAACTATCGATATATTTAATCAGTTTTAATGAAAAAACATGTCTAAATTTCACATTATTTTAATTAATAAAATGCAGTACAGGTGCAGGTATTATAAAAGATAATTATTGAGGTGAAGAAATTCTTCATAAGAAATTCCGTAGATAAAGAGGATAAAAACTACATTGGAAAAAAAAAGTTACAATAATGTTAAATGAGATGAATGAATTGAAAAGTTGTGAAAAATCAAACGAAGCGCTAAACTTTCGCAAGTTGCGCATTTATTCAGTTGCGCATTGATTTAGTCAAATCAAATGTTATCTTACATTGAAACCATTATTTCCATCGTAAAAAATGTTTAAAGTATATTTAAAAATCAGTATAGTCATTTGTATAACCTAAGAGTTCGTATTTTCTATTTAAAAATTAAATATCACCAGCTTCTTAACTTTTGCTGAGGGCTGTATTATTTCTTTTTTGTATAGAAATATTTTATAAAACAACACAGCATAAAGCAATGCGAACTGATATAGAAGACTGGAACACGTCTACACACTGTGTAAATGTGCCCACAGCGTTATTTGTAAAAGTGCCCTTGACGTCATTTTGTTTTAAAAATAAACCTAGAAGCGCTATTTAGAACATATTCATTCAATTACATAGCCAAATATATAAAGGAAAATATCCTATTTCAGAATATAATACTCTGAACGTTTAAAACTAAATAATAAATACTGTGTATTTCCGAGTACCAGTAAATACAACTATTTTTAGAAATTACATTATTAAGTAAAAAATTAAGAATTCAATAACCACTATCAAAATATCAAGACCTCTATTCATTTTAAAGAAATATAAATTTCAAAACCTCTTTTTTCTAAAGCTCTAGTAGAATAAAGTGGCACGATATGAAATACAAAAGACAGATCTTTTGTTTTGAACTATGCTTATATGATGTAAGTGATACCTCTTTCACTGAAAATAATCATATAAAAGATCAACATAAATGCTTTGTGGGAAACATCTTCTTTCACTTGTTTGTTTATAAGTATTGGTAAAACTGTTATTTTCAAAGAATTTCATTTTTAAATTGACATTTAGAAGCAGATCTTTTTCTATATTGAATTAATTTTTGAAAAGAATGTCTTTTACTTTGATATTCACATTTGTTTATTTTTATGTTAAGTATCAAAAGGTTTTTACGATAGTTTTTTAAAAGCAAAATACTCAAATATTTTATTTTTATACTCTTTTTATGCGCATTCGTAATTTTGCAAATACGTAACAGAGTCTAGTCGTCTGTGGTTTGTCCGTCTGCCTGTTTGTCGATCGGTCCTCATACAACAGCACAGAAACTATAAAACCAAATGTTTTAAAATTTTATATATATAGATAAATGTTGCAGAATATTGCCAAGTCAATTTAAGTTTTACGAAAATTCAAACGAAACTTAAAAAGATATTATTAACCCTTTGCATTCGAGGAATAAATCTCACTCGCCACTGGTGTTGTCAGCTTTCTTTTATAAATCGGGATGCCAAATGCTTTGGCCACCACTAATATTTTACAGTTTATTTCACCATCTTTTATCATAGGTTATTTGGCCATTAGATTAGATGAGGAAAATTAGTTTAAAATACTGGTATCAAAAACATTTGGAACACACATTTACACGGGGCACTAGTGATCAGTGAAAATCCCCCCTCGAGTGCAAAATATTAAAATTTTTCTTCATTCTGTTAAATTCTATTATATGTAATTAATTAAATGATATCCAATGACTGGTAATGTTTCTAGATTGCCACGGTAATTCTTCAGTTCAACTATATCATACATAGTTAATTTATTCATATCCAAAGATAGTTAAACATTCTAGGTTCTCATGGTAATAACTTCCTATTTGAGATGTAGCCCTATTATTTCCGTATTATGAATTTTATGGATAAAATCTTAATAAATTTTGTATTTATGCATTTCCGAATAAGAGTGAAACAGCTATTGTCCCAAGATCTCAATATTTATAAAATTAATTATAATACCTTATTTGTCACACTTGATGTACAATTTCCGACATGTAATTAGTTTAACTTGTTTGATGAGTGTATTGATAAAATTTTGCAGTCGATTTTTTACTCATATCGCAATGCGCAACACTTACAATTTTCAGTACACAAACTTGTATCCAATAACTATTGAATATACTAAAATTTTCAGAAATTCATTATAAATTAATAAATTCATTGTAAGGTATTATTCCGTTAACCTGGAAAAGCACACAAATACACAAATATATAATGATTACAATCGTGTTCGATAAATACTAAGTAATGAGTTATATGCTCCAATCTACCCACATAAAATATGCCAGTTGGCTGCGAAGCTACATCAACGAAATATTTCAACCTCTACAATGAAGATACATAAGGTAAAACCTTTTACGATGTTCAAACACACAAATCCGTACAATACCATGACATGCACACACAAAAACCCTCTCCAAATGGCCGTTTAGTCCAGGTAAAATGCACATTTTACTTTGTGAAATTTCGGGCAGAAAATTTTACTTGTTAAATTTGTTTACACTGAGGACAGCATTGAAAAACTAAGTTCTTCAACAACATTTCTTGAACATTTCTTGTCCATAAAACAACAAACTTTTAATTTTTTTTCCTTTTTCTTTTTTATGCCTGGAGAATTGTTGATATAGCATATAATTTTTATCCATTTTAGTATTAAAAAGGTGAAAATTATGTACAACTTACATATATACAATTTTTATACACTCAATAACAAGCGCAGTACGCCACTTTAAAAAAAAGGACTTTTTTTTCAATTTTCTTAAAAAATCGTGAAAATGTAAATTTACACCGATTATTTAAATTTTCACCGCGAATCCTGTAATTTTCTAATCCCACATATATTTCACGGTTAATATACAGAACAAGTTGGAACTTGCACATCAAGCATGTCAAATAAGGTGAGTTCGTATTATAGCGAAATTTTTTAAATATTCAGATCTTCCTGTAATAGGATACAGCATAGTGGTCGATTTTTTTTTTTGTTTTCCTATAAATACTATTTGCATCCTACTATATAGGAAGTAACTTGTAATAAATCTCATCAATACATATCAATTTCATAAAATGTGAAATAGTTTAATATTATTTAAACGAGCCCCAAACACTATTTTTCCCTTTACCATTATGTAATGGAATACTTACTTTTGTGTGAGGTTATAAGAGTTAATAATAAATACTCTTTGCACAGCAGATTGACAGAATATATTTTCTTGTACATTCTTCATAGATATATATCAATTCTGTTATGTTCAAAAGAGTGTAACATTTTAAATGCTTTTCAAACTATTTTTTCCGTTGGCCGTAATGTAATGGGATACTTTTGATTATCCCTTTAATTAAACTATGCATCCAATTTTCATAAAAAATGAAATGATTATGCAACAATTATGCAAAATTATGCAACAGATATATATTTAAAATTTCAAACGATTCGGTTGAGTAGTCTTTACTTTGTTATATGCGGGCAGACGAGCGGACTGAACGACGTCTATAGGTGGTACGAATTTACATAATGACGAACATACCTAATAAAAAGAATACTGCCCAGTTAAACTGATGGCATTGAGGTACAGGCTACGCATACTACTTGTACATTACAGCCTTATATTTTCAAGGGTTAATTCTGTTCGAAAAAGATTAAGAAGGGGGAAAACTCCCCTTTTACTTTTTTATACTTAATCATTGAACCTCCTAAACTATCAAGGACATGCTTTATCATGCTTTATCAAAAATCTATATACAAAATTCAGAACAAATCGGATAACTCTTAATAAAAACCCATTTAGCATTTATATAATTTCAGAAGAGTTATCCCCCTGTTTTATACTTAACCATTAAACTTCCAAAACTATTCAGAGATTTGAACGAAATCTGACAATTCTGCTTGAAAAACCCATCTATATAAATTAATGGGAGGGGCATTAGAACCCTCATTTCCCTTCATTATACTTATTCAATGAACACCTAATAACAGTCACGGAATCGCCTCTCAGAATGATCCTATACCTAAATTTTGAAAAAAAACTGTTAATTCGGCATGAAAAACCCATTTATATCAATTAAGGTGAGGGGCATAAGTCCCTCGTTCCCCCTCTTATACATATCGAATGGACTCCAAAAACTAATCAGGGAATCGCCTTATCAGGATATACCTATATACAAAATTTCAAGTGGATCGGATATTTTTATCAAAAGTTATCGCGTTACGCACGAACGAACATACATACAGAACGGGCGGTCACATAAGCTCTCAGGCTATGCTAGCCTGTGAACTAAAACGTGAAAACATAATGACAACATATCCTCATTTGTTAAAAAATAGAAAAATATATGACTACTTCGTTAAAATGTATAACTACTACATATGTATTTATCATATACACTTTAAAAATTTTTCTTATGAAAAAACTTAAATAGAACAGGCAGCTAATTGACACAGCACAAATGTGATTGGAAAAGATTTTATTTCTATTTCAAGAAATTTTCATCCTCTGGTGGAATATTTTCATATTAGGTTTGCGATTTTTTTTGTTTGATTTGAGGCATAAAAGACATACGTAAAAATCCAGTTTATAATACGAAAAGTACTAAACACTACAGCTGTCTCATTACTTTTATAATTTGACAAAAAGGCATCTTTCAATATAAGATATGTTTTGTACTAGAATAAGGAATTTTTTGTTTTCATACTTGAAAGTGTATAAAATAAAGCAATCCAATTTCAACAAAATACAATCAACACACCCACACCCACAAAAAAATGCTTAATTTACACACATTTTTAGAATGTAAAATTTAATTCCTTCGAAGTGAATTATAATATATATATATGCATATGTCAGTACTTTTAAGTAACACTGTATGTGCTCCATTAAATTATCAGAAATATTTTTTTATCCTCCGAAAATATTATATGTCATAAATGTAAATAATTTTTATTTTTCTTCCATGTATGAAAACTACCATTTAAGCTTTCATTAATTAATAATAACTAAGCAAAGACAATTTGAGTGTATAAATATGTGTTTTTTATCTTATTTTTTTTTCTTTCTATACTATTTTAAAACTCGACTAAATTTGAGTTAAGAAAACTGTAAAGTTAAACAAAAAATAATAAGTTATTAATTAAAAAAAGCCGTTAAAAACTCCGGATATCAGGAGATACATTAGCTACTTAATAGTGATTTATTGCATAGATTATGAATATTTACGACTCTTTAAATTATTCTGATACTAATTATAGATAAAACTTAATCGGTAATAAGTAATATTAAAAAAATAAAAAAATAAAAAAAACTATTAGTCAAAATGAAATTTATTTCAACGATGTCAAATAAGAAAAACAAAACTTCAAGCATCACTTTAAAAAAACATTAATAAATATTAATTTCATAAGTAGAAAAACAAGATAGAAGATTAGTTTGTAGAAAAAACGTATTTTTTTCCTCCCGAACGCATTTCTTTACGTTTAATTAGCTAAATGAGAAATGTGCATTAAAGTTATTAAAAATATTAGCGAAGTTATACTTCTACATTTCTCTTTCTTTCTTTGTATTTGTCATTTTTATTAATTACTTTTAATAAAGTAAACATTTTGAAAATATCCTTAAAAATTTCGAATTGTGCTAGCTGGAATGGAAAAAAAGACCAATTTTTAGGAAATAATAAAAACTTATAATTTAACTGCATCTCTAAATATATAATTTGAATTATTTATTTTAAAATTAAACATAATATTGTTACGAATTTTGTAAATAGTGTTTGTACTGTAAAATAATGTAAATAATCTTATTAAGTTCCATTCCTTTACTAATAATAGTTTTTGTTACATTGTCCCTGTTATCAAGCAAACTTGTCTATTTTGCAGTGAATGTGTATGGCAGCTTGGCAAAATATTAGAGATATCGCCAAGTTGGCGTCACTTTTGACGACTGATTTTGGTCGCCAAATTTGGCGATATATCGCCAAGTTGGCAACAAACTTGGCGATTTTTGGCGATGGTAACCCTTCCCTCTCTATGATATCCCCCCTTTATGCTGATACATTGAATGTTATTCCGTGGTTTTCTAGAATATTCGAGAAGCCTGTGGAAATTTCCGGCGCATGCTACGAGCCTATATAAGGAGAGATTTTTTTTATTTTCCGTGCAAATCTGTATCTGTTACATGAATTACAGCTGTTACAGTTACATAAAAAGTTCTAGGAATCCCAGTTTTCCAGAAAACTTTTAGTAAAATTACAGTTTTTTTTACAGTGTGGAGTTCATTCACTCTAACGAAATAGGCTTGTAATGAATTTTGTAATATATTTGAGTCTTGGCCTCTTTCCATTCACTTATGTCTGAGATGTTACCGATGTAATATGCCGAAATTTTATTTGATCACTGAGAAAAATGACATTTTCAAATTTGATTTAATCAATGTTTTAATTTTTTTATTGATCTTTTTGTTTCAAATATGACGACCCAATACTTTCAATAGTAAAATACTAGAAATACTACAAAAATGCTTTTTATTCGTTAAATGCTGTACATTTCACCTAGGAGTTGAATTTATTTGTAGTATTTAATTAGTTATGATTCAGAACGAAGTGTTCCTTTCTGTAAAGCCGTAACACTAGAACCGCGGAGCGGGTCAATTTGACCCAAATCGATGTTAATTTCTTGCCGCGTGAAAAGTATTCATTGATTTTTTTTTCCTTTTCTGACTTTGGTTATTTTAAGGTAAACAACAACTTAACTTATTTAATAGCGAAAACATAAATAATTTTTTAGTTATAACTACTTATACCTAGAACCGCGAAGCGGGTCAATCTGATCCGTAATACGTTTTTACACATAAATGACAAAATAGAGATGAATTTTTTTCAGAAGTAAAGAGAAAATATGTCTGTTTCACCCTAAATAATCTTATAGGCAGAATTGGAAGGTGAAGGAGATAGTGAAAATTTTCAATTAAGATCTTATGTTCTTGATGTGAAGAAAGGATGATTGCAGTGGAAAATTACCACAAATATTTAGAAGTTGTATTGAAGTTGCTTTTATTCTGTATTAAGTATAGATAATATTTTCGATGTCTTAATGTTACTGTCAAAGAAGTTTTGGAATGTTAGCAACTCTTATCTGCAAATGATTGAGAATTTAAATGATTGAGGATGAATACCTTCCTGTAACTAAAAAAAATTAAATTCTAATGATGAAAATGAAAGTGACGATGACTATGCCATTACTCTTCACGTTTTTGGAATTTTTCATTAAAATATAGGGGAAAATTTATCTGTTTCGAATGAGCGATTTTGATATTTATCAAATAAAAAATATGGTATGAAAAATAAAAATTAATAATTTGAACAAAATTGAAAAAATTTGAAATTTATACTCATGAAAATATGAAAAATAAATAACCAATAACTTGGGCATCCACACCTGGAAATAAAGAAGATGTCAAGAAAACTGTAGGACTAACAATATAAAAGGGCCGTAGATGAGGACCTATTTCTTTCAAAATCTGTGAGTATCTTTACTCAGTATAAGTTTACCAAAACCAGATAAATTCAGTATCGTATTACGTTCTAGTTACTAGCTGATGTTTATAAAAACTGACCTTACACTGTAAAAAAAATCTACGTAAAATTACGGACAAAAGCCGGCAGCAGAGATTCCGGACAGTATCCGTAAAAAAATATTTTGACCGTAAATCAAAAAATCACCCGTAATTTTACATTTTAGCAAATGCATAACTAGCCCGTAAAAAAAGTAGTATTGTCCGTAAAAATACAATGCCAAGTTGCCCGTGAAAAAAAGGGCATTGCCCGCAAAACTATAATGCCAGGATGCCCGTCAAAAAAGGGGCATTGGCCGTAAAACTATAATGGCAAGATGCCCGTAAAAAAAGGTGCATTAACCGTAAAAATACAATACCAAGATATCTCTGAGAAAAGGGACATTGCCCGTAAAATAATAAAAATTCTGGGCGTGAAAAAAAGGGGCGATTGCCCATAAAATAACAAAACGCATACATTAGGATACCTCATTAAAGAAAAAGGATTGTCTATAAAACTACAAAAAGGATTATTCAGTGAAATTAATATAAATTTCCATACAGTTATCCAGCATTACCCTATTCTCTTTTCACAAATCATAAAATTATGTGGTTTTTAAAATAAAATCTTTAATGGGGATCGCCATATATACCAACTGAAAATCCATAATAGATTTAAAAGAGGAATATAGATAATTCACAACACTAATAAACAACAAAAATTAATTTTCACAGGAGTACTTATGTTTTCGCAATATTTGAATAAAACATTCATAACTTATGCATACTATAAAACTTGTATATTCAAAACCTAATTTTCCAAGGTTTTCAGGTACTCTTAGCAAGCAGTTTGTAGTTTTTTTTTTTTTTTTTTTTTTCAAATTAAAGTTTAATTTTATTAAAGGAGAGCATTCTCACTCATTTCCTATAGTAAATTGTATTTTTATTCAATTACAAGGTTCTCACTTTTGGTGTTGTTGCATTAATAACTTATGTTAAAATACAATTTTTAGCTTTCCAAAATTTACCATCACACACTTTAATAGTGAGAGTGGTGGAGCATTTAAAAACTGGCAGGATAACAAACCCTCGTGTGTTTAGATAAAAGTCTGATATGTAAAATGAAAATAGAAAATATAATATTAAATTACAGGGGTTGAAGCAGGCAAAATTTGGGGTCCACAAAAATCTATTTAATAAAATAGGATTCTTCACAAAATAATTTTAATAAAACAGATCCTTTCACAAAATTCTTTTATGCTATTTTCATAAATACTGTTTTAAAATCTAATTTGTACACAAAAACATGTCATAATTTTCAAAAACTTAGCAAAGGAATTTTTAAAAATATATATATTTAGTTTTTAAATTCCTTGTTCAAATAACAGTCAACTTCCATTACAAAATGTTATTTTCACAAAAATAACTTTTCTTTTTCACAAAATGAGCCCCAAGAATAAAAACCTGCATCGACTCCTGAATTGATCAGAAAAATTATGATCAGTAATATCAGTTTATTATTAGCTGTACTGCTATTGCTCCCTCTCCTCCCTTCCAAGCCCTTTAATAATAGAGAGCAGCTTTTTTATGATACACAAATGCTAATTTATTATTTCGATTTTTATGTATCACATATTTACTAAATACTACATGAAACAAAAGTAGTCCATTTTTGATTTAACAATGATTCATAATCCCACACACATCGGTGCAAGAAATCCATCTAAGTCGAGACTGAAATTTTTTCTGAGCATTAGAAATAACTAAATGCAAAAGGGTTAGAAGATTTCTAAGTCTTGTATTATACCTAAAAATTGGTCTCTTACAATAAAAGAAAGTGATTAAATGTTCTTGATGGTAGAACCACTATTATTTAAGTATATAAGGTAGAATTTTGAGTCAGTCAAAAATCTCTTCAACACTGAAATCAGTCCTGAGATTGAAGGTCTTGCACCCATGTCCCACGGTTCTTGATCTTGTGTACACAAATAATACATACTATATTGTTTACGAGATTTCGGTGAAAATTGTTTAAACTTGAGAATGTTTGAAGATGAAATTATTACAATGGTTCTGTTTTATAAATTATCATTCAATAAATAAAAAGAAAACATGAATTTTTACAAATTTATTTAATATACTTCAACACAGTATTCTTAGAAGTAACAAATTTAAATAACAAATTAAGAAACAACAAATAAAAAATTCATTTTTCCATACAGATTTGTAGTAACAGAATTTATCGCCAAGGTTGATTTTGAATCTTGTCAATCGTTTTTTCAATTTTCTGTCTTTTTCCAGATTAATAGCCAAGCATGTCCTATTTAAAAAGAAGGTAAAAATAAATATTAAATAAAAGTATACACAATAAACAGAAATTGAGTATAGTAACAATCTCAGTTATTCCAGATGAACAGCAAATACAGCAGTTATGTTTAATAGATAATTGTTATGAGCATCCTATTAAAACAAGTAACAAAAAAGTAAGGAATTAGAATTCATTCCAGTTTAACCCAAAATTAATTTTAATTATTGTAAAATAATTCATTTGTTGTAATGTTACAGTTAGTAATTTATTTTACTGAACCTTTTGTACATGAATAAAACTTGCACTTGACCTTTTATTTCTATGTAAAATATTTTTTAATGAGTAAATTACATTTGAAGCAATTTTAAAATGACAAAATTCTTTTAAGCTCCGATATAAAACTCTGGGCCCAAAAACAAAAAGGCCTGAACATCTCTGATAGACATTAATGTTCTTTATATCAAAGTAAAATGCCTTTATAGCACCTTGAACTGTTTATATATATACCACTTATAGCCGTTTGAACCAATTATAGTTGGTTTTAATCACTTTTGAATTGTTTATGTCTGTTTTGCAGCCAATGTGTATATTGCATTTCTTAGATCTCTTCTTCATTGCTAACTGTAATTGAGACATTGAGAGTGCATGTTTTTTCATATGTTTTTATGTTCTTTTATCTTTACAAGAAAATATTGAATTCAAGGAAAATATGGTATTCTGACTTTCGGTGGATTTGTACGAATTGGAAGGCAAGGAATGACATTTAAAAGTTTTTAGATAATGTCTATCAGTCAACTCTGTAAGTTTTTAATTTAAAAAAAAAAAAAAAAAAAAAAAAAGTGGTAGCTTTGTCTCAAGAACTAATGTATGACATTTCACAAAACTTTACATTCAGTTAGAGCATTGATATAAACTGAAGCTGGTTAGTTTTGGGGGTATATCTCTTAACAGGTGGCACTGATATGATGCATTATTCACAGTTTCCATAATATCTCTAATTTAAGAATTAATGCACGGGTTATTATAAAACTTCAAATTCTAGTTCCTGATTTAAAAAGTGCTTCAATTCATATATCGGGAACAATTTTTTACTACCATTTCAAAAATATATCGACATCAACGTTTTTTGTATCATGCAATAAATCAACAGTTATATTAAGAATTTTGGAGAATAATAAAATAATATTTTTTTCTTTCAAATAGAGCATTTTCCAATGTTCCCTTAGTAACTAATTTTCTGCTTAAGCAGAAAATTAGTAAAAAGTAAAATAGTAAAAGTACCATAAATAAATATTTTTGTTTATCGAAAAACTTTTTTTTTAATCATAAGTGATGGAAATATTTTACACATACACACACATGTTGTCATAATTAACACTACAACAGCACAAAGAATAGATTTATATAATACATTCCATCTTGCAGACTTTTTAATAATATTATTGTTGCAGACACTTGAAGATAGTTCTGTCACTGCACTCTCAACTAAATTTGTATGTTTTACAAGATCTTTCAACTAGATTCACACTCTTTTCAAGATCGACTAAATTGGCACTTTTTCTGAGATATCTCGAATAAATTGGTGCTCTTTCCAAGATATCTTGACTAAATTTGCTCTTTTTCTCAAGATTTCGACTAAATTCACATTTTTTTTCCCAGGATCTGGACTAAATTCACACTTTTTTCTCCAGGATCTGGACTCAATTTGCACGTTTTCCTGAGATCTCGACAAAATTAACACTTTTTCTCAAGATCTCGACTAATTAATGTGCTTTTTTTTCCAGATCTTGACTAATTTTGCACGTTTTCTGGAGATCTCAACCAATTTGCATGTTTTCCCAAGATCGTGACTAAAGTTGCATCTTTTATTGAGATCTCGACTAGATAATGCATTTTCTCGAGACCGCGACTAAATTTGCACTCCCTCCCTGGATCTTAACTAAATTTGCACCCCGCCCCCTGAAATCTTGACTAAATTCACACTTTTTCCGAAGATGTCAACTAAAGTCACAATTTTTCCGATTATTTAATGATATTCATATCACCCCCTCCCTCTTCGCAGAATCATAATTCCATTTTTCTATCATGATTCTATGTTGAAATCTGCATTTTGTAAGTATGATGAAATTAGCATTTTTTACCAAGATTCTTTGATAGCACCATAAGCAGCCAATTTATTTTATGTGCTTGGCGGCTCTTTTAAACCCTTTTGATGCACACAATGGTTTTTTTTTAAACATTTAAATGGCAGCCTGTGGAAATTCAATTGATCTTTGAAAATTATAGCAAATATTTTTGGTATACAAACAACAAGCATACCCCCCTTTTTTTTAATAGCCCTTTTTAAAAAAATGTACTCTTTTTTTAAATTAGTGATTCCTCTTCGAAAAATTCCAGCGGGTGCCCCCCCCCCCCCCCCACTTTTTTTTCTTTCTAGAATCTAGAGTATTTCAGATATGACAAAAAATCATCTTTGCTAGTAAAATTGTATTATCGTAGTGAGCATTAAAAATCATTCAAAATACAATTTAACTCCAATAGTTGGCAGATCTGTAGTGGTATTTGTAATTGATTTTAATTTTCGAGAAATTAAAAACGATACAATATTCTAAAAAATATTATACGGTAGAGTATCTAATTTGCAGAGCTGTAATTCACAGTCAATTTTTTTAAGTTAACGAAAACGTATTTAGATTAATAATATTGCACACTGTGCCACCCGCTTAGTGGTGAGTATTATTATTATTATTTTTTTTTTTTTGGGGGGGGGGAACTTCACACAAACAAATTGATGCTGTGATGACTTGTCGCTACAATGATTTCAATGCAACACCTAATATTTCGAATTATAACTAACTGAATGTAAATGCCTTAAAATTAATAATTATTTGTAACAATATTAAAATGCTATATCGTCATTTTAACATTTTTTTGCATAATTTTTTATTTTAACATGTCAGGAAGCAGGTAAAAACTTGTTTGCAACATTACAAATCTACATACAAAAAAAAAAAAAAAAAAAAAAAAAAAAAAAAAAAAAACATTATTATGAATTAAATATAGATGAAAAAAAAAAGCATGCTTTCATTATTGTAACATTCACAAAAATATACATTTTTCAAAAATGAATTAAAAGATAGAAAATTTCACCAAATTAACGAGCTAAGTTGGCTTTATATATGGCAATTTATTTTGTTGCCAAATTTAGTGTTATATGACCAAATTGGTCAAAATTTAGTTCTATGGTAGTAATACTGCTATTACTACTTTTTTTTTTTTTTTTTTTTTTTTTTTTTTTTTTTTTTTACAATTACCCATTATTTAAGCTGATGCAGATTTCTTCATATGAAAACAACTATTACACCTAGGGCAGCCCACTGACCACCTTAGGGACTGGATTACACAAACAAAAACAGCCTAATGTGTGTATTGCCTTTGAATACACGAAGGAGAGACTGGAGCACATGTGAATAGTTCACATAAGCATAGCTTTTTTTTTATTACTGGTTAATTTCTGAAAACAAAAAATACTGAATACAGTAAACAGAACCCCTTTTTTTAAACAAGGTAATTTTTTATAAAATCATCTTTATAGTTGGCTCTTCTTTTTTTTAATAACTTTATAAATTCAATGAATTGCTCACAAGTGCCCCAACAGCAGGGTAGTTGTGAACACAAGGGAAAATATTTGATATGCTTTACATTCTGTTTTTTATTTGTTGTCATGATCATTAGTTACACTACGTGTTAAATTTACTATAAACAAAATTCTAGTTCCGCAGTGATAGATTTAAGCACAAGATTATAAGACGAAAATAAGTAGATTGGGAAAAGGGAGAATTATATGACTAATTGAATATTGTCGGAATAAAATAAAATTAAGATGTACATTTGAAAAAAATAAAGCCTTTAAATTTTGCTTAGGGGAATTTAGATAATGTTTATCAAAAATCTGCCAAAGTACAAAAGATTATTATCCATGTATTTCCCTTCTAGTATCCTTGTATAGGATATATATATATCTTGTAAGGGTATACTTGTATCCTTCGAATATCTTTGTATTTCCCTTCTATTCTAAAATAATGATAAAGGATTTTATAATGATTTAAAAAAAAAAAAAAAAAAACTCAATTACAAGCACACACCCAAATTTAACTTGTTTTACTTTTGAAAGAGGAAGGGGGGGGGGGAGACAATATTAGATATGACATTATTTCACGTGAAGTGAACTGAAAGAAACAGAATCACAGAATGATTATTGAGACACTTATGAACTGTTCATATCTGCCTCAACTATTCTGTTCACAAATGACCCACATGGTCACTAGAGTTAAATTGACAAATCATTAACATTTCTCAATTTTAGAATTCTTTTTTTTTAAATCAAAAATACTTATTATTTATAGTATATGTTAGAACATTAAAATTAAAACAAATAAATAAAGTTATTCGTTTAAAAATTTAAAACTGAGATTTTACTTTTGATACGCACACTTTATGCCTCCATTTCTTTCTCTTCTCAATGACACTACCAGTGATAGAAGTGCCTCCATCATATTCTGGAGCTGTCCATTTGAAATTGGTAATTTGTAACCTTTTAACCAGTAGCTTGTAGTCGGCCAGGCTTACTTGGTTCATCTGTAAAAAAATGCAATATTATACAGGGTGTTTACAAAAATGTATTAGTTACCATTAAAGTGATTATGTTACTTCATAAAATACCTAATTATTTCATGAAATAACTGAGTATGTTAAAGTGTGTAAAGTTAATGCATTTTAAGATGTAACAAATTATTTTATAGAACAACAATTGTCTAATTTTTAAAGTATTAAAACTTTTGGCAATAGCCGTTTGAACCAATTATAACCAGGATTGCAAAAAAGCCATGCCGGTGGCTTTTATTTGTTTTAACCAGCTTTTATTGGACAAAATTGGTGTTTTTTTAGTTAGTTTTAAAGACTTAATTGAGGTAGAATTCAATATTCAAAACTGAACATGTTAATATTGGAATAATACGTATTGATTTGCAGTCAAAATTATAAATATATCAGTTAACTTTTAAAAGACCATACAAAATGCTTTCTCTAGTTTACACTGACTTTATCCCCCCCCCCCACACACACACAGTTTTTTCTTTATTACTGCTTTATATAATTAAAAAGGACAATAGTTGCATAGTTAGTATTAATTTATTACTTAACTAATTTTAAAGGATATTAATATACAAGTCTTTTTTTTATTGCTCATAAATGTTTATTTGAAGCCACATATAAAGTCATTTAATAAAAAGAGCAATTCTTTTGAATAAAACAGCATTATGAATAACTTTGCATTAGTTTATGTATGAGTATGCATTCTTTAAAATAACAATGAGCTTTTCAAAATTTTAATTCAACAAGTTTTATTACAACAAGATAATTTCAATTATTAAATACACATAAGCTATAGTCAATTTCAAAAGTAAATAGAAGTATGTAAGGAAAATTCCATTTTTATGTGTAACATTTAGTTATTGTTTCATATAATCTTTAAAATGTTTGGTATATGTAGAGCTATGCAACAATGAATTCCAAACCACAACTTTACAGTCTAATGTATTCTTATGAATATTTATAATTTCAATTTCAGACATAATGCCTTCACAGATGCATCAGCAGTTATAAAGACTCATTTATTTGTTAAAATTTAGTAGAAATGTAAATTTTTTAATAGAAAATATATATAAGTGTATTACAAATAAATTAATTCAAATTTAATATGAAATATCTGTAAACTAGGGATGCACAACCTGTGGCCCGCGGGCCAAAAGTGGCCCGCGATGTGTTAATATGTGGCCAGTGAATTTCATCAATTTACAGCTGGAAAAAATTGCAATTTTTGTACATACATTAGTGTTCACTCTAGAAATAAAAAGGGCATGGTGCTATTCACGAAAAAGGGCACTACTGCAGCAGAAAAGGGCACTTTTGCAAGAAAAAAATTATTATTGCCTTTAGAAGGGGAAAAAAAGAAAGCGAGAAAATGCATAATTTTTAAATATGATAAATCAAGTAACATTAATTTCGAATAATTTTATGATATAAAATTAAAACATAATTGAATAGTTTCATGTTCTTTTTCTTAAAGCAGGGGTGCACAACCTTTGGCCCGCGGGCCCAGTGGCGCAGCCAGAATTCGGTTCTAAGGGGGGTTTTGAGTTTCTGATAAAGGTGCTTGCCGGTTATTTGAATCGCCGGTTAATAGAATCAGTACTAATTAGAATATTTACTGTATAAGAGCGTCTGTGTGGCCGGAAATCATCATTTTTTTAATTTTAGCATGAAGCATCTAAGAAAAGTAATTTAGTTTAAGAAACCAATTTTTACTTAACTGATTCATGCAATATGCACTTTCACAATTTTAAGTAGAATTTTTGCCATTTAATTGAATCACTTTATTAAATGAAATCTTATTCAATAAAGTGGCGGGTTCCGAGATGCGCCAAAACATTTAAATATTAAGTTTGGATTTCATTCATATAAGCAACAATTATAGCGATCTTTCTCAGCTCTGGGAGGGGTTTTAACCCTAAAACCACCCCCTTGGCTGCGCCGCTGCGCGGGCCACAATTATACCACTATTTTTATGCAGAATAATTTTCCTTATAGTAATGACAGAAACTTTGCTATTAAAGAAAATAAACTACACTTTTCAAATATTCTGGTGTCAACCGATTTTCTGGTAAAAAGTTTGTGCATCCCTGTCTTAAAGAAATGAAAAAATTCTATCATTTTTGGACACACAAGTTCTGAAATACTACGGAATAAAAAAATTATTTTTTTAAAATCTCCGAGTAAAACCAGTGGTGCAGTTTATTACTTTTAAAAAGAGCAGAGTGCATTTTGTAAATTTGAAAAAGGGCAGGGTGCTGCAAACTTCAAAAATGGCCTAGAATGAACACTACATACATCACACAAAAAAAATCCTAAATTTTGTCAATTTACTGCGGGAAAATATAAAATTTCGTCATTTAAGAACCACAAATTTTGTTTATCGGCGCGGAAAAATCACGAATTCCATTGATCAAATGCGAAAAAAGGCAAATTTTATCGATGAGGATCGGAAAAATCGTCAGTTTTGCTCACCAGAGGGGAAAATCGCGAATTTTGCTCATGAGACTCGGGGGGAAAAAAGTAGCAAATTTTCTCGATTGGGCACGAAAAAATCGCGAGTTTTTTCGACCAGGCATGGAAAAATCGCGGATCTTGTCGGATGGACGCGAAAACTCACACATTTCGTTGATCAAGCAAGAAAAAAATCATAAATGTTGTTGTTCCTCGAAAAAATTGCAAATTATCATCGAATGGAAAAATAGCATATTTTCTTGGTTTATCGCATGAAAAAAAAAGCGAATTTCATCGATAAGGCACAAAAAATCGCAAACTTTCTCGATCAGAGACAAAAAAAAAAGCAAATTTCGCTGATAAGACTCAGGAAAATCGCGAATTAAGTGATGACGCATGGAAATACAGTAGAACCCTCGTTTTTCAAGGGGTGCGGAGAAAAAAACGATGAATGCGGGAAAACGATGAATATGGGTTAGCATCAAAATAGGAAAAAACACAATATATATGCCTTACTAATGCATGCAATGTATACAGTGTACTAATAAATATTAACATGTTGCTTACTAAACTGTAAAATAAATCAATCGAAGTTACAGAAAATTGATATTTATTTTAAAAAAAATCAATATATATTTTTGGTTTTCTGTTCATTTTTTTAAGTCAAAAAATAAATTTTCAAGATATACAACCCTTCTCTGGTCATTTTCTGTAATTTCATATGCGTATATAAAAGTTCATACAGTTTCAAAAGTCGTAATTACATCAGACAGAGTTAGAACTATGATGGTTCAGCTTCATCGGCATGAGCGTTATTCTCTGCTTCTTCGCAATTATTTTGATTTTTTGCATTATCAAACATTTCTCCTAAGTTTAGGGCACCACATGTCGCAAAATCTTGATCAGTGGAAACATAATGGCATCCTCTGCTATATACAACCACTCTTCATCCGCATTATTGTCGCCATTATCAACACAAACAACTCAAATGACTTATTTTAGGATAAAAAAAAGTAATTCCAGTTTGTGTTTCATAGGAATTCGCATGACTTTCAATTTCATCTCGGCGAGGAGAAAAATTTTACAACGATGAATGCGGGAAAACAACTTTTTAAAGAACGATGAATGCGGGTTTCGTTAACATTATTTAAGTATAATTTGTGCAGGGACCGTAAAAATAAAACGATCAATTCGGGAAAACAATGAATGCGGGAACGATAGATCGGGGTTTTACTGTATTGCAAATTTCGTTGATCAGCTGCGGAAAAATAGTGTTTTTGTCAGTTTATCAAGAGAAAAAAAAATCGCGAGTTTTATCTTGGCGCATAAAAAAATGCAGATTTCGTCAATGTTAATACAAAAATCACGAATATTGATACTCGGTCGAAGAAAAATGTGTATTTTGTCAATTTACAGCAAAAAAAGCACACTTTCGTCAATTGAAGACGAAACAATTGCGAGTTTTATTAATTGCATTTCGAATAATAGCAAATTTCTTTGGACAGAGATGGGAATATTGCAAATTTTGTTGGTCACACGCGGAAAAATTGCTAACTACATCGATCAGACTCGAATAAAATCGAGAATTTCATCAATCATGCGGAGTAATTTCGCAATTGGCTTTGCAAAGATCACGAATTTCGCCGATAGGCTTTGTAAAAATCGCAAATTTGATTGATTGGCTTCGTAAAAATCATGAATTTTGCCGATTCGAATCGGAAAAGCATGAATTTCGTTGATTAGGTGCAGAAAAATAGCGAGTTTTGTTATCCAGTCACATTAAAATCACGTATTTCGTCAATCAGGTTCGGATGAATCGCCAATTTCGTCGATCATGCGAAGGAAAATTGTGAATTTTGTCTATCAGCTTGCAAAAATCGTGAATTTTGTCGATCGGCTTATGAACATCGTGAATTTTGTCTATCGCCTTTGTAAAAATTGCAAATTTCGTAGATCAGGTGTGGAAAAATCGTGAATTTCGTTGATCGGCTTTGTAAAAATCATGAATTTTGCCTATCAAGCGCTGAAATATCATGAATTTTGCCAATTGTGCGAAAGAAAACAGCGAATTTTATCAATCGACTTTGTAAAAATCTCGAATTTTATTGATTGGCTTTATAAAAATGCGAATTTCGTAGATTGGCTTCAGAAAAACGCAAATTTCTTCGATCAGGCACATTGAAATTGGAAATTTTGTCGATCAGGTGCGGAAAAATTACAAATCTCGTCGATCATACACAGAAAAATCATGAATTTTGCAGATAATACGAAGGAAAATAGCAAATTTCATCGACCAACTTTGTAAAAATCCCGAATTTTATCGATCGCTTCGTAAAAATATCGAATTTCGTCAATCGGCAAGGTAAAAATCGCAAATTTTATTGATCAGGAGCGGAAAAATTTAAAATAACGTAGATAAAAAAAATCTTGTTAATTGGCTCCTTCTCTCTCCTTCGTTCGTAAAATTCACATTTTTTGACACCAGCCATTTATGCTCTTTTTTTAGCACTTTTAATAAAACAAAACATAATCTCTTGAATTATGTCAAGGAATATCTTTAAATCTAGAAAAAAATCCTTGCTATATCTGTTATATATAAAAATGTAAAAACTGCTGATATATCCTTAACAACTGAATTGGGTATTTTGACTGGGTAAGTGAACTTAAATGGGTAAATAATACAACAATAAACTGACGAAGGAAAATGAAAATTAAGAATAAATTTAACTTTTTAAAAAAGATACAATAGAATCATACATGTGATAATTGGGATTCTTTTTTTTTTCTTTCTTTTTCAACACAACATATAAACAACTACAAATATTCCTAGATTTCAATTGCTCTTTTTACAACTGGTAGGCTGTAAAGCCAGCTATGAAACTTAAAGACAGTATTGCCAATTAACAATATTTCCTAATAATCTTGAACACACTATGTGCTGTTTTTATAACAATTTCATTCCACCTGACCTTTAATGATTTTTGTGTCGAATTTAATTACTCATTTATCATAGTGAAAAGCACAATAAAAAATTCATAAAACCAATTTTGAAGAATTTCAGGCTTAGCATCATAAATTTCTTACTTACATAAACCAATTATTTTTTGCTACCAACACCATTTACTGAAAATAAAGTACTTAATATAAAATGAAAATATCAAACAAATTTTATATCAAAAAAGTAAGTTTATATACAACTTTTTCACATACTTTTAATAAAAGGGGGGGGGACAAGGGGACTAATTATCATATTGAGCAAGAAAAAATGAAGGTAAATGCTTAAAACTGAAATTGTTAAAAATAAAAAGCTAATTTCTATTTACTATTAATATAATAACTATAAAAATAAAGTTCATTTTGAAAGATTTCTTTAATAAAATTTGAAAACATGCAAATTCTATCGAGGCCTAAACAATGTTGGAGAGAACACAAGGAAATACACTACCAAAGTCCGTGAGGTCATCAATCATAGGTTTGCTTTTGAAGAATTTTCTTTTTAAAATGTAAAATTACACTAATTCAATCAAGATACAGGCACTGTCCTATGGGCCAGACAGTATGCAATAAAGATAATAATCAATTCGCTACATGGACAGCATCAAAACTAAATTTAGGTATAGGATACTTGTGCTTTTTTTTGTGTGTGTGTGGAAGATATAGGTCAAAATTAACATTTTTAGCCAATGGTCATCGGCCAGAACACTAATTTTTCTCACTCGCTATTTTTTTCAACTGCTGGCAAGTACCAAAGTTACGAATGCTTCATACAAAATTGTGTTTTTTCTAGCTAATAACAATGTTATTTACTATTTCTGTTACTTACCATTCAATAGGATTGTACACCACAGGTGATTCTGAAAAAAATAAATAAAAACCTGAAGTTAGGGATGCACCGAATAGTGATTTTGGTCGAAAACCGAATATTCGGCCAGCTGAATAGTAACTGTTCGGCCGAATACCGAATATTTGGCTTTCCAAATACAGTCGAGTCTCTATATAACGAAATCTACTGTTCCAGTAAAAAATTCATTGTATAGAGAAATTAATCTTTTGAATTAAGTATTTGAAATATTTAAAAGTAAATATTAACCTAACATTTTATTTCTTAATTATTTAAGTTGTTTCAAAAAAGAGAACAGACATTTATTTGAAAGCTTAATGAAAATCAAATGAGGAAGACTTGCATTAATTTCAGACGAAGTTATCTGTAATTTTTTGTTGTTTTGATTTTAAAATTGTTACGCTCTCAAAAAACTTTTAGCGAGGAATGAAAAATTGTCGTTAACATTTTCCTCCATTTGAAGAAATCTCTTATGTGCTTCTCATTGATTCCTCTCTTATGTGTGTATCAATCCAATTGACTGTTTTGAGAAGGGTGTGGAAAGGTGTGTGGGAGGTGGGATGAATTCATTGGATTTAAAGAACAAGGAGAGAAGTAATATAAAAAAAAACTCAGCACTGACGATAAATTAAAAATAAGTGATGGAAAATTGATACCATATGATTTCTAAGCTTTTTAAAACTGAATAAATTAAGACCAATTTATGAAAAAATCCGTTATATGGAGATAGATATTTCGCTATATACAAACTGTTTTTAATGTAATCATGCGAAAAGGGGACTGTTCCTGCTAAAAATTCGTTATATAGAGAAATTCGATGTATGGAGTTTCGTTATACAGAGACTCGACTGTACTTTTTATATTTCAAAGTTTAAAGGTATTAAAATGTTACTTTTTAAAACAATTTTACATAATGTTTAATAAGAGAAACTTACATTTTGATAAACAAGAGTTTTTTATAAGAACATTCATTGAAAAAAATCTGCCTTTTTTTAATTAAGAAGCATAATTATGAGACTTTTTCAATTAGTAAAATTTTAAATTTCATTTCTTCTACGAATTGAAACAAACATTTTGAAATCAAAGAGAAATAATGAAAAAATAGTTGAAGAAAAACTGTACAGTCTCATATTTGTTCTTTTTAAATAACTCAAGGCAGATTTTTTTTCAATATAAAGTATACAGTGGCGGTTAAAAGTTTCCGGCCAGCAAAAATTTTTCAGTTAATTTGTAAATATACCCATATGAAGAGAAATCTCAAAGTGATATTTATACATTTTATTGACATAACAGTTAGGAACTTACTTACAGAAGAACATGTAAATATCAATAAATTTAACTGACAAAATTAAGTATAAAGGAAAATGCATGTTCTCAAAAGTTTCCAGCCACCTTCACAAGTTTGTAAAAAAATGGTATTGTAATAGAAAATTACAGTGATCAACAACATTTACGATTAGTATTTTATCATATTACTATTTTATTAGCTTTAGCAATAAGTACTGTGGCGCAGCAACGTGACATTCATACAATCAGCAATTAAAGATCGTCTATGGTACGTTTTTCCCACATTTCTTGCAATTTTGGCGAAATTTCGGCTGAGTTGGAATATTTATAGTTCCGCAGACTTTTGTCAACTTCTTTTCAAAGATTTTCTATTGGATTCATGCTGGGCGCTTGGGCTGATCATTTCAAAAACAAAATTTTTTGTGCGAAAACCATTGCTTATCGAGGTTTGCAAACATTATTTACATCGTTATCATGTTAAGAAAAATAGATGCGACCAAATTTTTTTCTTTAATAAGGCAGAAAATAGTCTTGCGTTGTGTCTGCCATCACTTCCAAAACTGTTTTGAATTCGATTGATGGAAAAATAGAACTTTTTTCTAGTTTTCATTTAACCAGACTTTGTGTTTCTTGGAAAATGAAAGTAGGGTATGTCGGTATTTTTTTTACCTCTGAAAAATTTTTAACACCGACTATTCCATAAAGTTCTGTATCACACCAGCATCATAACATGGTAGACAAACTTATTCCAGCAATATTTTCATTCCGTAAATCGCAGTATATTGCAACGGAATTTTCATGCAGATTATCAAGGGTTTTTCTCCTGATAATTCTGTCTTCAGGAATAGCAATTTTCCGGGGTCTCACGGACCTCTGAAAGCCATAACCATCTTTATTTAATTTTGTAAATAATGTTTACAGTCGATTTTAGCGATCGATAACTTAGCCGCAATATCTCGAGAAGATTGTCCTTTTAGCGACAAACTAATCACTCATTTATAAATAATAGGTAATTGTTGAACTTTTCAAATTTGAATTCAAACTATGCTATACAGGTTGATTCATTCATAAACACAACCAAAAAAACACTTTATGGATTGAAAAAAACTAAAGAATGATAAGTGGCTGGAAGCTTTTGAGAACATGCGTTTTCTTTTATATTTAATTTTGTCAATAAAATTTATTGATATTTACACATTTTTCTATAAGTAAGTTCTTAACTAATATGTCAATATAATGTATAAGTATCGCTTTGAGATTCCTCTTCATATGGGTGTATTTACAAATTAACTGAAAATTTTTTGCTGGCCTGAAACTTTTGACCGCCACTGTAAATACTTTCAACTTAATTCTGAATAAAGGAATGTCTAGATCATAGTTCTTTCAGGGTTGGCAAGTTTCTGCCGGGGTGGTTAAAACCAGCGGTAGAAACCGGTTAAAACCGACATGGCAGAAACTGGTTTCTGCCAGTAAGTGGCAAAAACTGGTAGAAACTAAGAAACAGTACTAAATAAGAACTTTACTCAGCAATGATTCATAATTCACACTTACATTTGATATGTAAACCAATGAGCTAAAAATTAAAACATAAGATTATGAATGTTATTCAAAGTACCAAAACGTTTAAAAATGATCATATAAAAGCATACCTTGCTTATTTAAAACACTAATTTTCATTCACTTGAAAAACAGAAACTTTCACAACAATAACCTGATACTGTACAAGTTTAATTATTAATATTATTGTTTACAGTTGAATTTCTATTTCTTTTAAAAATAAATTTACAAAAAATTCTGATTTAATAACAAATTACTTTTCAGATTATTTTTAAACAAATAACATAATGCAATTTCTAGTGAAAATACCGGGTGATCCAAAAGTCAGGACGAACTTTAAAAATGAATAACTCGAAAACGAATCAAGATACAAAGATACGGTTTGCACCAAATGGATGGAAAAGAAACCGGATTTTGTGTGACAACAAAAAAATATTGTTCTATTGGCGACCAACGGCATCACTAGCAGCATTGAAAGATGCCATCCGCCAAAACGTGTCTGCCATAAAGCAAGAAATGCTACTAAATGCTGTGAACGGTGTAGTGCCTAGTCTCACAGCTGCACTTATGAATGAGGGACAGCACATTGAACATTTTCTGTTGTACTAATTAACTGTAACTAAGCTGACTTGGAAATTGTCAACATTTTTTCATTTGCAAATCATCTTTTGGTGCAAAAAACACTACCGTGTCATTTTTTGGATGTCAACGGCAAACTATTTTTTTCGTTGTCACACAAAATCCGGTTTCTTTTCCATCCATTTGGTGCAAACCGTATCTTTGTATCTTGATTCGTTTTCGAGTTATTCATTTTTAAAGTTCGTCCTGACTTTTGGATCACCCGGTATATAAGTAAATAATTGAAGCACAAAAAATAACATAGACAAAGAAAATTTAATGAAATATCTTGTACAATTATTTTACAATATTGAAGAAACAAATTACCACTCAAATATCTATTAGTATTTTTCCCATGAAGCATTCTATAACATAGGACTAGTTTTGCTAATCTTTTTGCCCCCAGATTATTTCTTAATTTGTTGAGTATAAAATATTGAGTTGTATAAAATAATTGTTTATACATAAATTACATATGCATATGTGACAAAAAAAAAAAAAATCTGTTACATTACTCAATTTTTCAAAAATCAATTTTTTTTTAAATTAAAACTATCCACAATATTTTATTTGTGTGCATATATTTATTCTGAATTATTTAAGTACTAATTATTTAAGGATGAACTACTTAATAAATTTAATATTACTAAAAAAAAATCAGATTATGTCACAGAATGTCTTTATGCCAGTTGTTGCCAGTTCCTGCCGGTTAAAACCACTTTCTGCCACTGGCGCGGCAGAAACCACTTTCTGCCGGCAAAAACCCAACCCTGAGTTCTTTTCTTATGAATAGTGGCATTTTCCATCCTTCCCATCATATCATATTTTACAGAAATCAAAGCATGTGAGTTGAAAATATATCTTATTTATTGTAAATACAACAAACGAAAACACAAGTTTGACCTAGAATGAGATGAAATACAATCAGGGCCGTAGCTAAGGGGGCGCTAGGGGCGGCTCAGCCCCCCCTAAAATATTTTGAGCCCCCCCTCCCCCCCCTGGAAAAAAATTCCAAGGTGACTAAATGTTCCGAAAATTCAAATGAAATTCTGTTCAAAAATCTAATTTAGTTTTGAGACCCTTTCACAGTTTTGCAGAGTTACTAAATTGTATCTAAAATACGTGTTTCAACACTCCCTCATCCTATTGGTACATATGAAGCTAACAGGAT
Organism: Maratus speculifer; assembly: GCA_964019185.1. Lineage (NCBI taxonomy): Eukaryota > Metazoa > Arthropoda > Arachnida > Araneae > Salticidae > Maratus > Maratus speculifer. The sequence continues at coordinate 104,885,029 of OZ025297.1, forward strand.
GTTTAATTTTGCACCAGTTATACATTCAAAATTTTCATCATCATATACTTTTCTTAGCATAAAATGAAGTTATTACAGCAGTTTAATGAGAAACATAGTACCTACAAAGTGAATATGCACTAATTTATCTTTCTGCATTAGAGAGAGAACAAAAAAATATGAGCCCCCCCCCTACATTCCCTTGAGCCCCCCCCCTATATTCTCCTGAGCCCCCCCTAGCATACACTTCCAGCTACGGCCCTGAATACAATGCATTTATGATTCAATAATGCAATTATGGTTTCATAAACAAAAAATTGTCTGCTTTGATAGCTATTACTAATCTCAAAAGTTTTCCTTTCTTGTTTAAGGACTTTTGGAAAAAGCAAGAAACAGATTATTTACTAAATAGAACTTAGGAAGTTGCATCTGCACTCGCATCATTTATTCCTAGGAAGAATACTAATAAATCATAATTTTAATCCTTCTCATGGTTAATTTTCTTAAGTTAAACTTTACAAACAGCAAATAAATAATGTAAAAACATTCTATATTATTTAAATATAATTTTATTTCTAATTATTTTAAATATATTAATAAATTGACAGTTAAAAGTAGAAATTATGAAAAGTTCTTTAAAATGAGTGTTTTAAAAGACTTTATTAAGTATTGGATTCGGCCGAATACTTTGATATTCGGCCTAACCGAATATTCAGTAACAAGGCCGAATATCGAATATTCAGTACATCCCTATCTGAAATTAACAACAAATTTTTGAAAAGTGATAGAAGTAGGGGGAAATCCATTTCGGGCACTGTCTATGGCAAATGGCGAATGTTAATTTTGTGCTATACTGGAAGAGAGATCAATTGTTGCATCCTTAATAAATAATAATTTGAAATCAAAAACAGATGGTTTATAATCAAAGATACATGAAAAACTGTTTGTTGTAAAAAACTAGTTGGATGTATCAACTGATCGAATTTAATGTATGAAAATGATGATACACATTTAAATAATATACTTCAAACGTTTGTACATTGGCGATGGCTTTTCTAAAACACAATTCGAACAGAAAATACATGCTACACAAGAATATAAATAACTTAAACAGAAAGCAATACTTCAAAATCAATTTAGAATATAAATTATAAAAGCGCTTACCTGTTTTAAATGAGGATTAACGTAAGACTGGTGCTTAACAGACGATAGACCGCCATGTTTTTGGATAAACTGTTTTGGTAAGCGGTAGCGTTGAAATGTTGAAAAGGATGCTTGTCTCTGATTGGTTGAATATTTGTCTGCCCGATTGGAGAGAAACCCGCACCTTGGATTTCAAATCGAAGAAAACTCTTAGCTGGGACAATTCTAAATTAAGTATTTTAATTAATAAAAATACTCTTTTTTTTTCTTAGTATAGAACAAGGTTCTTTTATATAACTTTAGGAACTTGTTATATTACTTTAAGATGAATTTAATAACTTCAGGAGAGTTTACCATGTTACTTTCTTTAATCTTTAGCATCTTTTTAAGTTGTACTACACATATTGATTATTTTCAATCACTAAAATTTTGATATGATTTAAGTTCATTGTTAATACGATCTATTACAATAAAAATATTATTTCTTTTTTAATAGTGGTCAAAATTAGCTTTGCGAAAGCATTGAGCTCTGTGAGTTCAAAATGAAATTTGTTTTTCAGAAAGTTAGGCAATTTTTTTTTAATTTAAATTTGTATTTTGTATTTGAAAATTTTCAGAGTTTGAATTGGGGGAAATGATAAATATTTTGGAAATTAATATATGGAGCGGGCCCCTTGAAGTCCAAGGCTCATAGGCAAAGTCCCGATTTGTCCATGCAATAAAAAAGACCTGTTCCCAAAAAAGTATAATATATAATTAAAAAAAATAAATACTTAAGTTTCCATAAGTTTCAATATTTCAGATCCAGCATTGGTCAACATCGACCAATATTGACCAGTATCGGTAAAATAAAATCGGTCTTTGCCAATAGAGGCCAAGATTGGCTGATATTGGTCATGATCGATGGCCGATATAGACCGATATTGAGAAATAGACATTTTCTACGTAAATTTAAAGAATTTAAGATGTTATAAAAATTGATTCCTACCTTCCATTTTTCCAAAAGTGTACAATACATAAATTAAAAATTTAAATATTGAAAATTCCACAAGTTTTTATATTTTAGATCCAATATCGCCGAACATCGATCAATATTGGCTAATGTCGGTAAAAGGCAGTGGTGTAGTGGTAAAAAATCCAGAGAGTATACGCTCAAAATAGAGGGTATGCCCTAAAATGTATATACTATAGTTTTCTTGAGAAGCAGAGAGTATATGGTGTTCCTTAAAAAAGTTTAGAGGGTATACGGCGTATACCCCCGTATACCCTCCACTACATCCCTGGTAAAAGGTAACCTGTCTTTGCCGATGCACGCCAAAGTTGTCCGATATTGGGCAATATCGAGCCGATATTGCTGTGCTACCATGCTTACCTGGGATGATGCATTTTTCACGATTTCGCAATAGTTATATCGCAAGAACTAATACATGAATTTTCATCAAACTTCAGATTCAGTTTAACCCCTCATTAAAATTAGTTCTGATTAGTTTTTTGTGTATATCACTCTGCAAGTGGCACATTATGCAGAACTTATTTCAGATTCAGTAATAGCGCTATCTCAGAAACTAATGCACGGATTTTCAGCAAACTTCAGATGCAGTTAGGAGTTCACGTAAGTTGTTAATGATTAGATTTTGGTGTAAATCACATAACCGGTGTCGCTGTTATACTGCACTTTTCAGGAAGTATTTACATATTATGAGATAAAAAAAATTCTGCAGTGCCACCACCGACTAATATTTTTCTATAAATTTACCAAAACAATAGCATATTAAAACCAGACGATAATTTTATGCGATAATTTAATCTAGATGCGATAATTTAAACCAGACAATAATTTAAATAAATAATAATAATATTTTCAACAAACAAAATAAAACGTTCTGTTATGACGTCATCGAAAGACTTTTATTTAAAGGTATTTGTCCGTAAAAAAAATGGCTAGGCAGCAGATTTGAACATTCTGCATAAAAAAACGGGCTTTGCCCGTAAAAACATATTAGTACTCCGAATTTATGTTTCCGCAACGTAAATTTACGGAAGTGTACCGTTAAGCTTCAAAAACGGACAACTACCGTCAAATATTACGGTAAATGCCCGTAAATTTACATATTTTTTTACAGTGTATAGTAGCTGTAAAACGCCAAGATGAGATATACAAGTCTCTAGAAAAATATCAAAATTGGAATTGCATGCTGCTATTCTTCTAACACATTTAGACATCAGCGTAACTATTTACCTTGGATAAAAGGCCAAGATTAATTTTTTGTCAAACTGTAACTGAAACTGAACCAGTCTACATCTATCTGCTGAAATTTTAGATAATTCTAAAAAAAGTACTAAATTCATTTGTTTGCTGTGTGATTTTCCAGATGATAGAAAGTCTGTATATGTCAAGTCTGCTTCTTATAGCCAGCCGGTTAACTCAATTTATAATATTTTGTATTTTGACGCTATCAATCTTCGGGTTTAATGCAATTCTGTAACTGGAAATATAGTTACTGTACGTTTATTTGCATACGAGTATTATCTATTAATTTACGTCAATTTATTCAATACTTAATTGAAGGCTTACAAGAACTGTTTGCGGCCTAAAAAACTTGTCATTTGGACAAGAAGAAACACTAAAAATGATGAAAAATTCAAACAAAGTATAAAAAAGTTTGTTATCATAATTAAAAATATGAAAATAATACTAAAGGTAATTGTTCAAAATATAATGCACCCACACGTCTTTGAAAGAAATGCAAAATCTTTATCCATGCTTTTCAAGCAATGCATGCAATAAATTGGATTAGATAAATCAGTAAAACTAGCACATATCGTGTATTTTTAAAATTAGTCTTAAATTTTACATTTAAACTTATTTGAATGGGAAAATATATTTTTATTAATATGTTTAAGTTTACATTTAAAATGTATGTTAAATATTTTTTCAATATATTTTAATCATACTTAATAAAATGCAATTTTAAATGATAGCATTTTATGATATGTAGATGATTTCTGCTGATTTTATGTGTAAAACATAATGTAAATACTAAGAAATATTAATTATTATAAGAAAATATAATCATTTAACTAATCAAATTAAGCAATTGGGCAAATTTATATATCCTTTTCGATCTCGGGTCAAATTGACCCGCTCCGCGGTTCTAGGTATACCGAAAGTCCCGCGGTTCTAGTGTTAAAATGTGAAATGTAACGAACTACATTCTTATCGTGTTTGTGGAGTGATATACTATTTAAACTTACTAAAAATTTTTTAAGAAACTGGGATTCGCAGAAATTTTTATGAAACGACAACAGCAAAAATCCATGTAACAGCTAGAGGTTTGAACTGAAAATAAAAGAAATCTGTAAGGTAACTAAAAATTTTAGGAAACTGGGATTCCAAGAATTTTTCATGTGACTGCAACCCAGGTTACAGATAAAATTTCAGTAAGATAACTGTAATTTTAGTAGACTTGTTTGTAAAGTTACAGATATTTGTAACTTTACAAAATTAGTTCTGTAGACTTACATTTTTTCTTGAATTGTGTAAAGATAAGCGTTACTAACCATAGAGATTTCGGAAACTTTTTATCAGTATGATTACATTTTTTTTTTTTTTTTTTTTTTTACAATGTACAAAAGTCGTCAAACTTTTATCGCGTAATGTAGAATTTGTACTCCAGTCTTCAAAAATGAAGAATGGATGAATTTTTAAAAAAGAAGATTTCAAAGGTGGACTTTGAAAACTTTCAACACTACGTAAATACAAAATTTTCAGAATGAGACTAATTGTGCATCTAAATATGAATTTGTAAAATGTTTTCTGTCTAATTTGAGCTTAACATTTTCATATTATTTAGAACGCTCTATTTACACCTTAAAGTCCATTGTTATAATTTCTCTTCACATTACAGAAAGTCGTAATACATGTTTAGTACATGTGAAATGACAGTTGGCACTGACTCTCTGTCAAATGATAATAGAATAAATAGTCCCCTAATTTTATTTTGCTTTGACTGTAAAATAAATTTATTTTTTCTAATATGTGACATGGCTGATATAATTTTCTTACTTGTTTCATTTTCATCATTTAAAATTTCTCTCTTTTTATCGCACAGATTTGAATTGTTTAACGTATTAGTTTTCAGGCATTTGCCCCTAATATGAATGGGAATAGACCATGAGATAGACCATGAGAATAGACCATTTTAACTGGGAAAATCAAATTGCTGCGCTAAAGAGAAAAACATATATAATAAGAGCGTTTAAATTTTCAAATATGTTCCTTTTCAAAGATAAACGTATCACACGATTCTAAGAAATCATTATTTTTGCGAAAAATGAGGAGCTCTTTTGTGTGTTTTTGTCATGTTCTTTGGCTGTATTCAAATATCATAAAAATCCTTGTTGATTATCAAAGCAACTTTTATTTCTTCTTTTTGGTCATTTTTTGTAATTTTTGTTTAAACAGTTAAAACAAGTCGGAAATTGCACATCAAGCATAGCAAATGAGCAGTGATCAAACAATAACGAAATCTTAAAAATATTCAGATCTTGGTGAAATAGTATAAAGTAGATCGGATTCTATATAGCTTCCAAAATCTTATGTGTGTCCCTGTAAATACTATCTGCCTTCTACTACACAAGAAGTAAATTATAGATAACCTCAGCATATTATATAAATTTCCATAAAATGTGAAATTGTTTAATATAATTAAACCGCGCCCCAAACAAGTTTTCTTTCTCTATCATTATGTAATGTAATATTTTTATGTGGCCCTATAAATTAATAACAAATATTCTTTGCACCCCCTTTTGTAAAAAATGCATATTTTGGTATATACTTCATAGATACCTATCAGCTTTATAAAATTCGAAAGAGTGCAACATCATTTAAGTGCACTTGAAACTATTTCTTCCATTTGGCAATAATCTAACGGGATAACTTTGATTGTCCTAGTAATTAAACTATGCACCCAGTTTTCATATAATTTAAAATGATTGGACAAAATTATGCAAGAATTATGTATCTTAAATTTGAGACGATTCGGTAGGGTAGTTTTTGCTCTGTTAAGAGCCGACGGAGAAACAGACGGACAGACAGATGTGCAGACGAATGCACTGACTGAACGACGACTATAGGTGTTACATATTTACTTAATTACGTACGCATCTAAAATATGCATTTCATTATAGAATGTTTTTAATTAAATTATTTTTCAACTGATATGTAATTATTCTTCTTAAAATCACTAACCGTCAAATATGCATCTTTAAAAAAACATTTTTGGACAGTAATGAATGTAATGCATATTTCGTGCAACATTTTGCCGTGTTTGAATGAGGTACATTAAAACACCTGTAAATTTTTTCATTTTAGGGTTTTCTTAGAACAGGAATGATGGACATACTAGTTTTATTTAAAATGTGAAATTTCTAATATGAATTGTTTCAAATTATTTTGCACCTGCTCAGAATTCTAAAATCTTAACTTTCGTTTAAAATCTATCTGTTCAGATATATCCTTAGACGATATTTGTTCTAAATATATTAATGTATTCCATGAAGTTTAAAAGTATTAGTTTCGAAATCAATAAAACTATTTACCATGTTTTCTTATCCTGGATAAATTCCAGGCATCTTATTTTAAGATTCATGTTGAACTCACGATCGTAGAAAAAAAAATTAGTTGAAACCAGGAAGATATATTGTAAATTTGAAAACATATGGGTCATTAAAATGCATTTAGGTAGGAAAACTGCATCTATAAATTAAAAGTTTTGGCTACCGTATCGTTTCATTCATAAATAGTTTTATGACAAATTTCATATATACTAAAAGGATTTCATAAAATGCTCCTTTAATATGTCACATTTTTTAAAAAAGCTTCTTATTAGTAAGCATATTTAACACTTTAGAATATAGTTGAAAAAAATTTTAAAATAGAAATATATTACAAATAATCAGGCATACAAATAAAAATATTACATAAATATATAAAAATAATTAAAATTGCAGACTTTTCGGTTCAATTCTTAAACTCTCTTTTGTGCAATTAGGCTAAATTTATATGCGCTAAAAGATTTTTCAAAAAATATTCCTTTAAAATGTTACATTTTTTAAACTTTTTGATTAATAAATATATTTAACACTTTACAACATAATAGTTTAAAAGTTTTTAAAATTAAAAATATATTACAAATCAGACATACAAATAAAAATATCACCTAAATATATAAAAATAATTAAAATTGCATAGGTTTTGTGTTAACTCTTAATCCCTCTTCAGTGCAATAGCATCAAAATGACCAGGAAAAATAGACATTGCTTTTACAGTTAAACAAGTATGAAAAATCATGCGTTTGGTATTGATTATGAAACACTTTTCATCACTTCTGAAATCTTTAAGGGGTCAGGTACCTTTGATCGATTAAAATAGAAGCAAAATTTGCATACAGTATTGATCTCAATATCTTCAAATCTATCGCTTTTAAGAACTTCAAATTTTTAACACATATTTAAATAATCTTCCTGTAACTGTTACAGGTCATGGAATATTTTTATACCTTCACCATAAAATTAAATTAAAAAATTACAAAAGGTCTTTTTTTCTCGAAGAAAAATCATACATAGTCTTGCGCGCAGCTTGACATGCATAAAAAATATCATAAAGACCTAAAATCACTTTATATATAAAGAAAAATAGTCAATAATCAAAATGACGAACCCTAGTTACTTTAAATTCTGTCTTTGTATAAAAAATACATAAAAATATGAAAAATAACAAAATTTAGCACTTTTTTTTGTAAATAATAATTCATAACTTAAAAAATTCATACACAAAAGTGATAGTAGTTCGTCATTTTAAGCATTTATATGTTATGTAACTTCTGTAAAAATTTCATCAAATTCTACCCAACCATTTTCGAGCAATCATGCGCGCAAGTTGAAAAAATAGCATTTTGAGAAAATCCAATTTAAAGATAAAATTTCTTTTTAAAACATATTATGCAAAATATCTTTAGATATTTAAGTATACATATATTTATTTACTTACCTATTTATATAAAAACATAAATTCAATAAGTTTCATTATAAAAAAAATAGTAAATAGTGTGCTATAAAACATGCAAAATGAATATAAATACACAAATAACATATACTGATACAACATTTTTCTATATATTTATTCATTATTTACAAAATTTTTACATGAAACTGGTAATACTTCATCATTTTCAACATTTATATGCTATGTAAGAGATGTTAATTTTTTATGACATTTTAGACAACCATTTCAGAGAAATCATGCGCGCAGTTGAATCGTAAACGTAAAAACGAAAATAATTTTTCATCATATCGTTCTTCTAAGTAACCATTCATTATCTAATAAATCCTTACATGACACTGATAACAATTCGTCATTTTCAACATTTGAATGTTTTGTATGAGCTGTTAATTTTTTATAAAACTTTAGCCAACAATTTCAAAGAAATCATGCGCGCTATTGAATCGTAAACGAAAAAACGAAAAAAAATTTTCCTCATATCATTCTTCTGAATAACCATTCATTATTTAATAAATCCTTACATGACACTGATAATACTTCGTCATTTTCAACATTTGAATGTTTTGTAAGAGCTGTTAATTTTTTATAAAATTTTAGACAACCATTTCGGAGAAATCATGCGCGCTATTGAATCGTAAAAGTAAAAACGAAAATAATTTTTTCCTCATATCATTCTTCTAAATAACCATTCATTATTTAATAAATCCTTACATGACACTGATAACAATTCGTCATTTTCAACATTTGAATGTTTTGTATGAGCTGTTAATTTTTTATAAAATTTTAGCCAACAATTTCAAAGAAATCATGCGCGCTATTGAATCGTAAACATAAAAACGAAAATTTTTTTCCTCATATCATTCTTCTAAATAACCATTCATTATTTAATAAATCCTTACATGACACTGATAATACTTCGTCATTTTCAACATTTGAATGTTTTGTAAGAGCTGTTAATTTTTTATAAAATTTTAGCCAACAATTTCAAAGAAATCATGCACGCTATTGAATCGTAAACGGAAAAACGAAAAAAAATTTTCCTCATATCATTCTTCTGAATAACCATTCATTATTTAATAAATCCTTACATGACACTGATAATACTTCGTCATTTTCAACATTTGAATGTTTTGTAAGAGCTGTTAATTTTTTATAAAATTTTAGACAACCATTTCGGAGAAATCATGCGCGCTATTGAATCGTAAACGTAAAAACGAAAATAATTTTTCCTCATATCATTCTTCTAAATAACCATTCATTATTTAATAAATCCTTACATGACACTGATAACAATTCGTCATTTTCAACATTTGAATGTTTTGTATGAGCTGTTAATTTTTTATAAAATTTTAGCCAACAATTTCAAAGAAATCATGCGCGCTATTGAATCGTAAACATAAAAATGAAAAATTTTTTCCTCATATCATTCTTCTAAATAACCATTCATTATTTAATAAATCCTTACATGACACTGATAATACTTCGTCATTTTCAACATTTGAATGTTTTGTAAGAGCTGTTAATTTTTTATAAAATTTTAGACAACCATTTCGGAGAAATCATGCGTGCTATTGAATCGTAAACGAAAAAACGAAACAATTTTTTCCTTATATCATTTTTCTAAATAACCATTCATTATTTAATAAATTCTTACATGACACTGATAACAATTCGTCATTTTCAACATTTGAATGTTTTGTATGAGCTGTTAATTTTTTATAAAATTTTAGCCAACAGTTTCGGAGAAATCATGTGCGCTATTGAATCCTAAGCGTAAAAACGAAAATTATTTTTGTGAAAATTCAATTGAAAGAAAAGATTGACTTAGAAACTTATTATGAAACATTATTTTTAAGTATTGCAGTAATTTATATAATTATTTACTTATCTTATTTATACACATGAATTTAATAAATATTAAAAAATAAATATTGTGTACTAAATCAAGAAAAATAAAAGTAGAAATAAAAATAAATTTACCTTTACAAGAACAATACTACATCATCTGTTTACTTAGATTATTAGGTTGATAAACTTTTTAGAAGACTTGTGAAACAAAAATCTATAAATTCATTCTGATGTTTTCTATTGCATGACATAAATAAACCTTTTAGAAATTTGAACACTAATTTACATACATATACTTTGATAACTATCATCGCATGGGATAACAGATGGAAAAAAACTTTGCTCAAAGATTTTCACAAAACTTAACACATTTAAAAAGCACCGGCACTGTAAATTTCACCTTCCTGCAAGAGAAATTTATCTTTCTGGGCAATTTCTTTCATTCGCTTACTTTTTCTTGCTTCTTTTGTGTTTTGAAGAAAGCGTAAATTAGAAGTTGCAATCCTTTGGTCGTCTAACTGTTTCAAACATCCTCGAGCATGTGCACCAACTGTCAAGCCAAATTCTTGCATTACATTCATTTTTCCTTGATTGCCATCATTAAACAAAATAACTGCTTCATTTGTAGCAATTTCCACAATCCTTTTACCTACTCCTTGTGTTTTTGGGCATAATTTCCATATTAAAGAATTTATCGATTCATTGTTGTTCTGGGTCTTACCTCCTAAGCACCTAGACAGAAGTTTTGGCTGCGATAAGTCATTAAAAATTGGTTTTATAGTATCCATTACACTAGTCGGGACTGTGTTCTTGTGTTTAAATGTTTTAATGGTACCACAAGCAACTGCTTTATTATATTTGCACCAAGATTCACTTCCAGTAGGGCAAAATGAATGTAGAGGCTCGGCATCCGTTGAACGAGTATGAAAATATGCAGCCCAGATAGCTTTACGCATTTCATGTAAATTGTTTTTATTCTGTCGAATTGCATTTCCATAATAATCTGTTAGCTTAGCAATGATGTTGTCCGTAAGTCTACCTTTTCCTCCAAGTGCTTTACCTTCACTACATTTTACTTTGTTTTGTTTAAGTTTTCGTAAGCGTGTGCCCATTCTCTTTTGAATGTGACCCACGCATTCAATTTTTTCAACTTTTGTATCAGAACCATATGGGCTGGCCTCTGATATGGCTTGAAAAGTTTTGGCATCACCATCACCTATATATCCAATGTACTTTACATTTCTTGTGGCTTCTGAACGTTGAAATATTCGAACCATACCACTTAGTTCCATTTTTCCAGCAGATCCATCGTGGTTATTGAGGCAATCATTTTCATGGGTTTTTTTCCATGAATTATATTCATGCGTCCCTTTTTTTAGTTTCCATGCATCACATGACTTGCAAAATGAGGAAAGGACTTCAGTATCAATAACTTTGCCGCTTTTGTCACCAATGACAGTGCACACACCTATTCGTGAAGTATGACCCCGAGTTTTCCATGTACCGTCACCACTGATGTTTAAGCATGAAGAATCAGTCAGAGTTACTTCTTCTGAAGCTGCAGATATCATAGATCTTTCTGCGACAGATGCAGAGCATTTCTGTAGCACCTTTATCGCAGCATTGTAAGATTTTTTGGAAACCGGTTGAGGCAGATCCATGATTCCACAAAACAGTTTCATTGCTGCATACCCCAGTCCAATTGATCTAATGGCATAAATATATCTGTTGTTAATTTCTGAAATTTTGTTATTTTCGCCGATCTTCTTAGAATTCTTAAATTTAATAACTTCAGCACAATTTTCACATAAAATCGAAATTTTAGATGATAAGCCACATTCAATTTCTTCTGTTATACTTACTTCACCACCACAAGCTTTACAGCATAAAAATTTTTCCAGAATGGAAAACATGTGACTGACATCCATAATACGATATCCATCAAAGCTAGAATTATATTCAAACTCCTTGTTTACAGAAAGTTTTCTCTGTGAAGCACTGTTATTCAGTGAATCATTTTCACTTTTCGTCAACTTTCTGGTATATATATTACCAGTAAATTTCCTTTTTTTCGGTCGTATCCCAGAAGCTCTTTTAGGTGTGTTTTCGCTAAGAACTTCACTCATTGTAGCAGAAGATTATTAACGAAATAAATAAAATTAATTTAAAGCTAAAATAAAACTTATTCGCAAACAAATCACTATAAAAAAATCAGAAATTCAGCATCGAAAGAGTAAACAACACAACGTGCATAGATTTATTTCTAAATCAAGCTAAATAGCTTGAATCTAAAGTTGAAGTAGCAGTTGCTAATTTCTGCTTGATTTCCTGAAAGGAAAGGGAAAATAAATAACCACAGAGTAAAGAAAAATAAGAGTAGAAATCCTTGAATCTTATCAGCTACGGCCGGCGCCTACTGCGTGAAAAATGTAAACAAACAGTCTAGCCCTTTAAATATCACTGTTTCATGAAAAGAGGCCTTACTATTTTGCCCATAACTTCGTTTCTAATGAGAATTTTTTTATGGGGTTTGTTTTAATATGAATCTAAAAGATTATACTTTCATATAAAGCAATAAAAAAAAAAATCGAAATTTTGACCATTTGAAAGGTACCTGACCCCTTAAGGAAACTTTGTTATTTAGGGAAATAAGGTTACTACTCATAGCCAAATATGTATTCTAATACTTTTGAACAGCCCTCTAATTGATCTGTCGGTTGATATATGTACTATAAATGGGGAAATTTAGCAAAAAAAAATTGCTTATCAGATTGCTTCTCTTTCAACAATTCATACTAATAGATGGAGATATACTTAAATACTTTTGTTCAAGTCAGAAGTTTACCTAGTACCTTTATTACATTCCAGTAGTGAGCTAAAATTCCTTTTAAACTAAAACACTCTTAAAATTACTGAAACTACATTCTCAGACATTATCATTTATAGGCGTCTATGTATCGAATTCTTTGCGTGGCCCAGTATATAACTTTATCACAATATCTTTTTATCACTTTATCATTTTATGCAGTATATTGTACAAACATTTCTTAGTAAAATGAATGCATTCCAGCGTAAAAATGCATAGCTTACTTAAAAATCACCTTTAAGTAAACTACGCTCATATTCATTAACATTTAATAGCTCTTTTGTGTAGCGCTATATATGAAGTATCCTATTTATACACACTATATAATATACATTAATTTAGCGAAACTTAAAAGCTCATATCATAACTATATTTAATTTTATCCTTCCATCAGCCATTATAGTTAATATACAGCACTTCGAAAAGAATATACTATTTGAAATCTTTTGTGTGTCCCTGCAAATGCTATGGACTTCGTATTTTGCGTGAAATGATTTACATTAAGCCTCAGCGATTATATCCATTTTATTATGCATGAAATAAATTAATGTAATTAAAATATGTCACAAACAATTCCCCCTTTTACCATTATGTAATGAAATTCATTTATGATGCCCTGTAAATAAAAAATAACCATTATTTTCACCATATGTTTTACAGAAAGTTTATTTTAGTGCATAAAAATTCATTTGAAACATTTTTTTTCCGATAGGCCATAATCTAAAGAAAAACTTTTCACTGTTCCTGTATATAAACTAATCATGCTAGGAACTTCACTTTCAATATGTTCGTGCTAGGATAAACGTCATTAACTTCCAAAATTTTATGCCAATCTGAATATATTTACAAGTGTTAGAGCGTGGACAGACGACAGACAAACCGAAAGCATATAAACACTTTTCACCGTTGTTGGAAAGTGTTAAAAATGATGAGTAAAAGTTAGAATCGGAGAATGGTTAAAGAAAATTTTGAAATTAAGACTGTGTATTCATGTGGAATTGCACAAGATTCATTAATATTGAACTTTGCTTGCGAGTGAAGCAATTTTCAAGGAAAATTTTACTTCTAATATAAGAATTAACCCGAAAGTCTATAATTTAGATTATGTGTATCTATTTATGTGATATTTTTTTACCTTATATGTCTCATTATATGTAATATAATGAGACAATATGTAATTAATTTTAAACATTTTATTTATCAGATATTAAACATGTTTAGTTATTTTAATTGAAAAGTGTTTATGAATTAGGTTTGTCTGTCAATTTGTCTGTCCATCTGTCGGTTGCATAAATATGGTCCGATAGCCATGAATTTTATATATATTATTGAATTCGCCATGAAATGTTTGGTATTAAAATTAAGTGTGTAGCATTTTCGGTTCCTTTACAGGGGCACTCAAAATAATTCCGTTATATCACGGTCTATGGGAAACATCGTTTTCAGTGTATTTTAATGATATTGCACTATTCTATATACATGGAAATTGATATACATAATTAATGTGTTGTACATTGTTCTTCCTAATTAACGTTGTAAGCACAGAATTTATCGTCCATTTCCTGGGTCACAGAAAAGGATTTTGCTAATAGAAAATGAACAATAACAGAAGTATTGAATTGATTGAATACTATTGAATGGATACTTCTAAATGTATTATCCCATAAGAGTGACTACAGCATATTTTCTTGGTAAAAAAAGCAAGATATCTGTTTTATATTAGAAATTACATGTTTTAAGATACAAGTAACTTACGAAAATATACATTATCCATGATAATGTATGAATCGTTGTCTTACATCTCAAAATATCTTTATTATAAGTCTGAAAATATTATTTTTTAATATCCAGTCAATTTAAAATTCACTTCTAACAACACGTAGAAAAAAAAAAATATACTTTTTTTTTCTTTTTTAAGTAGTCTTGAATTACGCGAAAAATATCTAGCGAAGATGAAATTAGAAACATTTCAAAAGATTTATATAAATCACTTTTCTAAATAACTAATTAAATATTTATAAATGTTCTGATATTTACATAATTTTACAATACCCAATTCAGTGTTGATATTAGCGACCTATAGGTAAAATCACTCAAAATCAATGAAATACTTACGTTTAACTATTTTTTTAGTAGGTGTGTTATCTTGAATCTCACACTTCTTCATAAACCTGTTGCTGGTATATAGCGAAAAGTCTTAAAATTTTTTACCACTTCTTGAACTTCTTTTAAGGAGAAGAGAGAATTTCTAAAATCTCTAAAATGTATGTTTCATAATTTTTTAATAGAGTTGTTGGCCTGAATTTTTCGCTTCAACCTAAAATTGCTGCTGAGATATCGCGCAATGACATGAAACATGCGATACATCCCCTTTTACATCCTTTGAAATAAATTTCAAAAATCGCAGAAATGACATAATGTAACAAAATAATTTTGATTGTTTCTGTAATTAAATTTTGCATCCGATTTTCATAAAATTTGAAATAACTCGACAAAATTATGCAACAATTTTATCTTTCATATTTCAAACGATTCTGTTGTGTAGTTTTTCCTCTGTTATATGCGGACAAACGGACGTAAGGACTGAATGAAAACTATAGGTGCTAAGTATTTACATAATTACGAACTCACCTAAAAAATTATATTAATGTAAGTGTAATGAAATCATTCTAACATGTAAGAAGTCACTGCATATTGCATCGAGGATGGCTACATAAAGTTCTAAAAAATGATATTTTCTGTATTCTGCGATTAACTAATTTCAAACATAAGTTTAATTCATAAATGCGATATTTCATTATTTTTCCGCATGTTAAAAAATAACTTTTAATCCAATGATTGATTCCTTATTTACAAGAATTTTAGGCTAGAGCTGAGAAACATACTTCGCCCTTTCTCGTAAATTAAAACAAATTCTTGCACTTTTAAAGTACGTAAAAATAATTGCTGAGAAAGTATATACTATCTTCAATCTTACGTTTTCTATTCTAGAGATACGTTTCATAATCTTAAACGAAGAAATAAAAGAATAATGACAATTGTAGAAAAAATGAAATAGATTAGGTCTGAGATAGCTGTCAGTTTTATAACTGATAGATTTCATAGTAACAATTATTTTTCTCTCTCCTGTTAGAAAAATTAATAAATATGTCATAACAAGTAATCAGTATCACTTTCAAACGAAGTAAAAAAAAATGTACATTATGAAATTTAAAAAATATCATTCTTTGAAGCAAAATATCAATGTTCTGTTCTTGTAATGTGTACAAAATAACATTTCCCCCCTAAAATAAGGAAACTGCAAATGGAAATATTTCATTTTATTTTTTACGCATCCATTTTTTTCTAAATTATAAATGAAGACCCCCTAAAGCCTAGGGAAAAAATGACAAAATTTAGATTAGGAGTGAACTGAGTTTGAAGTTGGAGATTTTATTTTAAATGTAATAGCGTTGTCATTCGTAGAAGGACTTATACGTTACGTATAGATATGTTTGTCCTTTATAGTATAGATAGATAGATAGGGTATATATAACAATATAAGTAATTGAATGAATTCAGAAAGAAAGAAACACTATCACCTCTTTATTTTTTTTATAACAAATACTTAAAAAGGAAAATAACTTCATAAATGTTTAATCTCTTCGAGATTTTTTACCTTTATTCAACTGGAAAATAAACATGCACATATGCACAGCCTATGCACACTAATTGCATATTATAGTCTTATACAGGGTGATTCATAAAAGATGGGCAGAACTTTAAGGGGTTATAGTACACTTAAAGACAAATAATATTAAATAGGAGACTAAGGGTCCCAGACGTATTCCCAAGGAGATAGGGGGCATTAAAGTTTAGGGTCCGAAATTTCAAATGATTATAAAAAATGGAAAAATTGGTCGATTCGTTTGCGGTTTTTGCAAAAAATTTTCTTTATGCCAGTATTTTCTTGAAATAAAATTTTAAAGTTCAATTTCAAAAAATGCCGATAGGGGCGCTTTAGACTTTGAAGTAACAAACAACTATTTTTTAACGTTATTTTTTGTATTTCTTTAAATGATTTCGAAAGCTTAGACATAAACTTAAATTTTGATCTAAAAATCTGAGTCCTAACGAGTAGTAAAGTAGAGTAACCTAAGTAGCGTAACCTGAAATGTGAAATTTGAAACTCTTCTCCCCCCGGAACAAAAATCAGTTAGTCCCAATCTTTGTGTCGTAGATTAGGCTCTAACTACTGCCGCGTTTTGCTAAAATTATTCTTTATGTCAGTATTTTCTTAAAAATAAATTTTAAAGAAAATTTTCAAAAAATTCCGATAGAGGGCGCTTTAGACTTTGGAGTAACGAACAACTATTTTATACCGTTATTTTTTGTGTCTCATTAAATGCTTTCTAAAGCTTAGACTTAAATTTTCAGCCCAAAATCTGAATCGTTAGACGTGGTTAAGTTTCTGGGGAGAGGGGTTTGAAATTTCTACTCCTGAGCACAGTTCAGTTTACCATGTCCACACATTGTGTGCTGTGATACGAGGTAAAAAGACACAAATTAGGATTATGTTACCAAAGCATATTTATTAACATGTAATTACAATAAATGTTCAAAATTGTGACCACCAGAGGTTATGCACGCAGAACAACGGCGAAGAATGGAACGGCGAACATTCGCGAAAACATCAGGCTTTTCGAGCATTTCCCCTACAGCGGCGGAAAGTCTGGCGACCAGTTCCTCGGGGGATTCAATGGGTGTCTCATACATAAGAGCCTTCAATTGTCCCCAAAAAAAGAAATCGAGGGGTGAGAGGGGTTTCTGGCGAGAGAGCAGGCC
This sequence comes from Maratus speculifer, assembly GCA_964019185.1. Lineage (NCBI taxonomy): Eukaryota > Metazoa > Arthropoda > Arachnida > Araneae > Salticidae > Maratus > Maratus speculifer. Next base: position 104,902,752 of record OZ025297.1, read on the forward strand.
AAACAACAGGACCACCTCGACCAATCCATCTGTTCGGAAATGTGATGTCCAGATAGTTGCGGACGTCTCGTACGTAATGGGCTGGCGCTCCATCGTGCTGGAACCACATGACCCTCCGGATGCGTGGAGGAACAACGTTTAACAGGTCTGGCAGCACATGTTGCAGAAATGTGAGGTATGTTTTACCGTTGAGGCTTTCAGGAAGAAGGTACGGTCCGATTACGTGGTCTCCGAGGATTCCTGCCCAAACATTGATGGAAAAGCGTCTCTGATGAGCATGTGGATACGTAGCATGTAGATTGACATCCGCCCATACATGTGCATTGTGTGTGTTAAATGTACCTTCACGTGTGAAGGTACATTCATCGGTGAAAAGCACAGTTCGTCCAAAATGTGGATTTAGCGCGTTCTGCTGCAGAAACCAGCGGGCGAATTCAATACGATTTGGATAATCCCCTGGAGACAGTTTCTGGACTCGTTGCACATGAAACGGGAGCAAATGTTCATCCTTCAGTACCCTCCAAGTCATGGACTGTGAGGTATCCACCTGCCTAGCCACTGTTCGTGTACTTGTACTTGGCTGCGCCGCTACTACATCCAGAATGGCTTCTGCAACAACTACTGATTCGTCCTTTTTTGCACGACCTGCATTCGACCGGGAAGCGAGAAATGATCCCTTCTCACACAACTGTCTGTGCAAGCGCTCGAAAGTTTTGCGGTTAGGCAACCGCCTGTTGGGAAATCGCTCTCCGTACATTCGTTGTGCCTCTGCACCATTTCCATCTGCCGCTCCGTAAATTAAATGCATCTCAGCCTTTTCCTTATTCGTGAAGGGCACCATCTTCCAATTCATTACTATAGCGACTTACACTTGACTCACCGTTCAGTGGTTTTTATGCCTGAATCGTGTCGAAATTTTGCATATGTGTTCTTCTTCTTCCCCATTTGACATTTGCATACTTTCTGTCTCCTTCTTTGCCCGGTGACTAGCGTCAGGAATGGAGCTTTAACGTTTGCATGAGCGACGTTTCCAACTGTGCCAGTGCCTTTATGAGTGAATTCCGACTATGCAGTCCTTGACGAAAGTTGTATTTTTGCCTCGTATCACAGCACAGAATCGTTGGGCATGGTTAAGTAGTGCAAACTGAACTATGTTCAGAAGTTGAAATTTGAACCCCCTCCCCTCGCTACTGAACCACGCTCAGCGATTCAGATTTTGAGCTGAAAATTTAAGTTTAAGTCTAAGCTTTAGAAAGCATTTAATGAGACACAAAAAATAACGGTATAAAATAGTTGTTCGTTACTCCAAAGTCTAAAGCGCCCTCTATCGGAATTTTTTGAAACTTTTCTTTAAAATTTATTTTCAAGAAAATACTGACATAAAGAATAATTTTAGCAAAACGCGGCAGTAGTTAGAGCCTAATCTACGACACAAAGATCGGGAATAACTGATTTTTATTCTGGGGGGAGAAGGGTTTCAAATTTCAAATTTCAGTTTACGCTACTTAACTACTCATTAGGACTCAGATTTTTAGATCAAAATTTAAGTTTAAGTCTAAGCTTTCGAAATCATTTAAAGAAATACAAAAAATAACGTTAAAAAATAGTTGTTTGTTACTCCAAAGTCTAAAGCGCCCCCTATCGGCATTTTTTGAAATTGAACTTTAAAATTTTATTTCAAGAAAATACTGGCATAAAGAAAGTTTTTTGCAAAAACCGCAAACGAATCGACCAATTTTTCCATTTTTTATAATCATTTGAAATTTCGGACCCTAAACTTTCATGCCCCCTATCTCCTTGGGAATACGTCTGGGACCCTTAGTCTCCTATTTAATATTATTTGTCTTTAAGTGTACTATAACCCCTTAAAGTTCTGCCCATCTTTTATGAATCACCCTGTATAATAATGCCCTTTGAAAAAGACATAAAGGGGAGGAAATAGCCCCCTCCCATTTTTCTTTCTTTATACTTAAACAATGAACCCCCAAAACTAATCAGGGATACGCTTTATCATATAATAAAGCAGTAAAAAAATTCGAAGCAAGCAGAATAATTCTGTTGATTGGGTGTTCATTCTTTCTCTGCTGCCGATTCCCGGTCTATTATAAAAATTAAAAAAATGAGCTTTAAAACATGTTCTTTTCCAACGGTTATTCCACATTATTTTTTTATTTATTATTATTTGGTGATATAATGCAACGATAAAATATCCCCTAGTTAGAGTTATAGAAAAATTTACTATGATAAAGGATAAAAAAATCATTTTCGAAATATGAGAAATGTAAAAGAATGATGAATTTAACATTTTGTTACATTAACTAGTAAATAATTAAATAAAAATCATGTTTTTAGAGAAAAGTTATTGGTATATTGAGAATTTAGCACTTTCTTCGAATTACTATAACTAAACTTTATTCAAACATAAACTTAAAAATGTAATATATTTTATAGTTACAATATATATATATATATTTTGTATCGATTACGCTTAAATGTCAAAATATGAATATTTTTACATCTTTATTCTCAGTACATGTCAAAAGCAATTTTTAACAGTAAATTGTATAACTCATAAATTGGTGAATATGACAGCGTGTTCTACAAAAAGGAAACTCAATAATGTAGCACATACAAGTATATTGTTTTAGCTTTTTGTATGTCACTTACGTTTATCTTCGTACAACATAATTTGTTTAGATAATAAAATAGCAAAGTTCATATGCACGTTCAGGAGTCTGTTAGAGAAAATGTAATACATTTTCTGAAGCTTACACTATTGTATATCACATGCCAAATTAAATAGAAATTTAAGCGTAGTTCTGTTCGCCTATGAAATTAGATATCGTGATTTGATGTTACGAGAAGTCTTAGGAGAAAAATAGGGAAATATGTACAATACATGTAAGCAGTATTTTATTTGAGGTAATTTAATATATGTTATAAATAATAAAAATAAATTTAAATAGAAAAAAATAGCCTTATTTATTCACATTCGACATGTTTTATTGCATCTGATGGAAACGTTCTGAAGAAATAAAATGATATAATGTTTTTTGAAAAAAAAAAATAATTAAAAAACTATTAAATTAAAACCCCGCGAACACAAGCATAATGAAATTAAATGCCACATCAACCTCTTCAGACCTGATGCATCATGTAGGATACACTTATTTACATTTTTTTTCCACGTATATAAATAATATTTTTTTTAAAATGAGAGAGAAATTAGTGTTAATGAAGAAAACAAAACTGAACAAAATAGAAATTTGTTTCTTAAAATGATTTTTTAGAGTTCGTGTTACATAAAAGTGGCCTACAGTAGAAATGTACAAAAATGGAAGTGTAAAAAAAATTACTGTGCGTTGAGATACCATTTGTAGTGTCCATTAGTAATTAAAAAAATCTTAAATCTGTATTCCTTTTTATGTTTTGTAATGTTTTTGCAATTCAAAAAAGTAATATATACAGGGTTGTTATAATTAAAGTTCGCCTATTCAGAAGGCTCTAGATCTGGTTCTATGGCTTCAAACGAAACAAAATTTCACTAGTACGTAGTTAAAGTGATGCGCTCTGCGAAAATCGAAAAAAAAATAGTCAAAATTTTTGTCAATAGGTGGCGCTGCGCAATATTTAAGGCGATATTTGCAGATTCCTTATATCAATTTCAGTCAATCATGATGAAGCACAAAAATTTAAAAGTTTCAACAAGCTTCGACGAACTGCGAATTGTTATAATTAAAGTTCATCTAATCAGACAACTCTAGAGCCTGACCTATGACTCCACAGAATACAGAAAAATGAATAACATTTCATGTGATGTGATCTACATCAATAAAAATAAAACATGATGCTCGGCAGCGAGGAAATAACTAAGAGTAACATTACGCATGTTCAATGAATCCTCCACCATCACCATTTTCAATAACATATTCCATTCTCCGAATTGTGTTTTCTACAGCATTGCGTAAACTGTCATGTGAGATTGAGCGAGTGTGAAGTCTAATGCTGTAGTCTTTCATATCAGAGATTGTCTGACATCTGTCTTTTGATACAGAATCGTTCAAAAATCCCCCACTACCAAAAATCTGCAAATATCGGCTTAAATATTGGTGCAATGCCACCTATTGACAAAAATTCTAACAATGTTTTCGATTTTAGCAGAGCGCATCTCTTCAACTACGTACTAGTGAGTTTTTGCTTCGTTTGGAGCCATAGAAACCGGCTCTAGAGCCTTCAGAATAGGCGAACTTTAATTATAACAACCCTGTAAATATATATATCCCCCTGACTGCCCGGCAAAAGGGTAAAATTGTAATGTTGTTTTCTCAGTAATTTATTAAAAACATTAAAAAAAGATTTTTTTTCCAACCTGATACAAAATATGTTATTATGTATAGGTGTATAATCTTTGAGAGTATTAATATTAACTTAAATTTTCAAAACTGGGTTTTATTTGTAGAATTATATTAATTTAAATATTGCTTATGCTGCAGTGAAACCTGCAGGTTAGTGTGCAAAAAAATCAGCCAGCGGCAGTCAGGAAAATATATATGTATAGCCAATGAAATGGTAAAAAAAGGAATTTTTGAGTTACCATGTATCATAAATTTTATGTATCAAAAGTAAATTTTAATTGTTGATATAAATTCATAACTGAAATTTAAATTAGTTGTTTAGGGACATTGTAATACTTGCCCACCATGAATACGCATACTATTAAATATGAAAATATAACATATGAAAATTATATATAATGTATAACGCACTTCCAAAATAAAATTTAAACGTGTATTTAATTTTTTTAAAAACATAGTAATGCTCTATTACGGAATTTCGGGGACTACTTGATTTTTAGCGATAATTTTTTGATCGATGGGATAATCAAATAATACCGAATTGCGTAAAAGTAGCGCATCTTTATAACTCCAAAAATGATGGTTCTATTAACTAACAATTTAATGCGTTACATTATGAGTCTCATTTCTAACTAAAATATATCTTTGAATGGAAATTAAAATGAAATACAGGATCATGAAAAATCGATGAATGTGGAAATCAGGATTACAAATATCTCGAAAACTAATTATCCCATTCATTTTTTATGCAAAATTTATCTTTTTTTGTTTTCTTAAACATTCCCTTCTTAAAATAAAAAAAAAAATCGAAAACTTTTATATACCTTTTCATGAGAACGAATATTTCGAGAGTCCGAAAAAAAAGTTCCGGATAATCGAGCTTAAATATTAAATAGGCTTCTTTCCATTCTTTCATACTAAGTCCATACAAAATTTCAAGTCTTTATCTCAATTTGTTTGGTAGATAGAGCGTTAAAAGACATGCGGACAGACAGGCAGATGCACACAAACAGACGGCATTTTTTTTTTCTAAAAATATGTTTTTCGGAATCTTCAGAATTTGAAACGTGTAAATCCGCCATTTTTTTCAAAACGATTGTAATATTTAACCTAAACTGCGTATGATGGTTGAAAAAAAAGGGATAAATAAAAGGGAAATAAATGAGCTCTGGGGTCTGAAGGGGTTAAAAATGGATATTAGTAATCGTGAATTATTCAACATTATTGTTTCATGTAATATTAGAATAATTCATCAATCACGATTTCATTTACCGTCTATTATCCAAAAATCAATAGACATCTTCTTGTAAGAAAATTACATAGAAAATTAAATAAAAATTGTATCGTAATTTAATTATTTTACTAGCAGCCTTTCATCGCTACGCTGGTTGGTTTATCTAAACAAAACTTGTAAAACACGAAATATCAATTCTATTATATTCGAAAGAGTGTACCATCATTAAAATGTACTTGAAACTATTTTTTCCTATTGGACGTATTGTGATTTAACATTTATGATTGTCCCTGTTACTAAACTATACATCCGAAATTGATAAATTTTGAATTCAATTTACAAAATTATGCTACAATTTTATATTTTAAATCTCAAACGATTTAGTTGGCTAGTCAGGATCTTTTTTGATTAATTTTGGGAGTTCATTGGAGAAGAATAAGGGAGAGGAAAACGAGCGGCTGATTCACCCCTTCCCTAAGTTCAAATAAATGGGTTTCCATGAATAATTAGCATATTTTATTCAAATTTTGGATATAGGAGCATTCTTTTGAGGCGCCTCCATGATTAGTTGTGGGTGTTTATTGTTTAAGTATAAAGTGAGGGGTAATAGGGATAAAGCTCCATAATTTATGAAAATGATTTTTTCGTGCATCATGTCTCTACGTTGGGCATGTTTAATTTCTGTATTGATGTTATAAGCCATGAATCTTGACACACATTTATACATATTTTACTGAAAGATATGTTTTTTTTTTACTGGTCAAACCAGATTTGGAGCCAAGTTAGATTAGTCTAGGCCAAATGATTTTATCCTAACGTCAATTTTATAAATTACTTCTCTTTTTTTTTCCTACGCCAAACTTGTTTATCTAAATGCCCATTAGATAACAAGTTTTTCATAGATAAGAGGGTAATCCTTCATTTTTTCCTGCATACTTAATCATTAAACCCCGAAAACTGTTCAGGGAATCGCCTTATCAGAAGGAACATATATCCAAAATTTGAAGAAAATTGTAAATTCCACGTAAAAACAATTTATCTAAATTATTGCGGATTACCTACATTGTCCTTTCTTTTACACTTAAACAATTAATATCCACAACTAATCATGGAGACGCCTTGTCAGAATGATCCCATATCAAAAATTTTTAATGAAAACTGATAATTCTGCATGAAAAAATCGATTTCTCTAAATTAACGTGTGGGATTAGCCTCCCTTCCGCCCCCTTTATTCTTATCCAATGAATTTCCAAAACTTACCAGAAAAGTATCTTATCAGAATGAACCTAAATCAAAAATTTGAAGAAAATCGGATATTTCTATGAAGAGTTATCAAGTTAAGTATATCGTACATACATGCGCACATACATACGTACAGATCCTGTGAGCCCATTATTTCTCAGGCTTTGACGCCCTTGAGCTAAAAAAATACATTGGCCTAGGATAAACTAGATCAGCCTAGAACAAACTAAAATTTTGGCGCTGAGACGGTCATTGAATTCAATAAAATCACGCCAAATTGAATAAACCTAAGATAAACTAGATCGGCCTAGAAAAGACGAGTTCAAACCAATAAACAGAAGGCTAAACTAGTTTATCCTATAAGAGTTACCGGTATAAACCGTTTTGGATAGGAAAAACTAATTTATCCGATGATCGTTAGGATAGACCGGTTTGGCCTAGTAAAATCTAGTTTATCTGGTTTGCGTTAGGATAAACTAGTTTGGCCTAAAATCAAGTTTGTCAGGTAAGAAATATAAATAAGCATTTGTTTCAAGCTTATGTTCTATATTTAAATGAATTCATCAATAGAAAACATTGATGAATCCAGAAATAAAAAATAAAATAAAATATAAATAAAACACAAATTTAAGACATGCAATTGAACTATTGGTTTAAACCACTGAAAAGACCAAGTAATGGTCATGTGATCTTGATTATTTTTGACTAATAATCCCTGGAGCGAAACCAGTGCAAAAGTATCGGTTTTATTATATTTTACTAAACGTCATTTTTTATATAAATATGATTCTTGATATTGTTGGTATTCTTTTTAGTAATATATATCAAGGGGGCACATGACCTTTTAAATTTGATGAAACGATCAAAGACTTCGCCTTTTTTCGCTTTTTTCCCAACCTACCTAAAGTATAGATTTTAAAATATATTATCCAGAAAATAAACAGTATACATACAAAAATACTATTTCAGTTTTAAATTTTAAAATTAATCTTAGTAAATTAAAAAAGTAAGTTAAAAATTAACTATTCAAGAGTTTAAAAAATAGATACAGATTTTTTTTTTTTTTTTTTTTTTTTTTTTTTTTTTTTTTTTTACAAAAGAGTTTAAAGCAAGTAAATTCAAATAAATTTTTGGAGAATTAAGAAGAATAGATAATTTTAAAATTCTAAATTTTGAAAAAATCTTAAAATATAAGATTGGGTTGAATTTTTTTTCAAGGTTCTATAATTTTTTAGTAAAATGTATAATTAGACAAAATTTCATATTTTTATGATTAAATTAAAAAAAATAAATTTTCATGTTTATCTTCTCATTAAAGAATTACTTTCATAATAGAATAGAAAAACATGATAAAAGCTTACTTGATACTAAATCATTTTCAAGCTTAAAAAATGAAATAACAATAATAATAATAATAAATGCAGTAAACATCTTGAGATTTCAGAAGAACTTCTAAGGATTTCAAAAATCCTTCAACCACAAATCTCTATAAAATATTCCATGACAAAAGGAAGTCCAGTGAAAATAGTTTAAAATGTATCTCGTAGAAATTTTATTTTGAAGAAAATATTAATTTCATTTTTTTATATGAAAAATTAATGAAATTGTGTTTCTTTGGAAAGAAGAATATAACCTATGCCGTGAAAACATCTCAAAAGATATATTTAGTAAAAATTGCATTTTATTTATTATTTTTTTAAAAGATAAAAATACATTTAATTTTTTGGAATGAGGTAAACAATGCTGATAAAAATATGATAATAAAGTGTTCTATATATTTTTTGTAAAATCTATATTTAATCAAAATTTCATAGTTTTAAGATACAAATTAAAGCAGCAAATTATTCATTGACCTTCTCATTAAAGAGTTACTTTCATAACAGAATAGAAAAATTGTTATAAAAGCACATTTGATACAGAACCCTTTCCAGGCTGAAGAAAAATGCAATAAACAACTTGAGATTCTTAAGAATTTCAAATATCCTTCAACCACAATAATCTAAACAAACAATATTAAAAAAAAGATGTAAAATTATTGTAAAATGTATCTCGTTCAAAATTCATTTTGTAAAAAAAAAAAAAAAAAAAAAAAAAAAAAAAAAAAAAATATATATATATATATATATATATATATATATATATATATATATATATATATATATATATATATATATATATATATATATATATATATATATATATATATATGACGATTTAAGGAGAACTCGAATTATTTCCACTGGTTAAAAAAGAAACACACAGTCATGGCAAGCGAGGGAAAAAACAAAATAAATAAATAAATGTAGAAGATCCAATAATTAGTCATGGGCTGCTGTAAATTCATTTATTAAATTCGTAATAATGAGGAAGGAAAAGCTCCTTTTGCAAAAATTCCATCATTATTTCAGCGAGCTGTCCTCATCGAAGAAGCAACCCCAGAAATCTTCTTCTTCATCTCCAGCCTTCCACCTTTTTTAAACTAAAAAGAAAGTTCTGGAACATTCTGTAACCTCAAACCATCATTCTTTTATGTAAACAGAATTCTTGTCCAGCTACGAGATTATTTTCCACAAACGATAAATTTATTGAAAAAAAATAATTTTTAACCAATTTATAATTGACTCAGAATTTTAAATATCTTAGGCAGACGATTTTTATAAATGATTAATTTTAAAAGAAAAAGAAAAGAAATGAATTTATTAATATGCACACATCAAAGGTTGACGTAGGAAAAATAAATAAATAGATAAAATAAAATAATGATATTTTTTGAAAGGTATGGTTTTGGAATAAATTTAATAAGACTTTCTTAAAAAGGGTTGATAAAAACATAGAAGAAATCAGTTTTATTTGGAATATTAAGAAATAAAGTTTTAATTAAGAATATTTTTAATTTAGAGCCATCTTTTTAAATTTACGCATACAGGAATAATGTTTTTTAAGGCAAATTAAGAATTTATATCGTCTGCATAAGGATTAACAGATTAGATCTAGAAACAAGATTTTAATTTAATAATTTGAAGTAAGTACGGAATATTAGTATAAGAAAATTAAGATAGTATAAAGGTTAGTTTTGGAGAAAAATTTTTTAATTTGTAATATTATCCCCCCTCCCCAAGACTTTGTATGAAATTGATAGTTAAATAAAACTACAAGTTCAGACAACAGAAATATAATAATTTAGAAAAGTTAAATTTTGGAATAAAACTGTCAAACGCAGGAAGCCAAGAGATGGAAGAAAAGAAAATTAACGCAATATAAAAAATATTAGCGATTAAAATAAAATAGTTAAGAGAAAATAATTCTGAATTAAATTTAGGTAGGAGCATTTCCCTGAAAGAAATACAATAATGTTACAACATCACTTACCTTTTGTAAGTGCATAGGAGATAATACATATAATAACAGTAAATAAGTTATGAATATTAATAAGCAAGAGATAAAAATATAATAAAAACAATAAAAATTCGTTCTCATGGATGTTTAAATAATTACAATGACTTAATGCATAGTTTATTTTAAATAAGTCCTTTAAATGAAAAAGTCTCTCAATAGTATATATAAAAGAGTCTTTTCCAATGTTCACTGAATACAGTCTCTTTAATTAAAGATCTTCAAACCTAGTTTAATCTTTGGTTTTAATGTTATGTTGGATCCAACATCTTTCAGTAATATATCAATTTTTCAATAATAAATAGCATCACTCTCAATATCAATAATAAATAATATAGAAAAATTTAAATAATAACAATAACAACAATAATAAGTAATAGTATAATAAGACTCCATATCCTAATATTTTTCAATAAGAGTATAATTAATACTAAACTTCATTATAGAAATCATTATAATAATAATAATAGTAAAACAAGAGTATAATCAAAAGAAAATATCACTATTTGTTTATTATTGATAGGGAAAATATTGGTTGAGGATAAAAATAATTACATAGCAACTAAATAATTTTCTTATCTTCTAATAGCATAAGAAAATATTTTTTGCTAGCCGAAGGTATAAATAAAAAAAATCATAAAAATTCCAAAATCCAAATAAAATTAAATCTAACTATTTAGAAAATGGACTCTCAACCAGTATTTCCTTACAATAATTCCTCTCTGATACTCTTTTACAAAATTGTCAAATTTGGTTATAAGTTTTCAAATGCCAAATGTAGAATAATGTTTTATCTAAACATGGTTTATAAACTTTAATAATAAAATACAATAGGAATAAAAGGTGTCATTCTTAATTGAGAAATATAAATAAAAATAGTGTGCTTTTCTGAAAAACTCTTAATATCTGTAGTTTTCACAGTCACTGAAAATCACATATTATGTTATAGGTTTGAGTAGAATCATTAGATTTTATAACTGTTATAGCATAAATATCTGCTGAATAAATTGAATAACACTAATGTCAAATACATGAGTAAATATAGTTAGACTTAAACACCCTTAAAATTAATTTATCAACATCAATTTGAAAGCTTTTACAATCAAAGTGTTCACCTTATGCCTGCAAAAGGAGCCCAATTTAACTCCAAAAACTCCCAAAAACAAGTAATATTCTTGTAGGCCTCCAAGAACATACCTGCTAATGTTGAAAAGTATGGTGATAAACTATTTAAAAAATAAGAATTAAAACTTAATCTACTGTCTTGACTTTAGTTTGATCTAGTGATTGTGATTGTATCTGAGGTTTTGTTTGTTTTTTGGGTTGCTCATGAAACAGTTTAAAATCTTCTGGTGAAAAATAGGGTCTTAATTTAGAAACATGCACAATAACGGAATTCTGTCCTGTCTCATAATTAAATTTATCTATTCCATAAGTTACATCAGAAAGTTTATTTATAATTTTGTATGGTCCAGAGAAAGTAGGTTCTAATTTTCGAGTGTTAGGGTATTTAAATTCTTCTTAAATTACAGAGTCTTGTATTTTTAATGGGCATTCGACAAAATTTCGATCATAGAGCCTTTTACTTTTAAGGTGAAATTCCTGAGTTCGCGCTTTCGCAATTTTGAGGGCTTTGTCTACTGATGTTGTACACATTTTAACTGCCTCACACAGAACCATTATCCACCTTTTTAAAAATCTGAATTAAAATTATCGCGAAAATTATAACTATATTTAGCTGCTAACTTTAACCAGAAATTTTATCTAATAAAACAGGAATTGTAAATATCATAGATATACCTTAAATTGGTATCAACTTTTAATTCTATTATTTTATAGATCATAAACAGATTCAAAAATTGTAACTATAGGTAATTTCTTACTTAAGATCACAAAATTTACTGACAAAATTAATCATATTTATCAGTCAAAATTCTAGCAACAGCCTTGCACAGTTCCATCTTTCTTACTGAATTTAAATAAATTATAAGAATCCGGGAACCAAAGGTCACTGTAACCAGAAATTCTAACAAATAAAATGAAAAACATAAATGTTAACTTAATTTTCAGCTCAAATGTCTAGTTGTAGGAACATTATCATGAAAATACTGCATTTTGAGAATAGTTCTTGATAACAAACAAATATCAATAAATTAGAAAATGTACCTTTTTAAAAACAACTTGAGCTTCTAAGTTCTTTCATACTTCATTATTATTACGAACTTATCTTTAAACGTGCATAAAAATATCATAATAATCTTAATAAGTAACAATAAATATCTTAAGAACATCATACTCCTCAATTAAGTCCTTAAGAATAAAAATACTTCAATCTTCAACACATAATAATGATAATAAAAATACTCATAAATAGGTAAGTAAGTAAGATTCACAGATAAATAATCAAATAAATAAACCTGACAAACAGAGAATAAATAATCTACACAAATACAATAAAAGGATACACAAAATAATTAAATACATCTAAAAATAACTCACTAATAAGAAGAAATTCTCAAAAGGATCCTAGGGGAGACAAGAACCCCGAAAATTATCCAGGCAATTAGCAACCGACGTTCAGTTGTCCCTGTAAGTGTTTTTTTTTTCTCTTTTTCTTGTCACCACTACCAGTAATACTTAAAGTCAATGATCGCATATTTGGGCCGCAACATGATGGATGTCAGTCCGTGGCGCTTCTATTCCTTATTAAATCCAATTCGAAATCACCAGCTCTCAAAAATTTATCATTATGACCAAAAATATCAAGCTTCAGGAATTCACGAGAAGTCAATTATCGGCGATTCACAAACCTATCATCATTTCGTTCCACAGCCCATTCCATTAGCAAGCTGAAAATATATAGACTGTCCTTCAATCGAACTTCGGCGATAGCATGCTTTTCTTCGTTCCATCGCAATTTTCTTTAAATATCATTCATTAAAAAGGCAGCACAGATAAATAATCCTGGCGGACTTTTCGATTAGTTGTGACGATTTAAGGAGAACTCGAATTATTTCCACTGGTTAAAAAGAAACACACAGTCATGGCAAGCGAGGGAAAAAACAAAATAAATAAATAAATGTAGAAGATCCAATAATTAGTCATGGGCTGCTGTAAATTCATTTATTAAATTCGTAATAATGAGGAAGGAAAAGCTCCTTTTGCAAAAATTCCATCATTATTTCAGCGAGCTGTCCTCATCGAAGAAGCAACCCAAGAAATCTTCTTCTTCATCTCCAGCCTTCCACCTTTTTTAAACTAAAAAGAAAGTTCTGGAACATTCTGTAACCTCAAACCAACATTCTTTTATGTAAACAGAATTCTTGTCCAGCTACGAGATTATTTTCCACAAACGATAAATTTATTTAAAAAAAATATTATTTAACCAATTTATAATTGACTCAGAATTTTAAATATCTTAGGCAGATGATTTTTATAAATGATTAATTTTAAGAGAAAAAGTAAAGAAATGAATTTATTAATATGCACACATCAAAGGTTGACGTAGGAAAAATAAATAAATAGATAAAATAAAATAATGATATTTTTTGAAAGGTATGGTTTTGGAATAAATTTAATAAGACTTTCTTAAAAAGGGTTGATAAAAACATAGAAGAAATCAGTTTTATTTGGAATATTAAGAAATAAAGTTTTAATTAAGAATATTTTTAATTTAGAGCCATCTTTTTAAATTTACACATACTGGAATAATGTTTTTTAAGGCAAATTAAGAATTTATATCGTCTGCATAAGGATTAACAGATTAGATCTAGAAACAAGATTTTAATTTAATAATTTGAAGTAAGTACGGAATATTATTATAAGAAAATTAAGATAGTATAAAGGTTAGTTTTGGCGAAAAAATTTTTAATTTGTAATATATATATATATATATTAATTTATTTTTTTTATTTAAAAAATTAATGAAATCAAGTTCGTTTGGAAAAAAATGACCTTGAAATGCAGAGAAAACATTCCAAAAGATACATTTTGTAAACGTTGTATTATATTTATTACTTTAAAAAAAATAAAAGCTTACTTGATACAGAAAACGAAACGGCTAACGAAAAATGCAATAAACCTCTTGAGATTTTAATGGATTTAAAAAATCCTTCAACCATTTATCTTTAGAAAATATTTCATGACAAAAAAGAGTGGAGTGAATATAGTTTAAGATGCATCTCGTAAAAATTTTATTTTGAAAAAAAAAAAAGATTAATTTTAATTTTTTTGTATGAAAAATTGGTGAAATTGAGCTTGTTTGGAAAGAAGATTATAACATTTTTATACGAATAAAAACATTCTAGAAGATGCGTTTTGTAAATTTTTGCATGAATTAAACAATGCTTATATACATATTTATAAGAAAGTGTTCTATACATTTTTCATAAAATGCATATTAATAAATCCATAGTTTTAATATAAAAAAATCACGTCCACCTTCCCAATAAAGAATTACTTTGATAAGAGAATAGAAAATATCCATAAAAACTAACTTACAATGGAATCATTTTCAAACTAAAGAAAAATTCAATAAACATATTCCATGACAAAAAAGTAGAGTAAAAATAGTTTAAATTGTATTTCGTGAAAGTTTTACTTTGGAAGAAAATATTAATATTCAATTTTCAGATATAAAATTAATGAAATTGTGTTTATTTAAAATAAAGAATATAATCTTTTTATATCGAAAAAACTCAAAAGATGCATTTTGTAAACGCTGTGTTATATTTATTATTTTTAAAAAGATATAAATAAATTTAATTTATCAGCATAATGTAAAGTATGCTTATATAAATATGTATAATACAGTGTTCTATATATTTTTGGTAAAATGTATATTTAGACAAAATTTCATGCTCTTATGATGAAAATTAAAAAATAATTTTTCACACTTCAACTTTACCTAAAGAATTTGATACAGAATTGAAGAAAAAAAATCTCTTGAGCCAGAACCATTTTCTGGCTAAAGAAAAATAAAATTAAACATCTTGAGATTTCTGAGGATTTCAAAAATCCTTAATCAACAGTATCTCTAAAAAATGTCCCGTGACCCCCCCCCCCCCCCAAAAAAAAAGTGAGTAAGAATATTTTAAAATGTGTCTAGAGAAAATTTTATTTTGGAATAAAATATTAATTTCCAATATTTTATATAAAAATTAATAAAATTGAGTTTGTTTGGAAAGAAGAATGTAACCTTATTATGAAGAGAAAATATCCTAAAAAATGCGTTTTGTAAACTTCTTACCGTATTTATTATTTTCTAAAAGATATAAGTACATTTAATTTTTTAGTATAAGGTAAACAATGCTTATATAAATATGTATAATAAAGTGTTTTATATATTTTTGATAAAATGTCTATTTAGACAAAATTTTATAGTTTGAAGATAAAAATTAAAAAGATATATTTTTTTCGAACAGCCTACCATTAAACAGGTTCTTTAATAACATAATAAAAAAAATATTTTATGCAGAACCATTTTCAAGCTAAAAAAAAATGCAATAACATCTTGAAATTTCAAAGGATTTGAAAAATTCTTTCCACCAGAATATCTTTAGAAAATATTCCATGACAAAAAAAAAAAAAAAAAAAAAAAAAAAAAAAGGAGAGAAAATAGTTAAAAATGTATTTCGTGAAAATTTTATTTTGCTAGAAAAGATTAATTTCCAATATTTTATATGAAAAATTAATGAAATCGAATTTGTTTGGAAAGAAAAATATAACCTTATTATGCAGAGAAAACATCCTGAAAGAAATGTTTTGTAAACTTTTTATCGTATTTATTATTTTGTAAAGAATATAAGTATATTTAGCTTTTTAGCATAAGGTAAAAAATGCTTATATAAACATGTATAATAAAGTGTTCTATTTATTTTTCATAAAATGTCCATTTAGACAAAATTGTATAGTTTAAATATGAAAATTAAAAAGATTTTTTTTTTTCGTACAACCTACCATTAAACAGTTACTTTGATAATAGAATAGAAAAAAAAAAACACATAAAAGCTCATTTGAAATTGAACCATTTTCAAGTTAAAGAAAAATGCAATAACAATGTCTTGATATTTCAAAGTATTTCAAAAATTCTTTCAAGCAGAATATCTCTAGAAAAAATTCCATGAAAAAAAAAAGTGGAGTGAAAATAGCTAAAAATGTATTTCGTGAAAGTGTTACTTTGGAAGAAATGAATAATATTCAATTTTTCAAATAAAAAATTAATGAAATTGTGTTTTATATATATATATACATACATATATATGTATATATATATATATACAGGGTGATTCCAAAACTTTTTTACAATAAAAGAAGGGTGAACAAGACAAACACATCAAGACAAACACTATTAAATAGGAGACCAAGGGTCCAAAACGTTTTCCTAAGGAAATAGCCGCCATTAAAGTTTAGGGACCAAAATTTCAAATAAACATAAAAAACGGAAAAATCGGTCGATTGATTTGCGGTTTTCACTAAAATTATTCTTTATGTCGGCATTTTCTTGAAATTAAATTATAAAGATAAATTTCAAAAAATGCCGATAGAGGGCGCTTTAGACTTTGGAGTAACGAACAATTATTTTTTGCCGGTATTTTTTGCATCTCATTAAATGTTTTCGTAAGCTTAGACTCAAACTTAAATTTTGAGCTCAAAATCTGTAGTTGGGAGTGGTTAAGTAACGCAAACTGAGCTGTGTTCAGAGGGTTCAAATTTCAAATGATTACAAAAAACGGAAAAATTGGTCGATTGATTTGCGGTTTTCACTAAAACTATTCTTTATTTAGGTATTTTCGTGAAAATAAATTATAAAGATTAATTTTAAAAAATGCCGATAGAGGGCGCTTTAGACATTGGAGTAACGAAACACTCTTTTTTGGCGTTATTTTTTGCATCTTATTAAATGCTTTCGTAAGCTTAGACTTGAACTTAAATTTTGAGCTCAAAATCTGAATAGCTGGGAGTGGTTAAGTAGACAAACTTAGCTGTGTTCAGAGGGTTCACATTTCAAACAATTCTAAAAAACGTAAAAAATTGGTCGATTTGTTTGCGGTTTTTGCTAAAACTAATTTTTAAATCAGCAGTTTTCTTGATCATTCAGTGTTTTCTTGAAAATAATTTTTAAAGATAAATTTCACAAAATGCCGATAGAGGGGGCTTTAGACTTTGGGGTAGCGTACAACTATTTTTAACTGTTATTTTTTTAATCTCATTAAATGCTTTCAAATGCATAGACTTAAATTTTGGGCTGAAATTCTGAATCGTTGGAGTGTTTAAGTAGCGAAAAATTGAATTGTGTTCGAGGAGGAAAGAGGGTTAAATTTCAACTCCTGAACACACTTCAGTTTGCGCTTCTTAACTCCTCACAACGATTCAGGGTTTGAGCTCAAAATTTAAGTTTAAATCTAAGCTTCCGAGAACATTTAAAATGCTTTTGCAAACATTTAATTAGAACCAAAAAATAATGGTTAAAATGAATTGTTGGTTACTCTGAAGTTTAAGGCGCCCTCTGACGGAATTTTTTGAGATTTATCTTTAAAAATTATTTTCAAGAAAATACTAACTTAAAGAATAGTTTTATTTTAAACCGCAAACGAATCGACCAATTTTTCCATTTTCTATAATTACTTTAAATTTGAACCTCCCCCTCCCCCTTGAACACAGTTCAGTTTGTGCTACTTAACCACTCCCTACTATTCAGATTTTGAGCTCAAAATTTAAGTTTAAGTCTAAGCTTCCGAAATCATTTAAAGAGATGAAACAATAACGGCAAAAAATAGTTGTTCGTTACTCCAAAGTCTAAAGCGCCCTCTATCGGCATTTTTTGAAATTTATCTTTATAATTTATTTTCACGAAAATACCTAAATAAAGAATAGTTTTAGTGTAAACCGCAAATCAATCCACCAATTTTTCCGTTTTTTTTAATCATTTGAAATCTGAACCCTCTGAACACAGCTCAGTTTGTGTTACTTAACCACTCCCAACTACAGATTTTGAGCTCAAAATTTAGGTTTGAGTGTAAACTTACGAAAACATTTAATGTGATGCAAAACATACCGGCAAAAAATAGTTGTTCGTTACTCCAAAGTCTAAAGCGCCCTCTATCGGCATTTTTTGAAATTTATCTTTATAATTTAATTTCAAGAAAATGCCGACATAAAGAATAATTTTAGTGAAAACCGCAAATCAATCCACCGATTTTTCCGTTTTTTATGTTTATTTGAAATTTTGGTCCCTAAACTTTAATGGCGGCTATTTCCTTAGGTAAACGTTTTGGACCCTGGGTCTCCTATTTAATAGTGTTTGTCTTGATGTGTACTATCACCCCTCTTTTATTGTAAAAAAAAATTTGGAATCACCCTGTATATCATATACAGGTGTCTGTCTATAAAAGAACTCCGGGGTTTTAAAAATTCATATCTCACTAACTATAAAAGATAGCAAAATTTAGTCGATTTCTCTGAAAAGAAGTAGCTCAAAAAGTTTTACTCATACGAATTGGGAATGTTTGCATCAACTGTTGGCGGCGCTGCAAGGCGTTGACCTTGAAATGATGGCGACTCCGCAACAAAAGGCTCAATGTGTTATTTGGCTCATAGAAACGAAGTCTGCAGTTACCGTACAAAGAAACTTTCGACGTAACTATTGTGTTAACCCGCCTTCTGACAAAACCATTCGTCAATGGTTCAGTGCATTTAAGGAAACAGGAAATGTTTTGAAGCAAAAGTCGCCGGGTAGGCCGAGTGTGTCTCAAGAGAAAGTGAACAGAATCCGATCTTCATGCTTTCGAAGCCCTAAGAAATCGTTGACAAGACGTAGCCTGGAGTTGGGGTTAGCAAGATCAACTGTCGGTAAGGTACTTCATAAAAGTCTACGTCTTTTATGAAGACTACGTCTTAAAAGACGGAAGAGGTAGAATACCGTTTAGACGTCTGCCGTGCCACAAACGGGGCTCATATAGAACTTTACGAAGTGTTAAAAAAACTTGAAAATGTAAGCTTTTCAATCATGTATAAAACATGTATGTATGTTTTTTATTTCATTAAAACATTTTGCCTCAAAACCCCGGAGTTCTTTTATAGACACCCTGTATATAATCATACATATAATCTTTTTATACCGAAAAATCTCAAAAGATGCTTTTTTGTAAAATTTGTGTTTCATTTATTATTTTTTAAAAATATATAAAAATATTTAATTTATTAGCATAACGTAAAGTATGCTTATATAAATATGTGTAATAAAGTGTTCTATATATGTTTGGTAAAATGTATATTTAGACACAATTTCATGTTCTTATGATGAAAATTAAAAAATAAATTTTCACACTTCAACCTTATCTAAAGAATTTGATACAGAATTGAAGAAAAAAAATCACTTGAGGCAGAACCATTTTCTGGCTAAAGAAAAATAAAATTAAACATCTTGAGATTTCTGAGGATTTCAAAAATCCTTAATCCACAATATCTCTAAAAAATGTCCCGTGACACCCCCCCCCCAAAAAAAAAGGGAGTGAAAATATTTTAAAATGTATCTAGTGAAAATTTTTATTTTGGAATAAAATATTAATTTCCAATATTTTATATAAAAATTAATAAAATTGAGTTTGTTTGGAAAGAAGAATGTAACCTTATTATGAAGAGAAAATATCCTAAAAAATGCGTTTTGTAAACTTCTTACCGTGTTTATTATTTTGTAAAAGATATAAGTATATTTAATTTTTTAGCATAAGGTAAACAATGCTTATATAAATATGTATAAGAAAATGTTCTATATATTTTTGATAAAATGTCTATTTAGACAAAATTTTATAGTTTGAAGATAAAAATTGAAAAGATATATTTTTTTCGAACTGCCTACCATTAAACAGGTTCTTTGATAACATAATAGAAAAAAACCCTTTTTATACAGAACCATTTTCAAGCTAAAGAAAAATGCAATAAACAACTTGAAATTTCAAAGGATTTGAAAGATTCTTTCCATCAGAATATCCTTAAAAAATATTCCATGAAAAAAAAAAAAAAAAGTGGATTGAAAATAGTTAAAAATGTACCTCGTGAAAATTTTATTTTGGTAGAAAAGATTAATTTCCAATATTTTATATGAAAAATTAATGAAATTGAATTTGTTTGGAAAGAAGAATATAACCTTATTATGCAGAGAAAACATTCTAAAAGAAATGTTTTGTAAACTTTTTATCGTATTTATTATTTTGTAAAAAATATAAGTATATTTAACTTTTTAGCATAAGGTAAAAAATGCTTATATAAGTATGTATAATAAAGTGCTCTATATATTTTTCATAAAATGTCCATTTAGACAAAATTTTATAGTTTAAATATGAAAATTAAAAAGATATTTTTTTCGTATAGCCTACCATTAAACAGTTACTTTAATAACGGAATAGAAAAAAAAGCACATAAAAGTTCATTTGAAGCAGAACCATTTCCAAGTTAAAGAAAAATGCAAGAAACATGTCTTGATATTTCAAAGTATTTAAAATATTCTTTCCACCAGAATATCCCTAGAAAATATTCCATGACCAAAAAAAAAAAAAAAAAAAAAAAAAAAAAAAAAAAAAAAAAAAAAAAAGTGGATTGAAAATAGTTAAAAATGTATTTCGTGAAAGTGTTACTTTCCAAAAAAGAATAATATTCAATTTTTCAGATAAAAAATTAATGAAATTGTGTTTCTTATATATATATAACCTTTTTATACCCAAAAATCTCAAAAGATGCATTTTGTAAACGTTGTGATATATTTATTAATTTTAAAAATATATAAATATTTTTAATTTATTAGCATAATGTAAAGTATGCTTATATAAATATGTGTAAGAAAGTGTTTTATATATTTTTGGTAAAATGTATATTTAGACAAAATTTCATATTCTTATGATGAAAATTAAAAAAATAATAAAAATTTTTACACTTCCACTTTACCTAAAGAATTTGATAGCAGAATTGAAAAAAAAGTCACATGAGACAGAACCATTTTCAGACTAAAGAAAAAAAAATGAAACCTCTTGAGATTTCTGAGGATTTCAAAAATCCTTAATTCAGAATATCTCTAGAAAATGTCTCGTGACCCCCCCCCCCCAAAAAAAAAAAAAAGGTGAGTGAAAGTATTTTAAAAGGTCTCTCATGAAAATTTTATTTTGGTAGAAAAGATTAATTTCCAATATTTTATATGAAGAATTAATTAAATTGAGTTTGTTTGAAAAGAAGAATATAACTTTATTATGCAGAGAACATCCTAAAAGATACGTTTAGAAAACTTTTTATCGTATTTGTAAAAGATATAATTATATTTAATTTTTTAGCATAAGACAAACAATGCTTATATAAATATGTATAAGAAAGTGTTCTATATATTTTTGATGAAATGTCTATTTAGACAAAATTTTATAGTTTGAAGATAAAAATTAAAAAGATATTTTTTTCGTACAGCCTACCATTAAACAGTTACTTTGATAACAGAATAAAAAAAAAAAAAAGAAAAAAGAAAAAAGAAAACATAATAGCTCATTTGATACAGAACCATTTCAAGCTAAAGAAAAATGCAATAAACATCTCGAGATTGCAAAGGATTTGAAAAATTCTTTCCACCATAATATCTCTCGAAAATATTCATGGACAAAAAGAAAGTGGAGTGAAAATAGTTAAAAATGTATTTCGTGAAAATTTTATTTTGAGAGAAAAGTTTAATATTCAATTTTTTATATGAAAAATTAATGAAATTGTATGTTTTTGGAAAGAAGAACTAACCTTTTTATGACGAAAAAAATCTCAAAAGATGAATTTTGTAATCTTTGTATTATATTAATTACTTTGAAAATATATAAATATATTTAATTTTTAACATAAGATATACAGTACTTTTTATAAATAAAATACCCATTTGTGTACATAATTGGAGATATACACTTTAATTAATTAATGGAAAGTTATTATATATGTGTAAGTTATAAGTTTACATCTATTACTCTACATAGAACTTAAAAAAATTTTATTTAATCTTTAATTCATTGTGTCTAAAATTACGAATTCAAGAAAATTTCATCTTCTGAAGCATTTTTGGAAAATTTTCGAAACTACTTTAGCAGATATACACAATCATATAAAAAATTTTGGAACTTTTTTGACAAATTTAAATTAATCAATTAAATTTTATTTACACATTGTTAAAAAATGATTATATAAATTTACTAAATTATATCTAGGAAATTGAGATTCCTATGTAACGGTTGCATGCAAAAATTCATGTATTCAAGTAACAGAATCGATTACATGAATTTTTGGTGTTAACAGAATCATGTTTCTTAGAAATCAAAAAAAGTCATCAGTTACTAGGAATGAGAGTTTCCTAGAAACAATTTACTATTTTTTTTTCACAACGTAGGAATTTTTTCGTAGTATTTATAACTTCCCTCATAGCATGCATGGTCACAGTGACGTCACAATGACGTCACTGTGAGTCACTTTGGTCACATCACATCTGTGACGAAAATGCCACCACTCAGTGACGTCACATTGTGACTAAGTGTGACTTTCTAAAAAAATTTCACAGTTCGTCACAATGTTAATGTCAAAGTAGTCACAAATGACACACTTTTCAGAAATTGGTCACGTTGTGAAGTCACAAAGTGGTCACAATGTGGCGTTACAAAAAAGCTCTAAAACGGCCATAACGACTTCACATTTTAGTCACTGTGACTTCACATCGACGTCACGTGGCGTCACATCGACGATGGATGGTCACAAAGTCACAATGTGACTTCACAACGACGTTGCAATGACGTCACCATGTCTTACGGGTTCACTCGAATCTTTTTTTTTTAATCCCTCTTTTTATAATTTTATAGAATTAGTAAGTACAAACGTAGTGGTTTTACAATTAAAATATAGACCTAAAACCAAAGTGAAAATTTTTACCCACAATCTTTCCATGTAAAAAAAAATTAAGATAAGTAAGTGAAAAAGAAACCGCCATTAAAAAAAAATATATATTTTTTTTGCCTTTCTTCAACGAATACTGCTATTGTAGTATGATAGAATAAAGTATTTCTAAATCATTCTAAACTGTATTACTGCCTATCGATGTATATATAATATATTTTATTACAAGTTATTTTTCTAGTACATAAACATACCATTGTAGATTAAAGTATTAAATCTCACAAGGTTCTTCATGGAGTCAAAGATATCCCTGCCGGCAAAAACAGTCGAACTTATATATTTTTGGTCGTATATCTGGAACTCTAGACGAGATAAAATGTACTAGTGCTGAATTTGTGCTCTTTGATTTAACTCCCCATCTACTGTGACGTCATCAAAATGACATATGGGTAAAAAATCACGAGGACATTACACTGTAAAAAAAAATTCAAGAGGTTACTAAAAATTTTTTAGTAAATTTGTATTCCACAGAATTTTTTAGTAACCATTACAAACTTTTTTTTCTGCAAGTGAAACAAGCATTTCTTTTGTAAACTGAACAAAAGAATATTTTGTATAACTAACTTAAAATTTTTTAGTATGAGCCACCAACCAAATTTTAGTAATAGCTCCAAAATTATTTTTAATAACAATTACGTGCGTCCGAAGGGCAGGAGATTCCTTCGAGCTGCATCCAGACTTTTGAAGCGATAGATTTTCGGCAAAAACGCAATAGATGGCAGCACCAAACATTGCGAACAGCTCCAACAGGAAATTCATAACCCCTTTATTATAAAGTACTTACACTACATACATTCGGGGTGTACTTGGCGCTGTCCAGTATTGAACCCGGGACCTTTTAGCCTGGAGTCCGTTACTATAACCACTATGCTACCGAGGCCACGCCAAATGAGTTTTAGTAATAGCTATTAAAAATATAAAACTATTAACTCTTATTCGTTGCTAACTTTTTTCTATTAATTCTTACAGATTTTCTAGTAACCGACTGAGATTACTAAACATTTTTTAGTAATTACAAGGATTACTAAAGTTTTTTTAGTAGATCGACCCTTTTTTTTTACAGTGTAGTCAAGCTGTTAAAACAGGAATATTCTATATCACTGTATTTGTGTCCCTTTTTGACATGGGGGCTAACGTCATGGATATGTTAATTAGGATTTAGCCAAAAATGTAATAAACGAGCACTGGATTTGTACCCCCATTTTTTGTGCTGTCAAAGTGTCGTATGGAGCCATAACATCTTGGAGACATTATTCAGACTCGCAACGAACAGAAACTTCTGTAGCACTTGATTTGTGCCCCTTTCAAACATGGGACATTAATCAGGGTTTCATGAAAAGTGAAATGATCCAGCCTGGATTTATATCCCTATAATTTCTCACGTCAAAATGACGTATGCGGTAACAACTCATGTGCACATTAATCAGACGCCTCAACATTGACTGTAACTCTGCTTTAAATAAGCTTTATTGTAGAGTTTTAAGACCTAGAGTACGAAAAATTGTGCTTTTAGAAATAACCTCGAATTTTTTGTAAAAACTCGGTAAACATAGTAACAGATAAAATCAGAATAGAGGTTAGGAACATGCATTTAACTCCTCTTCTAGATCGCTCATTGTGTCTCTGTTTAATCCGTTTTTACAATACATGTAACTATCCATAAGCGAATTTGTGGGTCATACTAATTTATCTATTAACGAATATCTCATGTGCGAATTAACATCCTTTACAGTATCGCCAGTTTTAATTAAAATATCATGATTTAAATCACACATCAATTATATAATCATTGTCTTAAAATAAGTAAAATATTTACATCTTCAAATTACAATTTACGGAGCTTAGTTTTTGCTCTTTTCTAATTTAAGTTACTTGGTAAAGTAAAAATACTACATTAAAAAACAGACCGAGAAAATGCTGCACAGATTACCTCCTTATAGAGTTGACGGCTGAATTTTCCTAATTAGAGAAAAATTGAGTAGCATATTAAAATGCAACTGGTCAGCCAAGACATATCTTCGTCAAAAAAAAACCTGTAGATATTACTGGTTGTTCGGTGGGTTTATCATTATGTTTTCGTACACTCATAGGTATGAAAACGTGGACGACTTAAAGTATTTAAAAAATTGCAAGTCAACCAATAAAGTCGAGTTTCCAGGTGTTTTACGCAAAGATATGTCTTAGTAGCCCAAATACATTTGAATATGCGAATCCAGTTTTAATTATTTTTGAAATTTTAGCCATGCATTTGATTATGTGTTTTCTTCGGTAGACGCCTCCCGGTCTCAACTAAAATAATATTTTCGGTCCTGGCGTAAAAACACTATATTACATATATTTCGCTGCACGCTTCTAATCTTTATTTATGAACAAATCTTTCCAGTATTATGATTATTATTCAAATCTCACTTTCTTGAATGACACGTATTGAAAAAAAAAATATTAATCTGAAGAGATTTTTTTATTTCTTATCAGAACCGAGTCTTAAATTTGTTTTAAGACAATCAAAAATTGAATATGATTCACTTACAAAACTAAATACAGAGTTAAGATTGAATAACATTTGATTGAGATTTATAGAAAGTTCCTCTAACAGTTCCTCTAAATCCTTTTTTCAAAGTTCATCTTATACAAAGAATAGATTATTCCTTATTTGAAAGATTTAACTTTTTTTATGAAAAAAATTTAAACATAACTAATTTTTTACAACAATAATGTTTAAAACAATTCGAAACTGTCACACATTATTTATTTTTTAATGTTTTAATATTAATTAATATTTTTTAATTATAATAATAAATACCAGAAAAATAAATAGAAAAGTGCAATTTATTATTTAAAAGTGATTTTTTACACTTCATTACTTTATACATTTTGTGTAATATGTTTTTAGGAGATTAATATATTTTTTATAACGCATGCATTTATCAATGATATAATAATAATAAAAATAGCATTGTAATAATAATAATATATTTCAAATAATACTACCAAATCTTCTTTCAATATTACCATGTTTCTGGCATGTGTTGAAGGAAACAAATGCAAAAATGATTGTCGATAAAAAATTCCGAGGACTCCGAGGAGATGATATCTCTATTTCTAAATTATTCTAATTTTTTTAAAAAATCTAAACTAAATTTTCTTCTGCAATATCCTCAGTAGCCAAAAAATATTGGTCCAATATTGGCTACATCTTGGATCAATATTGGCACATTGGCGTAATACTGGAATAAAATATTGCTCCAATATTGGGTGTTTACATTTTGCCCTAATTTAGCCAATATTGGGGTTTCATTGGAAATATTGCCATAAAGCGCCAACCTTTGCACAATATTGGGAATTCATTGGAAATATTTCCAATGTAACGCCAACATTTGTACAATATTAACAATTCATTGAAAATATTTCCAATACCAATATATAATCAACATTGGCGTTTTATTAGCAATATTTCCAAAAAATTAAATATTGGCGCAACGTTGGTTTGCTTCTAGGGATGTCCAACAAAATTGAAAAAAAAAATAATAAAGTGTGCATTTTTATTACAAGTCTTAACAAACACAAAAGTATTTTTAAATAAAAACATGAAAACCCTTAAATAGAATTAGATATATATGACAGGGGTAATATCTGTAAAATGATTATTGAGAAATTCAATCAAATGCATTTAAATGAGAACTAGAATAAACTTATAGAGAACCTCGCTTTTATTCTGTGTTTTTACAGAAATTTTTAACAGTGTACGTTTGTAAGTTACTACATCAAAATGTTACTTATATCATCATCTTATTCATTGAAATTTAGAAAACGTGTTTGGAACTTTTTTTATTTTGTATATGTGTTTTATAAAATAACACTATTAACAAGACTAAAAATTAGTACTAAAAGGCAGAATTATAGCTTAAAAAAGAATAACTGAAATATCTATTTTACGAAACATTTTTAATCATTTGTATTATACTTTTGTCGAAATGTTTGATCGTATTTTTATGATTTAGTATTGAACTAAAAGCATTAATTAGATATAGGATACTTTATTTCTTATAATATAATTACTGATTCAGAGATATTATGGAAATATTTCAGAATACCTATCGCATTTGTTATTTTAATAAAGATTTTTTTGTAAAATATAAGTAAAAAACGGTACAAGAAAATCTCAAATAGAAACGAATTTCAACATTTTTTACTCCATAATACCAAAATGCATTCTGTTGAAAATGTAATTATCGCAGAAAAGTTTTTTGTGTTAAACTGCATTTTTGTTGAGCATTTATCGAATTTAATGCTACATTCCGGATAAAATACAGAAAATATGTGGCAATCTAATAACATTCTTTTAGAAATTGAAAAATGACTGATTCAGCACAATCGGGCAATTCCTGAGGTATTATGTTTAAATATATATATATATATATATATATATATATATATATATATACAGATTTGGGTTCGAAGTAGATTTTTGATTAGTTCTTGAAAAATTATTTGAACATTTAATAAAATGTAATGTATTTTGAACTTTTCATTCTCGATTTAGATTTTACTATTACATATACACACATTTATAAAATAGCTAATATATGTATATTTTTTTAGTTTATATATTGTACAATTATAATTTTATTTGCTTTTAAAATAACACTATTCTTGAATATCACAGTCGTTTCAAAACCTCCTTTATGCAGTACAAATATTTGAATGCAAAGCTGCTTTGTAAACTTCAGTTTATAAGGTATACATAATTTTACATACAACATTTCAAATTTACCGTGCAACATAAAAGGTCACGTGGGTTTACTGGGCCATAATTTTACAATCGGAATTTGGATGTTCTGGCAAATTAACTTTCAAAAGTACATTTCATGTAAAGTCTGAATCTTTCTAATCGTGTTCAGTTAGGTTCACTCTATCAGGCAGAAGTTTTCAAATTTAAATTTTAATGTTTAAAACAAATATATATGTATATATTCATCATATTTATATATTTCATCTAACTTCATGAGTCTATTTGCCTCATAAAAATTGGGTGACTAGACCAGGTATGTCTGTTTTTTTAATGAGATATGATGTATTATTTAAAAAAATGTAATAATTAATAATATTATTATCCAGCACATCATATAAATTATACATGTTTACAAAGAATTGTAATGGGAATCTGCTGTCAAGATGTCTAATAAGAGCATTAAATGTGAATTTATTAGATTACAAATTATATAAGAATTTAATAAATACGTATGTATTTCTGTATGGATAAGTTTATATGGGTGATTCTCAAAATAGGGGATAATTTATGTCTTTCGGCATAAGAAGTTTTCTGTCATGTTTTTATATTTAGATATGTTTGTCTTAATATTATTCATTATTTGCACTCAAGAATTACTCACTTTTTAGTTAAAAACACCTTAAAATAACAGAATAAATGTTCAAAATGTCATTAGCATGGATGTCCACAGCAGCTGTGCCTTGTATATACTAGCTTTTTAAGAGTTAATATCATGTTTATAAAATAAAAAAAAAAATGTTACTATTTCTTTAAATTAATCAAGGAGAGGATTTATCCAATAAATTTCTTTTTAAAAACAAAATTATAGTATATAAAAAAAGAATTAAAGTTTGTCCTTCATATTCTATATTCAAAACTAGGTCATACTATAACAGCTGTTTATTAATCAAAATTTCATTTTCACATATGACAATAGTTTGAAAATATAAAGTTTCTCCGTGGCAACAAGTAGCCATTTTATCCCAGCTTGAAAATAGAAGCATGTATTATATTTTAAGAATAGAAGTTGAATATTAGGGGCGTACATCAATTGTATGTCATAAGAATGGATAATAATTTTCATGTTTATTTTATAATTAAAATTTTTATATTACTTATTTGCATAGGACTTTTGTGTTTTAAAAAAGCCCCAGAAAGGACTATTGCATTGTGATAATATTATGGCTCATAATCTTATTTAAATTAAAATTTGTCATTAGCATGGACAAATATCAGTGTCATTAGCATGGTTTTTCTGTCCATGCTAAAGACTCCTATGTGCATAAATGTAACCATTGCTTATATTATATCTTTTATAAAGTTTAATTTTACATATAAATTTGGGTATTACATTTATTACCCCTAAAATATGCATTAAATCTGTCAGAAAATCACTAAGACAGCTTCTGACATTGTTAGTGTCAGAATTTTGCTCATGTAAACAAAGTTTGCTCTTTAGTAATGTTTTTATTCTTTTTATATGTATATATGTAAAAATGGAAACCATTTGCTGAAAAGGAAGGCTAATAAATAGAGAAAAAAATATTTAAACAGGAAGAAAATAAAAATTTCTTAATATATTTATTCCATTCAATTTGTTTTGTCATTAGCATGGCTCAAAAAATACTAATTATTTTTTTAAAAGTTAATTTTTAAATATTTAGCTCTGCTGACTACATGTAAAGTATACCTAATACTATATTAATAACCCCTATTTTTTTCAGAAATTTTGTTAATAGTAATTTTTTTAAGATTTCATTTTTGAAATTGTCCCCTATTTTGAGAATCACCCATATGCGTGTAGCGTTGCAAAGGTTAGAAAAAACCCGGTTTAAACCCGGGAATAAACCGGGTTTTTAGGAATAAACCTGGAAAAAACCCGGAAGTTTTTGGGATAATTCGGTTTTTTGGGAATAAACCTGGGAACAAACCTGGTCTATTGGAAATAAACCCGGGAATAAACCGACTTTTTGCAACTCCATATGCGTGTGTGCATCTGTGTATATTAGAATTTTCATAAAGTCTCTGGAGCATAGTCTTAGTGATGAAACTGAGTTTATCTCTAATCTTGATGTACTTTTTGTTGCTGAAATTTGTACCTAAAATCAAAATCTATCTACGCCTGTAGGCCGAGCCAGTAGAGATTCTTATTTATATAAATACACGCACACGTATATATGCATATTCAAAGATAAATACATTTTTATATTAATACATTTGTATATGATTATACATATGTGCACATATATACATGTAGGGGATAACAGTGATGGACGGCTAGCCAAAGAGTACCTTTTCTAATAACTTCGGTTTGTCGTATATACGTCTCGTCATCTGTATCATAAAATTTTGAGATGTGGCTGTCTCACTTAAGAATAGTTTCTTGATACCCATCAACGAACTTTTTAAAAATTGTATTATGTAATTTTAGATATTACACAATTTTCTTTATTGAAAAAAAAAGAGAAAAATTGATTTTATTTTAATAAAAGAAACTTAAATTTTTTTTAATAAAATCTGGAGTTACTGGATACTGCATTCTCCAGTTACTCCTGATATATGTCCTAATTACTCCATTCTTGAAAAATGAACACGGGCCTTGCATTTGAAACATGAATTAAAAATGTATAGGTACTTAAAATCAAAAAAAGCATTTATTTCTGTCTTCTATTTGGATGTGCCAATCCGAAATCTTTCTTCGTACTCATAATAATCTCATACGTACATTTTAATATTTTTAAAAAATAGCTACTCATTTTAATGTTTTAATAATTTTAATTCAATACTATAGTATCTTTGGTTTTCATCTTACATTTCTGCTTGAATCAATTAATCGAAGTAAAAACGAATATCCGTTTCTACACGAGCCGATAAACAATAGAATGATAGGCAGATTTTTTTGTAATTCAGGGAGGTCCTATTTGCTTTATCAAAAAATAATTATATAAAAAAGATTTTAGTTTAGTTCTAGGACTAACTTCATACACTTTTAGGTGGAGCAATATTGAAAATTGCATAAAATTGGCTATTGCATCGTCCCCTTCCGGCGGATTTTTTTCAAATTCAGGGAGGACCAACTAGCCATAGTCATACACTTACACAAAAAAATTGGTTCAGTTTGTTGTATAAATTCATATACTTTTCGTCGGTACTATATTGAAAATGGCACAAAAAATCGCGATTGCAGCACCCCATCCGTCGAATTTTTTTCAAATTCAGGGAGGACCAACTAGCCATAGCCATATACTTACACAAAAAAATTGATTCAATTCGATGCATAAATTCACATACTTTTGGCCGGTACAATATTGAAAATGGCACAAAAATCGCGATTGCAGCGCCCCCTTCCGGAAGAATATTTCAAAACTGAAGAAGGACCTACTTGCCACTGCCAGAAACATTCACAAAAAATTTGGTTTATTTCTATGCATAACCTCATACACTTTTTGATGGTAGATTGGCGACTTGCACACAGACACACAGACATTTTGTAAAAACAGGTTTTTTGGAATCTCTGATCCCTAAAACGTGTAAATCCGTCGAAAAACGGAAGTTGAAAAAAATTTCGATTGCAATACTTTCTTCTATTGAAAATAGAAGAAAGTAAAAATCAAAGAAGTTTAATCAAGCTGACGATGTTTTTAAAAAAAGAAGTCAGAATTTTCGGTAACCTTTCGCAGAAATGACAATCTATGATTGAATTTACACACGTTGTTTTAAGAATTAGAGATGGTGGTAAAATGCTCACAATATCTAACACATAAAAGTCATCTACGGTTTTCTTTTAAAATAGCCAATGGACCAGTTACCCGTGAGTTCAGTTACCGCAGGTTACCCTTTTTTAAATGTCAGATTTGTGTATTATTCAGCGTTAGTCACATCACATACATATTTTTCTGTAGATGGTGTTTAAAGAGTGGACCTTAAATATTGAATTCTTCAACGGTTGTGAATAACTTCATTTTATATAACATAAAAGTGTGTCTTTAAAGTCTTAATGCATCTTGTACTATCTATATTTATAGACTTTTTCTATCATCAAGGGCGACTCTAATTTCTGAAAAAGCCGAATTCTTGTTTTCTTGTTTTTAATATCATCAAAATATACTATATTTAAAGATTAATTTCAGCTAAATAGTTTTTTGTAATTTACTTTTCCACCATTACTATTATAATAAATCATGTATTAACTTCAAGAATTTGCCGAATTAACTGTAGTTTCTATTAAAAAAGAAACAAATGAAATTAAATCTAATTAAATTCTTCCAGAATACGGCTTTTTCAGCACAGTCAGTTTCCATGTGATTTTTCTATAAATGATTGTAAAATTGAATTACTGCAAATACAAAGGAGCTTTTTGAATAAACCTGTGAAAATAACCGTGTGAAAATTATTAAATACATTTTTTAATATTTAATATCTTTTCAATAAAATATTTTAAAATTACATTTCTAGAAATTTTTTGTCATAACATTTTATTACAAATACATAAATTATGGAAAAACAAGCGTAGATTTAAATACAATTAAATGATCGGTGGCAAAATTATATTAGTCACAAACAGTCAGTCAATAGTGATTTAAAATTCCTCAATTTATGTAAAGTGTTTTTTTTTTCCTTTAATAATAAATGCTCTTCAACAATGTTTTTACATTTATGTTTAATTTTTTCAAACCATGGTCCAATTCTTCAGAATCTCTCTCACATACGTAAACGTGACATTCCTAATTGTGCATATGTAACGAACTTTCAACTTCATTAACCCGTAAGAACACGCATCGGGTATTTTTGACCCGACGATCACTATAATGCTCAGGATTTTCAGGAATTTCTCAAGATTAGCACCTGCCACTTCCGGTGCCTTACTGTGTGGTCTAGCAAGAGGAGATCCTGGGAACAGAAACTTGAAACAAAAGATTTTTCTATAGTGACTAGGGTGAATGGGTCAGTTTTACCCAACATACAAAATATACAAATCAACAAAATGTACAAAATATTGCTTGTAATGCTTTTTAAACATCTTTTTCAAGAAAAAAATCGTTAAAATTATGTACTAAATATGTAAGCGTTGCAAAATGATGGAAAACGAATGAATGCTAAAAACAGAAAAAAATTAAAGGTAAGTATTTTTTTTTTTGGGGGGGGGGGGGGTTCGCTTTGAAATTTGATTTTTAAAACAAATAATATATCTTGTTACTTTAAAACCGATTCAAATAATACTTTTGACTTTATTTATTTTATTTATAATGTACATATTTTACCAAGAAGTTCACGAAAAAGTTAGGGTCATATTGACCCAGTACGTGTGGTTACGTCGTAGAAATGGGTGCGTGTGCTGAAGGGTGAAATTTTATTGTATCGATTGTTCATTAACTATTCCAGTTCAGGACATAAAAACAACATTCATGTACTTGACAATGTAATTTTTTTAATGTATACATAATAGTTAAAATTAAACTGACGGAACTCAGAGCATCATCAGTCCGGTTCTACTGAATGGATAGGAATAAAACTTGAAATATATTTAATGTAGATCATACTTTGAGGTTTTTCATAAAACAAAAGTTTTAAATTTGCCCAGCACATGGTATTTAGAAAACCACATTCAAGCGAATAGCTAATGTAATCTTGGTGGTGTGAAAGCGTTTTCTTGTTTTTCAATCAATCATAATCAGAATATAATTAGAAAAATTTCGCGATAAACAAAATTTGAAATTCATTTTTTATCATTAGTAACTTTCATATATATATTTATTTATTTATCAGACGTAAATTAATAAAAAAAAGAGGCAACAAATATAAACATTTTTCGAATACTTATGACAAAGACGGAAAAATTTTCGAGCACAAATAGATAAGAAGAAAATGCCACTAAATTATTAACGCATTTATTCATTAATTCATTTAGCTCAATAAATAAATTTGTTGTTTTTATTGTTATTCAGTAATGTATTTATCGGACAAAAATTACATATATGGGCATTACTAATGAGAGAGTGTGTAGAATTCATTTTTTCTACACACTGATTGCAAGGCAAATTGACTCTCTACTTTTTAATGCGTTTAACTTAATCAAATTTAGAGCGCTGAAACTTTTATTATATTGTATTCAATTTTTAGCTTGGAAAAAGAAGTTTATTATGATGTAGTGGAATTTCGCTACCTGCATTTTTTATCAATCTTTTTTAAAGGTATCAAATAAATTATATAATTTATTTGATTTCATTTATTTATGGGATTTTTCGCATATCGATTTCGATGATATTTATGTGAAGGAGGGCAACATTTATTATTCTTTTTAATTTCTAACAGTGAAAATAACATTTGAGTATTTGTATGCAAAACAAAAATCATAAAAATGACAAGGAGCTTAAAAATTCATACATAAAGGATTGAAATAAAGTATCAATTTTTTTGTATAAAAAATATCGCTTACATTATAAATAAACAGATTTATTTCGGAAATTAACTAAATAGAAATTTAGATTTACTTTTGATTGAGATAAAGAAGTTTTTCTTTTATGCCATAGATAAGGCAATACTCTTAAATGTTGAATAGATATTATTTATTGATACAGATATTCAAAAAGATTATGGGCATTGAGAAAATACCTGATGTATTTAATTTATTTATAGCTGTCCCTCCTTACTCTCCCTGTCCCTCCTCAAACTTCAACTCTCCCTGTTCAACCTGCATTAGCCATTGCATTGAATGAATAAACCGTTTCATTCGAGCTTTTCAAATTCTCCACTTCAACGTCCGGCAAAGTCTAAAAAATGATTGAATGCCCAACAACTCACTTCACATTTATATGAATTTGAGCATGTATCTGAACTTCAAGTACTCTTCAGTTTCTTATCCGTTGAAAGGAGGAGATTTAACGGAATCAGAAATATATAAAAGTTCAAGTGTTTTTCGTTGAATTCTTTCTTTGTCAATTATTTGATAATTTTAATAAATTTATTCTTTAAATATTCTAATATTCATTGTATATTTAACAAAGAAATGATAAAAAAATATTTTCTACTCGTTGCAAAATATTTAGAACATTGCTAAATATTCAGTAAACTGTTATATATGTATGTAATGAAACATCTTACACTACATAATAATAATAATAATAATATATATTTTACAAAGAAAAGGTAATAGCTTATACATTAAAAATAAATATTTGGCTTATAAGACGTAACATAAATAATAAAATTCTATTTAAAATATATTAAATGTTGACATGTTTCAACTCATTTTCATTGTGTGATCTGCAGAATGTAAAGAGAAAATTACAAACGCAATGAACTTTCACATATATACCTATTTGAACTAGTATTTAAACACATTGAACACACATAGAACA
Organism: Maratus speculifer; assembly: GCA_964019185.1. Taxonomy (NCBI): domain Eukaryota; kingdom Metazoa; phylum Arthropoda; class Arachnida; order Araneae; family Salticidae; genus Maratus; species Maratus speculifer. The sequence continues at coordinate 104,938,062 of OZ025297.1, forward strand.
TTCACTGTTTTTGTAGTTTCTATTTACATTCTGCAGACCACACAATGAAAATGAGTTGAAACATGTCAACATTTAACATGTTTTAAATGTTTTATTATTAATGTTACGCCTTATAAGCAAAATAACTATTTATAAAATAAATTCTTGCCTTTTCATTGTATAATATATTATTATGATGTTTATGATATAACTATTAACCTTTCGCCGGACGCGCAAATTTTCATCACATGAGCGGGCGCGCGTTAGTTTAAATAAATAAAAAGCTACTTACCACTACAATCACAAAGAATAAAAACTAATAATGAATTACTAAGTAATTATTAAGTAATTTCGAATTTACAGAATAATTCCTATATTTCATCTATATTAGTCGTTTCACATATCAAGCATAAAATTTGCTTTTTAAAAGGGTGTTTGCAGATAAACCATTCGCATTTCATGAACTGTTTACAAATTGAAATGACAGGTGTAGTTAATTGCGCAATCTGATATACAAGTAACTTTTAGAAACTGGGTATAGAGATTCAATAAATGAATACAAATTGTTATTAACACCCACTACTGCTTGAATTTTGTTTTAAAGAAAAAAGAAAGTGAATGTTGTACTTTTTACAACGGCGCGCCCGACAGATGGTAAAAGAATGTAATCAGGACTTATTGCTATATTTCACATTTTTTTAATGACATTGTTACATGAATAATTATTAGGAATGTTACATCGTGCATTCTAAAACAAGTGGGTAAAATCTGATTGAAGATCGCACACAGGGTTTCGTTTACTATTTCTTTGAAAACAACTTATCATTTATTTAATAAATCTGAATTGTTAAGTTACAGTTTTTAAATTCTTATATTGATGGTAGCACCAATAAATTTTATTTAAAAATAAGTATAAGAGGAATTTATTTATTTTACTCATATCAAATATGTTCAAATCAAATTATTTAAATATCAAATTATTTAAAATCAAAAATCCAAAATTCTAATTTTTTCAAAAATAATAAACATAACAAAATTGCGGAAATACAAACAAAATTTTAAATTTCTAAAGACGCAAAAAATTGTTTAAAAAAGTTCAAAATGATAAATTATTAATAATGCGCAAAAGTTTTTAAAAATAGAAATAAAATTAAATTCCTAAAAATATTATGATGTCAGATGAACTAAAACTAAAACATGAAACTTTAATTGTCAAAAATACGAAATTGCTTCCCATTAAATCCATCTTAGTATGAAAACTTGAAATTTCTGAAGGTTCTGAATTAAGAAACTTTTTTTACCAGATTTTTTAAAAATATACGAAATTATAAAAAAATAATAAAAGGTTTGATTTTTTATTAGCATACAAATATTAAGGATTCAAGCAACACTATCGCATTCAAAATTAGAAAAAGATAATTGTCTCACTAGAGAACCCTTATAAAAGAGCATGTATTTACTTTTTTGCAAATTACTTGCAGGAATCAAAGGGTCATCAAATTTAAGAATTATGCTTTGTTTATAAATTTTCCACTGTTTAAATATTTAATTGAAAAAAAAAACTTTCTACTAATTCTTTTAGATGAGTAAAAAAAAAGATATTTAGGTACTACTCGGTTATTCCGTCGACCAAAAATTATCACCAAACTATAAGATTAAGTGCCAGTAATGGATGATCGTGAATGCCACATTCAATGACATTAAATACGATTCATGTGTTTAAAATGTCATTAAGTTATTTTTATTTCGACTTTTTAATAATATTCTACTAGTTGTTTTTTTCGTAATTTAAAATAAAAATTATGTCAATATGTATAATTTGGCTATTAGTTTGGCGATTTGTATAATTTGGCGAAATTGGCCGAAAGGATAACATAGTAGTATCAATATTTATGTTTAACCACTAGATCAAAATTTTTCAAAAAAAAAAAAGCTTTTTAAATAATGCTTTTTTTCATGTCTTTTACAGTATTTATGATCATTTATCATCAGTTTTTCATAAACAGAAATATTTGCCTAATTGAATGATGAAAATGCTTCCCATTAAATCCATCTTAGTATGAAAACTTGAAATTTCTGAAGGTTCTGAATTAAGAACCTTTTTTTACCAGATTTTTTAAAAATATACGAAATTAAAAAAAAAAAAATGAAAGGTTTGATTTTTTATTAGCATACAAATATTAAGGATTCAAGCAACACTATCGCATTCAAAATTAGAAAAAGATAATTGTCTCACTAGAGAACCCTTATAAAAGAGCATGTATTTACTTTTTTGCAAATTACTTGCAGGAATCAAAGGGTCATCAAATTGAAGAATTATGCTTTTATAAATTTTCCACTGTTTAAATATTTAATTGAAAAAAAAACTTTCTACTAATTCTTTTAGATGAGTAAAAAAAAAAAGATATTTAGGTACTACTCGGTTATTCCGTCGACCAAAAATTATCACCAAACTATAAGATTAAGTGCCAGTAATGGATGATCGTGAATGCCACATTCAATGACATTAAATACGATTCATGTGTTTAAAATGTCATTAAGTTATTTTTATTTCGACTTTTTATTAATATTCTACTAGTTGTTTTTTCGTAATTTAAAATAAAAATTATGTCAATATGTATAATTTGGCTATTAGTTTGGCGATTTGTATAATTTTGCGAAATTGGCCGACAGGATAACAGAGTAGTACCAATATTTATGTTTAACCACTTAATTGATCAATATTTTTTTTAAAAAAAGCTTTTTAAATAATGCTTTTTTTTCATGTCTTTTACAGTATTTATGATCATTTATCACCAGTTTTTCATAAACAGAAATATTTGCCTAATTGAATGATGAAAATGCTTCCCATTAAATCTATCTTAGTATGAAAACTTGAAATTTCTGAAGGTTCTGAATTAAGAACCTTTTTTTACCAGATTTTTTAAAAATATACGAAATTAAAAAAAAAAATGAAAGGTTTGATTTTTTACTAGCATACAAATATTAAGGATTCAAGCAACACTATCGCATTCAAAATTAGAAAAAGATAATTATCTCACTAGAGAACCCTTAGAAAAGAGCATGTATTTACTTTTTTGCAAATTACTTGCAGGAATCAAAGGGTCATCAGATTTAAGAATTATGCTTTGTTTATAAATTTTCCACTGTTTAAATATTTAATTGAAAAAAAAAAAAACTTTCTACTAATTCTTTTAGATGAGTAAAAAAAAGATATTTAGGTACTACTCGGTTATTCCGTCGACCAAAAATTATCACCAAACTATAAGATTAAGTGCCAATAATGGATGATCGTGAATGCCACATTCAATGACATTAAATACGATTCATGTGTTTAAAATGTCATTAAGTTATTTTTATTTCGACTTTTTATTAATATTCTACTAGTTGTTTTTTCGTAATTTAAAATAAAAATTATGTCAATATGTATAATTTGGCTATTAGTTTGGCGATTTGTATAATTTGGCGAAATTGGCCGACAGGATAACAGAGTAGTACCATTATTTATGTTTAACCACTTAATTGATCAATAATTTTCAAAAAAAAAAAGCTTTTTAAATAATGCTTTTTTTTCATGTCTTTTACAGTATTTATGATCATTTATCACCAGTTTTTCATAAACAGAAATATTTGCCTAATTGAATGATGAAAATGCTTCCCGTTAAATCCATCTTAGTATGAAAACTTGAAATTTCTGAAGGTTCTGAATTAAGAACCTTTTTTTACCAGATTTTTTAAAAATATACGAAATTAAAAAAAAAAAAAATGAAAGGTTTGATTTTTTATTAGCATACAAATATTAAGGATTCAAGCAACACTATCGCATTCAAAATTAGAAAAAGATAATTGTCTCACTAGAGAACCCTTATAAAAGAGCATGTATTTACTTTTTTGCAAATTACTTGCAGGAATCAAAGGTTCATCAAATTTAAGAATTATGCTTTGTTTATAAATTTTCCACTGTTTAAATATTTAATTGAAAAAAAAAAACTTTCCACTAATTCTTTTAGATGAGTAAAAAAAGATATTTAGGTACTACTCGGTTATTCCGTCGACCAAAAATTATCACCAAACTATAAGATTAAGTGCCAGTAATGGATGATCGTGAATGCCACATTCAATGACATTAAATACGATTCATGTGTTTAAAATGTCATTAAGTTATTTTTATTTCGACTTTTTATTAATATTCTACTAGTTGTTTTTTCGTAATTTAAAATAAAAATTATGTCAATATGTATAATTTGGCTATTAGTTTGGCGATTTGTATAATTTGGCGAAATTGGCCGACAGGATAACAGAGTAGTATCAATACTTATGTTTAACCACTTAATTGATCAATATTTTTCAAAAAAAAAAAGCTTTTTAAATAATGCTTTTTTTCATGTCTTTTACAGTATTTATGATCATTTATCACCAGTTTTTCATAAACAGAAATATTTGCCTAATTAAATGATGAAATGCTCGGATTAAATAATAAAAAATTTACAATAAATATTAACTGGTGAGTGCCGTAAATTATGATTGGAATATGGATGCCCATACGTGGTACGGGCAAATCATGATTAACAAAAATTTGCTCCATATAAGATATAAAAAAATCACAGAAGCCGTTAAAAGGAAAGGTATATCCAAATGGGCAAAATTATATTTAAAAAGGTATGACAACCTAATAAAATGTGAATTATTAAAAGTGCACGGTAAAAAAAAAAATTGTTAAAATTAAATGTAAAATTGTTTATTACATCTAATTTTACTACAATTTTTATGCTAAAAACAGCTAGCAACAGTGCTGCCTGCAATTTTCGCCGCACATTTAACGGTTTTTTTTTAACAGTGTGATAGACAAAATTTAAGGGAAAGTTTATACTAATTATTTTGGTACAAGATACAGTAAACAAGCAAAATGTATTTAAAGGCCATTAAAAACGTATACATTAACTATTGTAGATTTTACTTTTGAAAAATACTGAAACAAAATATAATAAACAGTACCTTTGTTTTGTTATTATTTAATCAGAAATATGGTGTTTAAGAAATACATATTTCAAAATATGTTTTATTTATTGGAATAAAAAACTTTCAAAATTTCTCTTTGTAAAAATCTTCCGATTTTTTTTCCTATTCTGATGTTACATTTCATGTTGGGGAGAGAAAAAGTCCTGACAAAAAAACTCATTAGTTTGAGTGCTCTTGTGCTTTTTGAATTTTTTTCTGTCTGTAAAAATATTTTGAAAAAAATAGAAACTGTTTTTCCTTCGAGAATATCTTCGGTTTCAATTTCGACATATTCTATAGGAAAAATAATTAAATTTATCTTCAGGTTGCATTCACGTAGGAAAAAATAACAATATTTTTTTTCCAACGAATTAATAAAAATAAGTAAGTGCTCTATTGCATTGTTTAAATAATGTGCTTTAGTTCCAAATTTGTTTGAATACTACGCAGGTTTCTCTTTTATGTATGCCATTACTTTTTACAATTCAGGTTGTGGTGTTTTAGAATATAATGAACTATTAAAAATCTATATACACTGTTAAAAAATTTTAACTTTTGCTGCATCGTCAATCTACCGATTACATAGAAAACGATTACTTCTCTGTATTGTGGAGTATTCTCATTGGTCAAAATGGAGATATTCTATAAAAGCGATGGAGTGACGAAGTAGCAAATGTTCCAAATTTTTAGCAGTGTACAATGGTGCTACATAGCAATCTTGCTGCCTCCATTTTATTAACATTTATAACTGATGTTATGTTACTGAAATGTGGATCAGTTATATCGAATTAATCTATACCATTATATAAAATAAATTACTCCATAAAATTAAAAGTGGTATGTTGCCAATTTTTTATGAAATATATTTTTAAAAAATCAGTTATTCAAAATGTGTGGAATATGAGTCAAGCAATCCCTTTAACTGTTTATCCACTGAGTTATAAATTCATGAAAATCGCATCTTCTAAAGCATTTTTCGTAAATTGTTTAACAATTATATTACAATTTTTACATAATTATTTAATAAATTTTAGTAAGATTTTAGAAAGATTAAAGGATTTAGAAGGATTAATTAATTGGAATTTATAGGAATTTTTTGCGAAATTTAAAATTTCACTCAAAATTTTAATTTTAAACTTTTTTTCTCAGTATCTTGTAGAAACAGGGAATGTAAAAATATGATGTTCTTACAATATAAATCTTGAAACATTTCTGAATTGAACCCCTCTTTCCCCATGCAAAAAAAAAAGCTGAAAAAAATAAAATTCAAAGGAAATCATCCTTTTAGAAATAATGTTTGTTTTGTATACCCAATAATTTTTTGGAGCATGATAAAGTAATGTATCTAAAACTCATTCTAAACGATTATAACTAATCGATGTATTAAATGAATTTTATAATAAGGTACTTTAATGGTACTTATAAGTAATTTCAGTAAATATAAAGTTAATTTTGTCCCATTTATTTTTATCTATACTTTAAAAGCTCCTGGTATTTGATAATGAATTTAGATACATTGAAAATGAAATAATACATACTTTATCATTCTTCGGGTACCATACCTGTAAAGGCAAGAAAATAGAGTCCTTTTATTCTGGTTTGTTATCTGTTTTTTATTCAAGTGCATTGCAAGGCGTAAAGTACCTCTAGGTCATTCGGAAGTACTCAATAGATTTTGAAGGTAAAGCCTATTTTTTTATACAAAAAAAAAAAAAAAAAAAAAAAAAAAAAAAAAATCATAGTTAGTTTTTGTGTTAGTAATTTTCGTTAGAATACCCTTTGACTAATTTTTATGCATACTAAAAATAAAAAAAACATCGAGAGGATTTCATACTTCATTAATTAATACCGCGTATAATAGAAGAACATAAACTTAATGATGCATTGCATTTTATAAAAATAGCTGAAATATCACTTTAATGGCAATATGAACGTGGTACACTATAATATGAGACAACTGTATCTAAAACTTAAATATATATACATATCCACGAAGAAATATATACAATAACCCAGGGCTGCAACAGGTAACTATTTTTTAATTCTAACTGGCACTACTTTCATAAATTAAAAATCTTAATAGAAGCTTTGAAAACTTTTCCACCAATTTCTAATGTATTTCAAAATTAATATTAGAAAAATACTGGTGTGAACAGAATATAAATATAGCAGCCTGTGCAGCCCTTAATAATCCTTTCTGAATTGACCATAGTTCCGTAAAGCATTCTTTATCTTAGAAATCTCACAAATTAACATATTTTCGAGATTTAAAGAAATATTTGTAAAACAGATTCTTTTGTTGACATGGATTTTAAAAAGCGATTCGGAAGCAGTTAAATGTATTGTTACGAATTTTGTAAATAGTTAGTGTTTGTACTGTAAAATAATGTAAATAATCTTATTAAGCACCATTTCTTTACTAATATTAGTTTTTGTTACATTGTCTCTGTTATCAAGCAAACTTGTCTATTGTTTTCAGTGAATGTCTATGGCAGCTTTGCGAAATATTAGAGATATCACCAAGTTGGCGTCACTTTTGGCGACTAAGTTTGGTCCCCAAATTTGGCGATATATCGCCAAGTTGGCGACAAACTTGGCGATTGTTGGCGATGGTAACCCTTCCCTACTCTATGGTAACCCCCCCTATTGATATACTGATACACTGAATGTTGTTCCGTGGATTTTTCGAGATGGTTCTAGAAATTTCCAGCACCTGCTGCGAGCCTATATAAGGAGAGCGATACGAGCTGTTGTTGTTATTATTTACCAGTCAGTCATTGAGTGAACAACGCGTTTGTTAAGCAAGTTTACTTGAGTATTATTTACGTTATTTTGAATGTGATTTAGTGTTGAGACGTTGTATAAAGAGTCTCTGAATCTATATCTGCACTTATACGATAGATTTGAACAATTATTTTTGAATATCTAGAAATATTTGTGAGTTTCGAAGACTCTGTTGTTCTGAAGTTCTGTAAATAAATTATTTTCTACTTTTCTATAAGCAAGAGTTTGAAGTTGTTTAACCATAAGATCAAAAGAACCCTATATACGCTGTAACAATATTAATCAGTTTTCTCAAACATGAATATCAGTTTTTATGATTTTCAAAATTAAACATTTTAACCCGAGAGTAGTCGCGAGTATTTTTAGAAAATCATTAGTCGCGTTTGGTCATTTTACTGCCCCGCCCTCACATACACACATATAAAAAATGCAAAATAAGAAATATTTTTCACTTAATATTCGAATATAACATATCAATAGAATACATAATTTAGGAGTTTTCTTAGATTATAAGTTTTATTAATGATATTCGGTGTAATGGGAAACGAAAAAAAAAAAGAACTGACATTAGAGAACGTTGCGCAGACTTTTCGACCAATTTAAAATTTGTTTGTAAAAATATACCTGTCTTGTTATTTCACTGAGGTTGTGGAGAAACCTTTAAAGTCAGCTGCATGGTAGATCGCTATTGTACTTGTAGTGGGATAAGAGTTAGAGGGCTATAAAATAAATGGGGGGTAAAAAAGACTGATACGCGACTACTGCTGCGTTAATCTGCATAATTTAATATGCACATGTAAGAGTAACAAAACAATATTCAATAATGATGGTAATGTTATTCGTTTTTCATATTTGTCTGCTTTGCGTGTATGTTGAAAATTAAAATGTTTACAAAAAATGGATTGCATGCGAAAAACAGATTTTATGGTTAAGAAAAAAGATTAATCGACTCGAAAAAATACTGTAAAATGTATCCAAAAATCAATGACAAAAAGGACCCGAACGGGGTCATTCGTTTGAGTTCTTTTTTATTTCCATCAATGAAGAATCTTTTCCATGGAGAAATTCTAAAAAAGTGAGTTTTGTTTTTAGATGTGGCAGCTGTAGACATAATCCATGAATCAGATTCTAGAATTGGTTAAAACTCGATTCGCATGTTAAAAACGCATATTTGTTGACACATGGTTATAAATAAACAAACAAAGCGCTTACCAAAAGATTAATTAAAAGAAAATTCTTATCCATCTGCAGTTTATGATGCAAAAATTACTCGTAATATCTAAAAAAAAAATAGAGATTTTTCTAAGGGAATAAAGTATAGTTTATGAAAAAAAAAAGAAAACAGAATGGAGAGTTATATTTTTCAATAAATTTAATACTTAGTCAGGGGAAACTGTGGACTCTCAGTTGCAGTACAATTGAAAAGTTCCAGCTTTGAAATAGTTAATAGCTCATAATTAATCAAATTTGAAAGCTATAAAACTTATTAAGGAACTTTTTTAGGAAGTACAATGATAAAATATTTGAAATTGGATACAAAAGAGCTCATTTATTAACCTCTAAACAAATAAAACACTAAGGATATTGGAAGATAATCTTCACTAAGAATTCATCGAACCTAAGAGACACGCTGCATCTTAATCCTTCACTGTACCATGTACCAAATTTGGCAGATATTTAAAACACCATAATTCTAATTATGTGCCATAAATTTGGTCAATATGATATCTATCCCTGATCAAGAAAAGTCCAAAGAATGGAATAACGCATATTTTGTTCGCGTAAGATGGCTGCATTTGAAAAAAAAAATGTTTTTCGGCAAAAAAAAAAAAAAAATGATCAAGTTGGAAAAAAAATTTCATTATTTTTACTGAATACTTAAAAGTATCAATACAAAAAAAATGTTGCAGCGTGTTAAGAAGATCAAATTAATTTAGGATCACTTATTTGCAAACTATAGAAACACAATTGTTAAAAACCCTAATTGTGTACATTGAATACACAAATAAAAAATTCTAGCAGAAAATTTGAAAAATATTTATGTTTCCTATTTTCTTCCTCATTTGACTGATATATAGATTTCATGTATTTTTTTTTTCATAAAAATAGAAAAAATCGTACAGTGAAGGGTTAAAAAGAACAATTTCTTTTTTAAACTACACACACCTATAATCTTTTAAATATCAGCTACTTTTTTCCGTGATGTGCACAATCATAGACACATACATACGCGGACTCTGGCATTAGAAATGTTAACATTGCACATGACACATAAAATTTTGTCAAGTACTTTATCAATTCTCTTTTATGTCTTGTGCTAAAGCTGGAGATTTTCATCTTTTCATTGAATGATGAAAGTAGAATTTGTATTCATCAATCATAGTCAAGATTGATCCTTGTTTCCATGTAATATATTATCTTTACGTTTCCGTAATATTTTACTCGCAACTAAAACAAAAGAATTTTGAAAATTAATATATCAGTATAAAAATTTTCTACTTAAGTTATACATGGATAAAACATATTTATGAAACACATTTTGACGATATAATTATCGTATTGTTAAACAATCGTGAAAAAGAACCAAATTATTGGTGAAAATATTAAAATACATAATTATTAAGAGAAATGCTATAGTGACATGTTTTTGTAATTGAAGCATTAAAAACATTTTTGGGTGGCATACAAAGCAACCGATAAGCTCTAGTTTTAAAATACTTATTATCACCTAATTAATTAAATTCCAAACCTATTAAACTGACTGGGGAACTTTTTAATAAAATACAAAGATAAAATATTCAGAATTGGATTCAAAAAGACACATTTATTAACCTAAAAACAAACAAAACACTAAGCAATTTTGAAGAAAAACAGCAATTAGCATTCGTCGACCCTAAGAGGCACGCACGGTCTCAAAAAGGGTTAAAAAGAGCAAATTCTTATTTATATTAATTTTATACTTAAAACTTTCAATTATAAATACAGCCATCGACAGATAATATATTAATATATTCTCTATATTCTGTATTCTATATTTTATATTCTCTCTATTCTATATTATATATTTTATATTCTCTATATCCTATATCTCTAAATTCTCTTATTCTCTATATTCAGAGAATATATTAATATATTCTTTGTCAATGGCTGTGTTTACAGTTGAAAGTACTAAGCATTAAAGTAATTTATCACATTATTAAATATTCATTTGTCATCTTTTAAGTCATTTACATATAGTGTAGTTTTAAGTTTTCCTTTTTAAAGATGAATACAGCATACTACTTATTTATTTGCTAATACCTATAACATTTTAAATTATTTTTACGAGGTGTACATATTCATAGAAATATACATGCGCATTAGAAAAGTTAACATTGTGCATAACATATAAAATTTTGTCAAGTAGTATATCAATACCCTTTTGTGTCTTATGCGAAATCTAGAGATTTTCCTCTTTTCATTAAACGATGGAGGTAGAATTTGTATTCATCAATCATATTCAAGATTGATCCTCGTTTCCGTGTAATATATTATCTTTTTATTTCCGTGATATTTTATTCGCAACTAAGATAAGAGAATCTTGAAAATTAATAAATCATTATCAACATTTTGTGCTTAAGTTACGCATAGCAAAGTTATACATGGATAAAAATATATTTATGAAACATATCTTAACGATATAATTTAACGTATTGTAAGAAAATCGTTTAAAAGAATCAAATTCTAGGCGGAAATAGTAAAATACATAACATATATACGTACCTATAACCCTTTAAATATTAGTTATTTTTTCGAGATGTAACACAATTACAGACACATAAATATTTGTATTTAAGTTATACATAGCAAAGTTACGCATGGATAAAAATATTTGTTATAAAAACTTCTTAAACACACCATAAAATATAGTAAAAAGTGCGAGGACTTTCGAAAGAGCTTAGTATTTCTTCGTCAGGAGCAAAAAAAGCACCATATTATGAATGCAGCTGCACGACTGAAGTAATAGGGCGGGAAAGGGAACAATTTGAAAGAACAGCCAATGGGAAATAAGGCAGCAGCCAATCACGGAAGAGTATAATCACAACCCACTAATAGCACAGTAAAGAAGGGGAAGGAAAAAGCAAGAGAAAAAAACTAAAAAAAGAGAAATTTTGAAAATTAATAATCGTTATAAAAATTTTCTGCTTAATCTATTCATGGATAAAATGTACTTATGAAACATATTTTCACGATATAATTTAGCGTATAGTAAGCGAATAGTGTAAAAAAATATTTGTGAAAATATTAAAATATTTAATTATTATGAAAATTGCGATAATAAGTTGTTTTTGTAATTGAAGCATTAACAAAAATTTACGTGGCATGCAATGCAATTGATAAGCTCCAATTTTAAAATAATTATTAGCATCTAATTAATCAAATTCTAAAGCTGGGGAATTTTTTTATGAAGTAGAAAGGTATAAAATATTTAAAATTGATACAAAAAGACTCATTGATTAACCTTAAAACAAGCAAAATACTAAGCAATTTTGAAGACGATATTTACTAAGCATTCGTCGCACCTCCGAAGCACGCAGTATCTTAAAAAGTATTAAAAAGAACAATGTCTTATTTAATCTGTATGTAACTATAATATTTGAAATATCATATATTTTTTCAATATGTACACAATCATAGACACATCATATGCAGTCTCTGGCATTAGAAAAGTTAACATTACAACACTTGTAATATATAATCTTCTTAAGTACTATATCAATTCTGTTTTATGTCATATGAGAAATCCGGAGATTTTCCTCTTTTCATTGAACGATGAAGGTAGAATTTGTATTGATCAATTATATTCAATATTGATCCTCGTTTCCAGGTAATATATTTTCTTTACATTTTCCTAATATTTTACTCGCAACTAAAACAAGAGAGTCTTGAAAATGAATAAATTATTATCAAAATTTTCTGCTTAATTTACACATATCAAAGTTATACATGTGTAAAATACATTTATGAACTATATTTTGACGGTATAATTTAACGTATTGTAATAAAATTATTTAAAAAAACTAAATTATTGGTGGAAATATTAAAATACATAATTACTCAGAAAAATGCGATCGTAACATGTTTTTGTAGCTGAAATATGAAAAACTTTTTTACGTGACATACAATGCACTTGATAAATTCCAGTTTAAAAAAAATGTTAGCTCCTAATTAATCTAATTCCATAGTTATTAAAATACTAGGGAATTTGTTTCGGAAGTACAATTATAAAATATTCAAAATTGTATACAAAAAGACTCATGATAATCTAAACCAAGCATTCGTCGAAACTAAGACACACGCATCGTCTTATAAAAGAACTATTTAACCTGTACATAATCTTTTAAATATAAGTTTCTTTTCGGACTATACACAATCACGCACGAATGTGCGGGCCCTGGCATTAGAAAAGTTAACATTGTACATATCACATAAAATTTTGTCAAGTACTGTATCAAATCTCTTTTTTGTCTTATGGGAAATCCGGAGATTTTCATTTTTTCATTCGACGATGAAAGTAGAAATTGTATTCATCAATCATATTCAAGATTGATACTTGTTGCCATGTAATATATTATCTCTATATTTTTGTAATATTTTACTGGCAACTAAAACAAGAAAATCTGAAAAAATAATATATCATTATAAAAAATTTCTACTTAAGTTATACATAGCAAATGTATACATGAATAATATATATATATATATATATATATGAAACATTTTGGCGATATAATTTAGCGTATTGCAAGAAAATAATTTAAAAAAAACCAATTTATTGATGGAAATATTAAAAATAAATAATTATTAAGAGAAATGTAATAGTAAAAGGTTTTTTTACGAAGCATTAAAAACATTTTTACGCATATTTGGGATTCTTTAAGTAATTTCAATTTATTTAATGCAATATATTTTCAAAATAAAATATATTGTAATTTCACTTCTTTAAAAATTTAAATAGAATTAATTTTTTTATATTTTATTTGAATATAAAAAGCGATCTGATACTCAGGATGTGATTCTAAAAAAGATTTGAGGAAAAATTCATATACTGATTATTCCAAATTTCTACTTCTATTAATTAAGATATATATGTAATTGTTTAAGGTATTTGAACTATCTGCACTTCTTAGTACTAAATTTACGTGTTATTGTTTTTAATAAAATTTCTAGTAACGTAAGTCGGAAATTAGACGTAGCGTTTGTACTATAACGAAGTTTTAAAAATATGCAGTATTTTGGATACAAGAGAATATACGAAATCTTTTGTGTGTCCCTACAAGTATCAAATACTTTCCATTGTTGCACACAAATACATTTGTGTGGCCCCGTAAATACTAAATGCTTTCTATTATACAAGAATAAAGTTGTAGTAAACCTCACCAACGTATATCAATTTCATAAAATGTAAAACAATTTAATATATTTAAAACGTACCACCAAAACATGTTTCACCGTATACAAGTATGTATAATAGAATACTTTTGTGTAGCCCTGGAAGTACTAAATGCTTTTATTATGCAACAATAAAGTTGTAGTAAACCTATACAACGTATATCAATTTCATAAAATGTGAAACAATTTAATATATTTAAAAAGTTCCCAAAAAAATGTTTCCCCGTATGAAACCATGTGTAATAGAATTCTTTTGTGTAGCCCTGTAAATACTAAATGCTTTCAATTATACAAAAATAAAGCTGTAGTAAACCTCACCGAAGTATATAAACTTCATAAAATATGAAACAATTTAATATAATTAAAACGCACCCGAAACAATGCTTCCCGCTATATCATTATGTAAATGAATACTTATTTTTGGACCTGTATATTAATAAAAAATATTCTTAGCACCACAGATTGTACAGAATGTATATTTTAGTATATATTTCAAAAATGCGCATGAATGGTATCCTATTTGAAAGTGTGTAACATCATTAAAATTCATTTCAAACTATTTTCCCCCCTTGACCGTAATGAAATGGAATACTTTTGATTGTTCCTACTATTGAACTATACATCCAATTTTCATAAAATTTGAAATGACGTGACAAAATTATGTAAAAATTATACATTTTAAATTTTAAGTGATCGGCTGGGTGGTTTTTCGTTGTTACATGCGGACAGACGGACGGATTGAACGACGACTATAGATGTTGCGTTTTTACATAATTACGATCACACCTAAACACTTGTTAAATCTGTCTTTAGATCAGGGAAGGGTAATGAATATAACCTCAACTTATGTATGTTAAATTTGTAATATATTCAAAACGCCCTCATGGGCGAAATATAAAAAAAAACAAGTTGGAAATTGCACGTAAAGTGTAGCAAATGAGGTGCGTTCGTACTATAACGAAGTTTTAAAATATTCAGATTTTGCTGGTATATTACAGCGTACTTTGGATACAGTATAGTGGTCGAAATCTTTGTGTTCCTGTAAATATGCAGGGTGTAATTTTTATTATACTTCATATTATACTTCATTCAATAATATATACATTAACGTATATCTTATTCATAAAATGTGAAGTAGTTTAATATAATTAAAACACGCCCCAAACAATGTTTCCCCGTATAACATTATTTAGTGGAATACATTTGTGTGGCCCTGTAATTTAATAATAAATATTCTTTGCATCCCAGATTGTACAGAATGTATATTTTGGTACATACTTCATAGATTCATGTCAGTTCTATTATGTTCAAATGAGTGTAACATTATTAAAATGCATTTGAAACTTTATTTTTGTCATTGATCGTAATGTAACGGAATACTTTTGATTGTCCCTGTAATTGATCTATGCATCCGATTTTCATAACATCTGAAATGACTCGACAAAATTATGTAATAATTATACGTTTTAAATTTCAAACGATTAAAATGCATTTGAAACTTTTTTTTCCCGTTGATCGCAATGTAACGGAATACTTTTGATTGTCCCTGCAATTGATCTATCCATCCGATTTTCATAAAATTTGAAATGACTCTACAAAATTATGTAATAATTATATATTTTAAATTTCAAACGATTCGGTTGTGTAGTTTTTGCGTTGTTATATTCGGACAGACAGACAGACGGACGGACTGAGCGACAACAATACGTGCTACGTATTTACATAATTACGAACGCACCTAAAAAGACTTTCATCTAAACAAATTCCCATTTTTTTAATTATGTCTTTCTCAAAACTCTTTCTCAAAATTTCTATTTTTGTTTGTAGGCTACTTTAAAATTAGATTTTTTAATTATCGAGACTCTGTATAAATTAACTGTACTTAACTATAAAGTTCGGAACAAGTACATTGCAGACATAGATCAACAATTTTAAAATTTAAGCAACTGTTGATGCTCCATGTTACTTAGATAAGGGGGGAAATTTTGGGTTTTGTGTAAAATATTTTTAATAGAGAACTGTAGCTTTAGAAAATATTTAAAATATTGATTTTGCAAATGTTTTTTAAAGACATAAATAGATCAATACTTTTACTTTCTGGTTGTTTCCAGAATTACACTGTGTTGACATTTTAAATAAACAAAAATATTTATTTAAATAATTCAACATTTTAAGTATGCATAAAAGAGCAATAATTTAATTTTTTTTATTAAATTTTCATCAAAAGATTGAAAAATCAGCAAGTGGAACCCAGTTTCCGGAGATCCCAAATGAAAAAATTGTCCTCATGGTTGTCAGGCTAACTCATGGTTCATTATTTGAAATTAATATTTGTAGGTATTAATTAAATGTGTCGGTAAATGAACGTCAAGCGTAGCAAATGAGGTATATTCTTACTATAACGAAGTTTTGAAAATATTCAGTTCTTAGTGTAATAGTATACCGTTACTTCTGATACTGTATAATAGCCGAAATATTTTGTGTGTTCATGTAAATACTATCTGTTTTCTAATATACAAAAAGTAACTTGTAGCAAATCTCAGCAATGCACTACCTGGCCATTGATTATCGTTCACTTGCGATTTTTGATATTTTGTTAAATATCTAGAAAAATACATGAGGGTCAATCCATTTCAAGTGGTCCAGAAAAAATTATTTTGGTCGCTCGACCATTTTTAAAAAATCTGAAATTTTTTGTACAACAACCCTAACATGACCTAAGTTCAAAATGACCGTTATTTTAATTTTACTATTTTTTCTTTGTGTATGGCGGCCATCTTTGTTTCATCGTGTTCAGCCATTTTCTCAGATACTAGGATACACAAAATTATAAATATCTCGTCTTTTATTTTACCAATTGAAATGGGGTTTGCAGGATTTTGTTCAAAATGAAATAGGCTAAATGTACAGTGGTAGAATAATTTTGAAAAATAAATTTTTACTGGTGAAATTTTAGCACAAAATTTAAGATTTTTTCCAAAATCTATCCATTTGCAAGAGGCAATTTTTTATGCAAGGAAAACTGTCAACCTTACGCAATTTTTTCTACAAATAGGTCAAAAGTGGGTATACTCATACACCAAGTCCCAGATCTGGGAGTTAATTTCTCTTTGCGAAAAAAATTCCGAAATTCTTCAAAAATTTCAAAAATCGCACTTTTTAGGCTTTGATATCTCTAGTGGGGCACGAGATAAAAATTTGAAATTCTGGCCTTTGATAGTACTGTGTAGTAGTGTTATGTACAAAAAATTTCAAGAAGGAGATTTGACTATAAGCGGATATATGACGTGGAGAATATGTGAAAACAAAACTGCCAAACTATTCTAACCTACTATGTAATTGTTCAACAAGACTGTCACCCTTACACAATTTTTTTCTACAAATAGGTCAAAAGTGTGTGTACTCATACACCAAGTCCCAGATCTGGGAGTTGATTTCTCTTTGAGAAAAAAATTCCGAAATTCGTCAAAAATTTCAAAAATCGCACTTTTTAGGATTTGATATCTCTGATGGAGCACGAGATAAAAATCTGAAATTCTGACCTTTGATAGTATTGTGTAGTAGTGTTATCTACAAAAAATTTAAAGAAGGAGATTTGACTATAAGCTGAGATACGGTGATTAAAAAATGTTAAGAAATGCTATTATGAGTACATTAGGAGAAATGAGATTAGTCTCATTTATTACAATATTTACACAGAAAATATCGTTTTTTGAAAACAGTTTAATAATAAATGTTTAATTTACAAAGATACTATATATGCTCAACAAAGAGCTTAACACTATTTACGAGAGATGTTATGAGTTCGACCAGTTACTGTTGTCAGTCCATATGACTGTTCTTTCTCAAAATTTTATTTGACGGCACCCAAGTCTTGTCATCCCTTGGTATCTTGAATGAAATTCTCTAGATTTAATAATTGAAGCCATGTCAACTCGATCAGTTGCAACCCATTTTCTGAAATTTACTTTTCTTGAAATGTGTACCGAGTAAAATTGTTGCAATAGCATTTGTAGCAGGTTTGTTCCTCTGGACAAATAGTGTATTGGCTTAGCATACATTCTGAATTGTTTAAATCACACAGACGCATTTGAAGAAGATATTTGTAATTAACATTTAACTTTGTACTATAAATAATTAATTTAAAATTTTGGAGGTATGAACAATTACTTAGAAGATTACCATAGTTTGGCAGCATTGTTTTCACATATTGTCCATGTCATATCTCAGCTTGTAGTCAAATCTCCTTCTTAAAATTTTTTGTACATAACACTACTACACAGTACTACTAAAAGCCAGAATTTCAGATTTTTATCTCGTGCTCCACCAGAGATATCAAAGCCTAAAAAGTGCGATTTTTGAAATTTTTGACGAATTTTGGAATTTTTTTCGCAAAGAGAAATCAACTTTTAGATCTGGGACTTGGTGTATGAGTACACGCACTTTTGAACTATTTGTAGAAAAAATTGTGTAAGGTTGACAGTCTTGTGGAACAATTACATAGTAGGTTACAATAGTTTGACAATATTATTTTTCACATATTGTCCATGTCATATCTCAGCTTGAAGTCAAATCTCCGTCTTGAAATTTTTTGTACATAACACTACTACACAATACTATCAAAGGCCAGAATTTCAAATTTTTATCTCGTGCCCCACCAGAGATATCAAAGCCTAAAAAGTGCGATTTTTGAAATTTTTGAAGAATTTCGGAATTTTTTTCGCAAAGAGAAATTAACTCCCAGATCTGGGACTTGGTGTATGAGTACACACACTTTTGACCTATTTGTAGAAAAAAAATGTGTAAGGTTGACAGTTTTCCTTGCATAAAAAATTTCCTCTTGCAAACGGATAGATTTTGGAAAAAATCTTAAATTTTGTGCTAAAATTTCACCTGTAAAAATTTATTTTCCAAAATTATTCTACCACCATACATTTAGCCTACTTTATTCTGAACAAAATGCTGCAAACCGCATTTCAATTGGTAAAATAAAAGACGAGATATTTACAATTTTGTGCATCCTAGTATCTGAGAAAATCGCTGCACACGATGAAGCAAAGATGGCCGCCATGCACAAAGAAAAAATAGTAAAATTAAAATAACGGTCATTTTGAACTTACGTCATGTTAGGGTTGTTGTACAAAAATTTTCAGATTTTTTAAAAATGGTCGAGCGACCAGTGCTGGACCACTTGAAATGGATTGACCCATGAGGAGTCATCTCGAAACTCTTAGTGTAAAAATATAATAGTATAAGTCATACATGTCCGTGAAGATTTTTTCCCGAACTTCATAGGAGACCGCCAACAAATTAAAAAAGAATGAATATCTTTTGAATAATCCTGTCAAAACTAATATAGCAAAAGCGTTGAAACTCTAGATTAGGATTGAGTGCATAATTGTAATACACTGTGTTCATTTTTATGCAAATAGCATGCATACTCGCAGAGTAATTAAGTTTTCTACAGGGTGATTCAGCTCGTCGGTGACAAACTTTAAGGATCGATAGAGCACACCTAGACGAACATTTTTGAATAGGGAATGTAGGGTCCCTGACGCGATGGTAAGGCGCTAGGCGCTTTCGAAAATTTGGGTGCCGAAATTCGAAACGTCATAAAAACTAGGGAAATGGTTAGATTTTCTTGCTTGTTGCGTCGAAATGATTCTGTTTGTTTAGACTTTCTTCAGTACCAATTTGATAAGCGTATCTCTTAAAACATGGATAGGGGGCGCTGCAGACTTTGGAGAGCTAGACAACAACTTTAAGCCCGTTATTTTGATAATTTAACACATGCTCGCCAAAGTTTATACTCTAACTTAAAGTTTGAACCCAAAAGTAGAGCCCTGCAAAAAGCGTAAGAGCCGGAATAAAATGTCAAAGTACAGGGTGGTCGAAACTCGAAGGCTCCTAAGAGATAAACAAACAGATTTCTTGACTTATGGCATGCATTTTCATGATTCTGTTTGCTGGGGCTCTCTTAAACTCAGTTGAACGGTACAAAAAGAAACATCGATAGGGGGCGCTTTGGGCAAAAAACATAATTCGTTGACATTTCTGACGCTAACTGGAAACGGGGCGCTACGATCAGTTAGTAATAATGAAAACACATTTTCTACCTCTGCTCAACACTTCTGAATAAATTTAGACCAAAAACATCAATGATACTGGAAATTTATTTACAAAAAATAACACTACAGAAGATGCTCGAAATTTCGACCTTGGGCCATGATGCAGGCTTCGCACCTCCGTCGCATTGAGGAGTGTGTGTTTCCAACAATGCCAGGAGTATCTCTGATCTGCCCTGCAGCTGCCACAATGCGCGCCACAAGTTCTTCAGCACTGCTGACAGGTGTATGGTATACCTCGGCCTTCAGGTAACCCCAAAGGAAGAAATCCAAGCAGGTGAGGTCTGGTGATCGGGCAGGCCAGTGAACTGGACCCCCACGCCCGATCCACCGCTGGCCATACCTTGCGTTTAGATGGAGACGCACGTCGTTCGTGTAATGGGCCGGAGCTCCATCGTGCTGGAACCACATCTGGCGACGCGAACCTTCGGGTACGTGCGCCTCCTCCAGAAGCTGCGGCAGCACTTGATCCAGGAAAATCAGGTAATTTCCACCTGTCAGCCGTTCAGGTAACAAATAAGGGCCAATGAGGCAATCCCCCAGAATGCCGGCCCACACATTTACTGAGAAACGCTCCTGGGCTGCTCGGCTTCTGGTTTCATGTGGATTTTCATCACACCACACATGACTGTTGTGGGCGTTCCACATTCCCTCCCGGCTGAAGGTGGACTCGTCCGTAAACAAAATGCTGTTTACAAAACGGGGATCCCTGGATCTCATCGCCAAGTACCATCTTGAGAATTCCACTCGAGGGCCAAAATCCTGCTCTCTGAGCAACTGCACCCGCTGGATGTGGTAGGGGTGCAGATTCCGGGAACGTAAGATGCGCCACGCAGTTGCTTGCGAAATGCCAACATGTCTGGCGATATCTCTCGTGCTAAGACCTGGGTTGTCCTCAACCAGGTTAAGCACAGCCTCTTCGTTGTCGGGGGTGCTCACTGATCGCTCCCGTTCAGGCCTGCCTCCGTCGAAAGATCCCGTTGTGGACAACCTCTGGTGTACTCGAGCGAAGAAGGCATGGCAGGGGATTTGCCTGTTGGGGTAACGCTCGGCGTACAACCGCTGTGCGGCTCGTCCATTACAACCAGCAGCGCCATACGCCAAATGCATGTCAGCCAATTCAGAGTTTGTGTACCGTTCCATCCTACTACCGATCTGCAGACAAGTAACCCGAAGCTTAAGTAGGTACCGCACGTTCAAAAGACGTGTCTGCGCATACAACTACGTCATCTCGCGTTGTCGTCTACGCATTACGTATCTTTTGCATATCGATATGGTACGATATCTTTTGCATAAATCAGCAAAAAGCACCTTATGCAAATTTTATTGCGCGCATTGTGCATGATTGAAACCAGCTATGTTTGTTAAAAAAAAAAAAAAAAAAAAAAAAAAAAAAAAAAAAAAAAACTGCAGTTTTAATAGCTTCTTATGATAAGTAAATTACTCTCTTGTTTTGTTTCTAACTGATCGTAGCGCCCCGTTTCCAGTTAGCGTCCGAAATGTCAACGAATTATGTTTTTTGCCCAAAGCGCCCCCTATCGATGTTTCTTTTTGTACCGTTCAACTGAGTTTCAGAGAGCCCCAGCAAACAGAATCATGAAAATGCATGCCATAAGTCAAGAAATCTGTTTGTTTATCTCTTAGGAGCCTTCGAGTTTCGACCACCCTGTACTTTGACATTTTATTCCGGCTCTTACGCTTTTTGCAGGGCTCTACTTTTGGGTTCAAACTTTAAGTTAGAGTATAAACTTTGGCGAGCATGTGTTAAATTATCAAAATAACGGGCTTAAAGTTGTTGTCTAGCTCTCCAAAGTCTGCAGCGCCCCCTATCCATGTTTTAAGAGATACGCTTATCAAATTGGTACTGAAGAAAGTCTAAACAAACAGAATCATTTCGACGCAACAAGCAAGAAAATCTAACCATTTCCCTAGTTTTTATGACGTTTCGAATTTCGGCACCCAAATTTTCGAAAGCGCCTAGCGCCTTACCATCGCGTCAGGGACCCTACATTCCCTATTCAAAAATGTTCGTCTAGGTGTGCTCTATCGATCCTTAAAGTTTGTCACCGACGAGCTGAATCACCCTGTATAAAAATGGTCCCAAATTTTTCCAAGATTTTTCTTTATAATTTTCAGAGTTCTTAATATAAAATAATATTTTTTTTTTCTGAAAATATGACAAATAACATTGTACACAATACCCTGTAATCAAATATAAAAAATAATAAAAATTGTACGAAAAATAAGAAGGTTTACTAAATAATTTTTTACTGCGCATGCTTCAACGATATCAAAATTTCATTTGCATATTGTGTTAGCTAAATATATAGAGCAACTTTTGTGAAAGTCTCAAAATCATAGCTTGAAAATTCTAAAAGTAATCGTCTATAGAAAAAGGACAAAATCCGTTGTTTCCAAAATGAAGCAAAAAAATAAGGGATTTTATCAAAATGCAGTAGTACGTCCCGTATTGTGTATTCTATATTGACACTAATCAATGAATATATGGATACAACCCCTCTTGTTTTTGCTTCATTTTGTGAATAACGGATTTTCAACTTATTCAATTGACGATTATTTTGATAATTTTCAAGTTATGATTTTGCGACTTTCACAAAAATTGCTCTATATATTTAGCTAACATAATATGCAAATGAAATTTTAATATCGTTGACGCATGCGCAGTGAAAAATTATTTAGTAAACCTACTCATTTTTCATACAATTTTTATTATCTTTCAATTCTGATTACAGAGTTAATGTGTGCAATGCTGTTTGTCATATTTTCAGAAAAAAATATTATTTTATGTTAAAAACTCTATGTTAATAAGGAAAAAACTTGGAAAAATTTGGAACCATTTTTATAAAAACCTCGATTACTCTGCGAGTATGGATGCTATTTGAATAAAAATTGACACACTGTATTACAATAATGCACTCAATCATAATCTAGAGTTTGGGCGCTTTTGCTACATTAGTTTTAACAGAGTTATTTAAAAGATATTCATTATAATTTAAATTGTTGACGGTCCCCTATGGGGTTTCGGGAAAAAATCTTCAAGGAGATGTATGACTTATACTATTATATTTATACTCTAAGAGTTTCGAGATGATTCCTCATGTATTTTTCTAGATATCTAACAAAATGTCTAAAATCGCAAGTGAACGATAATCAATGGCCAGGTAGTGTGTATATCAATTTCATAAAATGTCAAATAGTTTAATACAATTGAAACACGTCCCAAATAATATTCCTCGTATACCATTATGTAATGGAATGCTTTTGTGTGTACCTCTAAATTAATAACACATATTCTTTACACCACATATTCTACAGATTGAATATTTTAGTATATATTCCATAGATGAGTATGAATTTTATTATGTTCGAAAAAGTTTAACAGTATTAAATCGCACTTAAAAGTACTATTTTCTCATTGGCTGTAATGTAACGGAATACTTTCGATTGTCCCTGCAATTAAACTATACATCCGATTTTCATAAAATTTAAAATCTCACGACAAAATTATGCTACAATTATAAATTTTAAATTTCAAGTGATTCAGTTGGGCAGTTTTTTTTTCGCTGTCATATATGAATAGACAGACGGACGGACTAAACGACGACTTAAGGTGCTACATATTTGCATAATTTCGAACGCACCTAAAATGCAATTCTTTTCCGTTAGTGGATAAGTATAGCTCTGAAAGTTAGTGGATAAGTATAGCTCTAATTCGTGATTGAACGAATGATTCAAATAAAAAATGAAATTTGAATTTCCTCAGTGTTGTATGTAAAACAGAACAGTTTTTGGGTAAACTACGTAAAGCCTGAAAAAAAAAAAAAAAAAAAAAAAAAAAAAACAGCTAGTCAAACCTATTTTGTTGAAGTATGCAAAATTTCGATACGTTAGGTGCATTAGTGTTTGAAAAATCCTGTTTACTGATTTCAAAAAATAGTGTTTTTAATAAGAAACTGTTAAAGTTTTAATTAAGAATAAAACTTAATTATTTTTTAACTTACTTACAATCGTCATTTCCTGTTCCATAAAGCTAAGATCAAGCAGCAATTACTAAGCACAGAATATTCTTTTTCTCCGGCCTGAGACGAATTTTTGCTTCGTGAGTCGCAGTCTCATTTTTTGTTCTCATTAGGATGAGCGAAGCGAATCCTCTACTAGTCCACTCAAATTACAATTTGTCGTACGCTTTACAAAAAAACTATTCAATATTTTAACTTCAAATTAAACACAAAAATAAATTATGATCTGTAGATTTGCAGAATATAATTTTTTTTACAGTAAAACGTTAAAAAAATTATTATTTTAATTAATTTATTTTACATGCATTTCCAATACAGACGCATTTTAGCAAATAAATAAAAAATGAAACGCGTATATTTTCAGAAAAAAAAAGTTTAAATCATGGAGTAAATAATTATAGATAGAATCATGATTAATTTATTAAATAAAACTTGTTTTCATTATCCCGCAAAATCGTTTGCACAGATGACACTTAAACATTTAAAAAAAATTGTATTATGGATTTTTTTTTTTTTTTTTTTTTTTTGTAAACTGGCAACAAAATAATTGTAAACAAATAAAATTAATTCTTAAATTTGTTATATAAAGGAAAAATTAAAAGATCTGCGTGAAGTTGTTGGTTCAAGCTCTTTATAAATATTTTTGCGAAGGTCGTATTGTGGCTAAATAATATCGACTCATTAATCAGAAGGATTTATAGAAAAATAAGACTTTAATAAGTTCGCAAACACAACAATAATTATTCGTGAAAACGTCACTGCGAGAATGAGATAGCGCTTCGTTAAAAGGTAATTCCATTAATTGAGTTGCCATTCGCAGAAAGTAAAAAGTTCTCCCACGCGGAGAGAATTACAGCAATTCTCATACGCTAACATGTATAAAAACGAAGAAATTAAAATAAAATGTTTTACAGTTAAAAATTCATAGTATCAACGAAAGCAGATTTCAAATGTTTTTTCCAGAAAATAGGATTTTGAAGAAGTAACTTTCTTCAAGCTTTCTTCAAATATATTATTCTAAAATAGCTATCAAAGATTATCGGATGTTGATTACAAAGATTGGAAACATGCATATTTCAAACAATTAAAAAACACCTGTGGCTACTTGAAATTGTAAAAACATCTTTAAAAGAGCTTTTAGTAGAAAATTTTTTAAAAAAATTGTAAAAGTTTGCTTCGAAAATATCTTATTATGCCAGCTTTACATCATAAATAAAAAATTAAAATGCGCCAAAACATAAAATAACGTTTTTGTTTAATAAAGATGCAATAATAATAATAATATTAAAAAAATATTGTTACTTTCAAATATCTGTTTTATAAAATAATGCTTCGCGAATCCAGACAAAGCCTGGCTTTTGCTAGTTTATGAGTATCTTCTTTCACCTGGTACTCGCGTCCATTTTGGCCATGATTTATATCCATACCGAACTCCTATTTATGAGCAAGTCCTGATATTGCATGTTACGGTGTATCGAGAACTTTTAAGTGCAAATCTAGCTCTTTGTGTGAAATTTAATACATAAGTTTAATACTTTAAACAATGTATTGACACAAAAATACGTACAAGTAAAACTCCAAAAAATCACATAAGGCCGTTTTTTAGATATTCTGTGTGGAAATGAAATGAAGTGGTTTCAAACAACCCCAATGACATTAGCCAATACTTGGAACTATAAACAACGTTCTTTAAATCCATTTCCTGCTTTTTTTCACCGGGAAAGAGAATTAGAGTATTTTTGAAATGTCCTTTGTAAATTTTTCAGCTTTGTTTATAGATATGTGTGCGTCAAAATGTTGTTTAAAGTTTTTGGCTTGTGTATCAAGATTTTATTTGAGGTTTCGCATCATTAAATTAAATACGTTCCAAATTGAAGTGTTTTTTTTTTCGAATAAATCTGTATCCAAGTGGATAAACTGAAGCATTTAAAGTAGGTGGCGCTTAGAAAGTGATAGAAACGAACAGGAGAGACTATAAACAGTAGCTAAGGAGCTGCCTCAAAGAGACTATAAACAATAGCTAAGCAGCTGCCTCAGAGACACTATAAACAATAGCTAATCAGCGGCCTCAAAATACCCGCATTACTTCTGGCCAGTCTAGAATGAAGGAGGGGGGGGGGGTTCTCTTTCTTAGCCTTTTATTCCATTTATTCCGATCGACTTGAAAACTTGAAAATTTTTTCGGACATATTATACTATTAATTAAAAGAAATGATATATGTATATATTTAATACTAAACATTTTTCACCTTAATTCTAAATTAATTATTTTCAAATTCTAGTAATATCTAATTTTCCCCTTGTCTTTTTTATAATATCTTTCCATATTTATTTTAATTCCATATCCTTAATCAACGCTTTCTTTATTTTATTTTATTCTAAAAGACAATCTGTTAAAACAATTCTTTTTCTAAAATCCTATTACCTAAATTTAATCTTTTATCTGTTGCATAATATCTTTTTATTTACGTTCTAAAATATCATTCGATTACCCACAAATCTTTCTAGTGACGCCAGGAAATGGTTTACCCGATTTGTTCCTCCGATGGTCTGAAAGAATTGTTCCTTTTTCTCGCGGGGTAAGATTTCGCATTGCTTAAAGTATGTTTTCTAAATATTTAATTGGCAACTTAGGACTTTGCCACAAAAACCTGTATTCTAGCGCATGTTCGGTTATAACCTCATCACATTGGCTTCGGAGTGGATTATTCTACGCTTATCTAGAGATAATAAAACTCCAGTCAGGAGGCGTAAAAATCTTATCTCGCGAAGTTCTATGGTGAAAATGACATCTTTTACCTATAATGGCTGTATCTTACGCCGATATGAAATTTAAACCAACATGAGTGGAATTGTGGAGTACAAATGTTTGTTTCTTCTGTCTAATTTAAGTGGGAGAAAATTTATCAAAGAAAATTTATTCGTTGCTTTACGCCCTTGTGCCACACGAGTGACTGCTAAATCTATGAACGCTCTTGCAAAATGGCATGATTTAGAGATTAATTTTACATTTTTTGACAGTATTATAAATATTTACTTTCTGGGATTACATATATATATAGATTTTTTGAATTTTTAAAACCACATAATAAAAAATAATAAAAAAAAATGATAATTTTTTATACAAAATCTAGTTTTAGTCACGATAATTCACTAACAACTTTCGACAAAAACATTTGGTCTATCTTTCTAATTAATAAGTGGAAGTTTCATTGAGAGATTATTATTTGCTAAAAAAATAAATTCTAATCCCTTTTAAAATATTGAAAACACTTTCAAGTGTTTTAAAATTTTGCAAAAAATGTGTACGGAATTGCATAGAATTTCTTTCGAATAGCACCAAACTTAGAAGAATAACAGCTTCTGTAATATTTTATGCAATCAATTAAATCATAAAACATTTTCCTGATATGTTTTCTTAATTTTCTGAAAATATGAAATTTAAGCGTCATTTTATTTAGAATAATTTTTAAGTTATACATTGTCAAGAAAATATTTACATGCATGTAGTATTAGATTGCATTTTATTTTAAATGACAAATGATGCTTTAAAAAAAAACATGTGTACTAAAGTTTTCTGAAAAGTGCTAAAATTAAAAACCTCATTTATTTTTAAAGAATGCAAAAAATAATGATTTGGCGTTTACAAGGACAAATAAAAATTGACTGACAAATAATTTAACTTTTTGTTCAAATATGGTTGATAAAAATAGCAATTTAATTAGTTTTAAGAAAATTACCCTAAAGCATATCACATTCTTGTCTTTCTGACATTTTAGAGTAATTAAATATTAATTAGTTATAATTTTAATTAATTTTTAAGTAAGAAAAAATAGAAGCTTCTCAAAAAATTAATGACTTTGAAACTGCAAACATAAATATAATCACCTTATTTTCTATATGTATATATTTCCTCCTGCATCATTAAGAGATTGCACATTTAGCAAAAAGAATTAATTAAAATTTATCATGCTTTTTTTAAAACTATTTATTTTGAGAACAACAACAAAAAAAAAAAAAACCCGGTTGTAATTAAAAAGGAAAATATTTAAATAAAATATTGATCTTATATCATATATTTTAATAAAGAAAATGAAACGCTTGTACTTTATAAAAATAGCTTATACAAAATTCTAACTCTACGCTTTTTGTTTATATCATAGAGGGTTTTTGACCAAATTTAACGCAAATTTCAGAAAAATTGGCAAAATCTATTAAAAAATATATAGCACAATTGGAATATAAATATATTTAATACTTTATGAAATATGAGTAGTTTTATGAAATAATTTTTATCTGCGCATGCGCGAACGATAAAAACAATTCTTTTACATCATTTAATACTCAATTCTATGGAGTAACTTATAAAAAAAATCCAATCAAATATCGTGAAAATTCAAAAAGATATCATTATTATAAGTAAGCTGTTTTTACATTGCTCTCTAAAAACGGCTGAATGATAAGGGATTCTCCACAAAATGACATTTTTTATTAACTGACTTTTAGGAAAAAATTAGTACTATTTAATGAATACAATATTGCTGCTAATAAGTATCTTGACACCTGTGATAGAAAAGGAAAAGGGCTTTTATTCTTTTCCATCACAGATGTCAAGATACTTATTAACAGAAATATTGTATTAGATATTGTATACATTAAATACTAATTTTTTCCTAAAAGTCAGTCAATAAAAAATGTCAATTAAATGGAGAATCCCTTATCATTCAGCCGTTTTTAGAGAGCAATGTAAAAACAGCTTACTTATAATAATGATATCTTTTTGAATTTTCACGATATTTCATCGGATTTTTTTTATAAGTTACTCCATAGAATTGACTATTAAATGATGTAAAAGAATTGTTTTTATCGTTCGCGCATGCGCAGATAAAAATTATTTCATAAAACTACTCATATTTCATAAAATATTTAATATATTTATATTCCAATTGCGCTACATTTTTTCTACTGCATTTTGCCAATTTTTCTGAAATTTGCGTTAAATTTGGTCAAAAACCCAGCATGATATAAACAAAAAACATACCAGAATTTTTTGAATTTTTTAAAAAAATCGCTCTATCGCCATAAATATACATGCTATTCTCACAAAAATTAGTGTACATATTCTACTGTATTCATATATTTGTATTCTAAAGCGATAAGTCGTTTCGTGCATTTTCATGTACAGGGCGATCCCAAATATTTCTATTATTCTTTGTTTTTTTGCCGGCCCCCTAATTACCCGCTTAACAAATGAATGTAAATAAATATAAAGTGAAACATAATCTTTATATTTCTGAAGTTCCAGAAGAATCCGACCAGTATATTTTTAAATATTTGACAAAATGTCAAAAACTGAAAGTGTACAAATACTTTTTGGTAGATAGTGTATAAATTTCACAATATTTTCATAAAACTAATTAAATTTAGAAGAAATAAGCAATACGGTAATATAAATTAAAAACCGGTTTTACCAAATGAGAGAATAGTTTTCTAAACATTCTACTAGAAATTTCGAATAATATATAAATATATTTTTTAAGCAGAGAGTATATATTAATGAATTATGCCATTCAATAATTCTGGTAATTAATTTATTTAAAAAATTCGTACTTCTGCTCATTACGTATTAATAAAAGTGTTTGAATTATTATAAATATTAAGTGACTTAAGATGTGCCTAGCAAATATGGAAACTTGACGCTGTTGAAGTGAAAGGTTTTTGCACTGGTTAGTAAAATTTACTAACCATTTAAAAGATAATATAAAGTTATGAAACATATTAAAGAAAAATACAAGTGAAACATACAACATATACAAATTTTATTTAAACAAGAAGATTTGGAATAAACCATACTTCAATCCATGTTTATTGCCCTCAAGAGTGGCAGTCGAGCCTATGGAAACTTGATGCTCTTGAAGGAAAATGTTTTTTGATTTAGTAAATTTTACGAAAGCAATGGTATATATTTTTAAAAAATTACAAGTGAAACATTAAACTTATTTAAGTTTTATTTAAACAAGATTATGAATAAACCCTACCTAATTCCATTTTTTCTGTCCTAGAGAGTGTTCGCTGCCAAATGCAAACATGTGCCTATTGAAACTTGACGTTCTTGAAGAAAAATGTTCTTTGCACGGCTTAATAAATTTTACAAAAGCAATATAAAGTAATGAAGTGTTTTTGTTTAATTACAAGTGAAAAATTAAACTTATTTAAGTTTTATTTAAACGTGAAAATTTGGGATAAACCCTGCCTATTTCCATTTTTTCTGCTTTAGAGAATGTTCATGGCCAAATGCAAAAATGTGCCTATGGAAACTTGACATTCTTGAAGTAAAATGTTCTTTGCACTGCTTCGTAAATTGTACTAAAAATTGATATAAATAATGTAAAGTATTGAAACAAATTTATAAAAGAAATTACAAGTGAAATATAGAACGTATAAAAGTATTATTTAAACAAAAGGCTTTGGGATAAACCCTACTTCATTCCATGTTTTCTGCTCTAGAGATAGTCCATGACCTAACGCAAGATGTTCCTATGCTATAAGAATTCCAAGATGTCCCTATGGAAAAACTGAGATTCTTGAAATAAAATGTTCATCGCACTTCTTAGAAAATTTTAATTAAAAACGATATAAGGGATGAAATATATTTATAAAATAATTACAAGTGAAAAATAGAACGCACAAATGTCCAATTAAAACAAGAAGATTTGAAATAGACCAAGCCTCATTTCATATTTATTGTCCTAGAGTGTGTTCATGGCCTAATTCAAAGATGTGCCTATGAAAACTTGATGCTCTTGAACTAAAAAATTCTTTACACTTCTTAGTAAATTTTCCTAAAAATTTACAACAGTAATATAAAGTGATGAAACAGTTGAAAAATATGCAAGTGCAACATAGAACATATAACAGTTTTTTTAAAACAAGAAAATTTGGAATAAACCCTACCTCATTCCATGTTTTCTGCCCTAGAGAGTGTCCATGGCCTACTGCAAAGATACCTATGAAAACTTGACGTTTTTGATCTAAAATATTCTTTGCACTTCTTAGTAAATCTTAATAAAAATGACATGAGTAAAATAAAGTAATGAAACATATTTTTATAAAGTACTAGTAAAACATACGAGTCTTTGTATTAATACCACCCACTGTCACGATTCTGGCAGTTTGAGCTTTAGCTAAATCATAAAATTTTTATGACCTTAGGTGACCGGGAGGGACACTATGCTCTACAGACCTGGTTCTCTTGTCTGAACTGTCCCTCTCAGGCTAACAAAATATATAAAAGCTTTATTTAAACAAGAAGTTTAGGAATAAGTCTTACCTCAGTCCAAGTTTTCAGCCCTAGATATTGTCCATGGCCTAATTCAATGATATGCCTATGGAAACTTGACTTTCTTGAAGTAAAGTGTTATTTACACTGCTTAGTAAATTTTACTAATAATTTACAGTAATAATATAAATTAATAAAGTCTATTTTAAAAAAATGGAAATGCAACATAGAACATATAAAAGTTTTACTTAAACAAGAAGATTTGGAATAAACCCTACCCCATTCCACGTGTCTTGCCCTAGACAGTGTCCATTATGTAATTCAAAGACGTGCCTATGAAAATTCGACATTTTTGAAGTAAAATGTTTTTTTCACTGCTTAGAAAATTTTACTAAAATTGACATAAGCAATATGAAATAATGAAACATATTTTTTAAAAATGCAAGTGAAACATAGAACATATAAAAGTTTTATTTAAACAAGAATATTAGGAATAAACCCTATCTCATTCCAAATTTTCTGCTCTAGAGACTGTCCATGGTCTACTGCAATGATGTGCCTGTGAAAACTTGACGCTCTTGAAGTAAAATGTTCTTTACACTGCTTATTAAATTTTACTAAAAAATTACAACAGTAATATAAAGTAATGAAACATATATATATTTTTAAAAAAAGCACGTGAAACATAGTGAAACATAGAACGTATAAAAGTTTTATTTAAAGAAGAAGATTTGGAAAAAATCCTATCTCACTTCATGTTTTTTGCCCTAGAGATTGTCCAGAACCCAATGCAAAGATGTGTCTATAGAATCTTGACGCCCAAGAAGTAAATTGTTCTTTGCATTGCTTAGGAAATTTTACAAAAAATACTAAAGTAATATAAAGTAATGAAATATATATAAAACAAATGCAAGTGAAACATAAAACATATGCAAATTGTATTTAAACAAGAAGGTTTGGGAAAAAAGCTCTTCCATGTTTACGCCCGTAGAGTGTGTTCATTGCCTAAGGATCTGAAACATAGAACGTATAAAACTTTTATTTAAAGAACAAGATTTGGTATAAATCTTACCTCATTTCTTGTTTTTTCCCCCTAGAGATTGGCTATGGCCTAATGCAAAGATGTGGCTATGGAATCTTTACGCCCAAGAATTAAATTGTTCTACACATTGGTTAGGAAACTTTACAAAACATTACAAAAGTAGTATAAAGTAATGAAATATATTTTTAAAAAATACAATTGAAACATAAAACTTATACAAGTTGTATTTAAACAAGAAGGTTTGGAAGAAACCCTACCTCATTCCATGTTTTCTCCCCTAGAGTATGTCCATGGCCTAGAGCAAAGATGTGTCTATGGAAAAATTTATGTTCTTGAAGTAATATGTTCTTTGCTCTGTATAGTAAATTTTACAAAAAAAATTACAAAAGTAATATAAAGTAATGAATTATATATTTTAAAATACATTACAAGTGAAACACAGAACATGTAAAATGAAACCATCATTTTCCCATGTAAA
The DNA here is from genome assembly GCA_964019185.1 of Maratus speculifer. Lineage (NCBI taxonomy): Eukaryota > Metazoa > Arthropoda > Arachnida > Araneae > Salticidae > Maratus > Maratus speculifer. The sequence continues at coordinate 104,971,219 of OZ025297.1, forward strand.
TATAACTGATGCCCAGAGTCGAGATTTTATTCCACAGACGATAATTTTATTTTTTTTTAAATATTATTTAGCTAATTTATAATCGATTCAGAATTTCAAATATCCTGCAAACGATTTTGCAGACGAATAATTTTAACAGAAAAAGAAATGAATTTATTGATATGCACACATATCGAATGTTGAAGGAGGGAAAATAAATAAATAAATAAATAAATATATTGATATTTTTTGAAAGGTATAGTTTTGGAATAAACTTAATAAGACTTTCTATAAAAACATAGAAAAAATGAGTTTTATTTGGAATATTAAGAAATAAAGTTTAATTAAGAATATTTTTAATTTAGAGCCATCGTTTTAAGTTTACACACATTGGAATAAATGTCTTTTAAGGCGAATTAAGAATTTATATCGTTTCCATTAAGATTAATAGATTAGATCTAGAAACAAGGTTTTAATTTAAAAAGTTGAACTAAGTACATAATATTGCTAAAAGGAAATTAATATAGTATAAAGGATAATTTTTGAGAAAAAAATAAAATTTGTAATATTATCGCCCCCCCCCCTCCCCAAAATTTTGTATGAAATTGATAGTTAAATAAAACTACAAGTTCAGACAACAGAAATCTAATAACTTAGAAAAGTTACATTTTGGAATAAAACTATCAAACCCAGGAAGCTAAGAGGTGGAAGAAAATGAAAATTGACGCAATATAAAAAATATTAGCGATTTAAAAAAATAGTTAAGAGCAAATTAAATCGAATTAAGATTAGGTAGGAGCATTTCCCAGAGAGAAATACAATAATGTTACAATATCACTTACCATTTGTAAGTGCATAGGAGATAATACATACAATAACAGTAAATAAGTTTTAAATATTAATAAGCAAGCAATATTAAAAATATAATAAAAACAATAAAAACACTTTCTCATGGAGGTTTAAATATTTACAATAACTTAATAAATAGTTTATAACAAAGTCTTTTCCAAAATTTACTGAATACACTCTCTTTAATTAAAGATCCTCAAATCTAGTTTAATCTTCGGTTTTAATCTTAAGTTTTAATTCTATGTTGATCCAACATCTTTTAATAATATATTAATTTTTTCTTTTAATAATATATCAATTTTTTATAATAAATAACATCACCCCCAATATCAATAATAAATAATGTAGAAAAATTTAAATAATAATAATAACAACAATAATAATAAGTAGTATAATAAGACTCAAAATTTATAGCAACAATAGTAATAATTCTTCATATCCTAATATTTCTCAATAAAAGTATAATTAATACTATACTTCACTATAGAAATTACAATGATAATAAGAATAAAACAAGTGTACAATCAAATGAAAGTATCACAGTTTGTTTATTGTTCATAGGAAAAATATTGGTTGAGGATAAAAATAATTACATAGCAATTAAAGAATTTTCTTATCTTCTAATAGCATAAGAAAGTATTTTTTGATAGCCGAAAGTATACATAATAATATTAATAATAATAATTCCAAAATCCAAATTAAATTAAATCTAACTATTTAGAAAATGGACTCTCAACCAATATTTCCTTACAATAATTCCTCTCTGATACTCTTTTACAAAATTGTCAAATTTGGTAACATGTTTTCAAATGCCAAATGTAGAGTAATGTTTTATCTACACATGGTTTATAAACTTTAATAATAAAACAAATAGGAATAAAAATGTCAATCTTAATTGAGAAATGAAAAAAAATAATTTGCTTTTTGAAAAACTTTTAATATCTGCAGTTTTCACAATCACTGAAAATCACACATTGAGTTACAGGTTTGAGTAAAATCATCAAATTTTATAACTGTTTTCGAATGAATATCTGTTGAATAAATAGCATAATACTGATGTAAAATAAATGAGTAAATATAATTAGAAATAAATACACTTAAAATTAATTTATCAACATCAATTTCAAAGCTTTTACAATCAAAGTGTACACCTTATGCCTGCATAAGGAGCCCAGTTTAACCCCAAAAGCTCCCAAAAACAAGTAATATTTTTATTGGCCACCAAGAACATACCTGCTAATGTTGAAAATTATGGTGATAAAATATATTAAAGAATAAGAAGTAAAATTTAATCTATTGTCTTGACTTTAGTTTGATCTAGTGATTGTGATTGTACCTGAGGTTTTGTTTGTTTTTTGGGTTGCTCATGAAACAGTTTAAAATCATCGGGTGAAAAATGGGGTCTTAATTTAGAAACTTGCACAATAACTGATGTCCTGTCTCAAAATTAAATTTATCTATTTCATAAGTTACATCAGAAGGTTTATTTATAATTTCGTATGGTCCAGAGAAAGTAGGTTGTAATTTTCGAGTGTTAGGGTATTTAAATTCTTCATAAATTACAGTCTTGTATCTTTAATGGGGATTCGACAAAATTTCGATCATAGTCTGTTACTTTTAAGGTGAAATTCACGAGTTCGCGCTTTCGCAATTTTGAGGGCTTTGTCTACTGGTTATGTTTACATTCTAGTTGTCTCACACAGAATTATTATCCACACTTTAAAAAAATCTGAATCAGAATAATTGCGAAAATTGTAACTATATTTTGCTATTAACTTTAACCAGAAATTGTATCTAATAAAAATAAAAATTATAAATATCATAGTTATACCTTAAATTAGGATCAACTTTTCAATTCTATAATTTTATAAATCATAAACAGATTCAAAAATTTTATTTATGGGTAATTTCACACTTAAAATCACAAAATTTACGGAAAAATTAATTATATTTATCAGTCAAATCTCTAGCAGCAGCTTCCTACAGTTCCATCTTTCTTACTGAATTTAAATAAATTAAAGAATCCGGGAACTAAAGCTCACTGCCACCAGAAATTTTAACAAATAAAAGAAAAAAAAACATAAATGTTAACTTAGTTTTCTAGCTCAAGTATCTAGTAGTAGGAACATTATGATGAAAATATTGCATTCTGAGAATAGTTCTTGATAACTAACAAATATCAATAAATTAGAAAATGTACTTTTTAAAAATAAACTTGAGCTTCTAAGTCCTTTTATACTTCATTATTATTACAAGATTATCTTTAATCGTTCATAAAATAATCAAAATAGTCTTTAATAAGCAACAGTAAATATGTAGAACATCATACTCCTCAATTAAATCCTTAAGAAATGACATGTTTTCTCTCCAACAAGTAATAATAATAATAATAATAATAATAATTAAAATAATAATACTCATAAATAGGTAAGTAAATAAGACTCACAGACAAATATTCTAATAAATAAACCTGACAAACAGAGAAAAATTAATCTAAATAAATACATAAAATATACTTTCCATCAATCATAAAAAGAATAGAAATAATAATCAAAACATTTAATAAAATAACTTACAGTTCATGAAAAATCTTCAATAAAATCCATTCTTCATTAAATTCCTCATCAAATACCGTTCGCATACTCACCACTTTGAAATCATTAATTAAAAAAAAATTGTTAATTTTCATCAGTTACACATAAACAGCAAAAAGGTAGAATATCAGGCCTCAGGAATTCACGAGATACTTCGAAGAAATCTTTCAAACCACTCGCACAGAAAGCTATTTAATATTAAAATTTCCTCTGTTATATTCTCTCGAGGAATCAAAAGATAATGCAATTCTTTCAGATTAGCATCTTTCCAAGCACAGACGTGAAGTTCTTTAACAGGAACACCCTTTTTTTCACTTCATTCATTCCACAGATTCAGTTTGCAATCCGAAAATGTCACATAGAGTACCATTCTTCGCTCCTGTCACATAATTAATCCTGTCGACTAAATAAAAGACTGTGACTTTAAAAGTTAGGAGCCAGAAGCATCATCGCCGGTTTCCAATTTCACAGAACAGAAGTCATGGCAAGCGAGAAAAAAAGTAAATAAATGTAGAAGATACTTTAAATTACTCATTGGCTGCTACAAGTTAATTTATTAAACTGTAGTCATGGGAGAGGGAAAAGCTCCCTTTGCAAACTGTCTTTAACGGAAACATCAAAAGAATATTCCATCATTATTTCCTCAAGCCGTACTCATAGAAGAAAAATCCAAGAATTCTCCTTCTCACCTCAAGGCTTCCTTTTTGAATCTAAAAACAAAGTTCTAGAAAATTCTCTACTCTCTAACCATCATTTTTTGATGTAAATATAACTCATGACCAGAGTCGAGATTTTTATTCTACAGGCGATAATTTTATTTTAAAAAAATATTATTTAACTAATTTATAATCGTCTCAGAATTTCAAATATCCTGCAAACGAAGTGGGCAGACAGTTAATTTTAAGAGAAAAAGAAAAGAAATGAATTTATTGATATGCACACATATCGAATGTTGAAGGAGGGAAAATAAATAAATAAAAATAATGATATTTTTTGAAAGGTATGGTTTTGGAATAAATTTAATAAGAATTTCTTTAAAAGGGTTGATAAAAACATGGAAAAATGAGTTTTATTTGGAATATTAAGAGATAAAGTTTAATTAAGAATATTTTTAATTTAGAGCCATCTCTTTAAATTCACGCATATTGGAATAAATTTTTTTTAAGGCAAATGAAGAATTTATATCGGTTCCATAAAGATTAATAGATTAGATCTAGAAACAAGATTTTAATTTAATAAGTTGAACTAAGTCTGGAATATTGTTATAAAGAAACTAATATAGTATAAAGGTTAATTTTTGAGGAAAAAAATAAAATTTGTAATACTATATATATATATATATATATATATATATATATACATAAATTAAATCCATCGAAAAATAAAGAATTTAACTTCCGGTACCGGGATTCGAACAAAGAACCTCCTGATTACTAGCGAGTTATCCTTTACATCTAAACTGTGGTATCCTACACAAAAAAACAACAACATTGAAATTAAGATTCTTTTATAAGTTTTAAATCGCAAAAATCATCAGATCATATTAATAAAAAGTAATTTAACTAAAATAATAGACATTTTGAAAAAAAATAGTATTTGGCACTGTTTGACACCAGGTATTCAGTTGTATATACACAAAAGTTGAAGTCTCTGACTTATACCGTTTTTGTATACTGAATCTAAGACGGACAGACAGACCATGGACAGAAATGACCAGGATTTTGTCAGGTGAACGAAACCCTAAAAACGTTTTATTTTTAAATTTGTTGCTATTTAATTTCAGTTTTGTGCATTATCGCACATTTATTAAGTGTTGTAACAATCATGTAAGTTTCCTTCTACAATTTTAAAGGAAAGAAATACCGTAAAATACAATAAAAAACCTAACTTTATTTAATCAATTACTAACGGGATCATCCTATATCTATAAAACTTTGCAATTATTGAAATGCATGTACTGCTACATAAGAAAACATTTAATCTTCATTTATATAAAATATATGTAAATATATTATTGTATTTTTAGTTTTAAAAAAAATATCATTTTCTGAAAATTCATATTGGAGTTTGACGCATAGTAATTTTCGTTACAAAATATTTCTTGGCATTTACTTTAAAAAATCCTCACTACCTTCATAAAAAGTTTTAGTTTTCTTTTCAATTCCCTTTCTAGTATATATTTCAGACTATATCACTGATACCTGTGTTAAAAAATTCTTTTCTTCAAACTCTTTACTGAGTAGAGGCTTTCAGCTGTCGAAGAAAGAAAAGCGGAATGCTGTAAAAATGTACTGACTACTTTTTGCGTGTTTTAGATAACTTTATAGATTTGAAAAGTATTTCAAAATGTGTTAGCCGCATAATTTTAGTTGAATATAGAATTTATGAACAATTTCTATGCAAATTTTATTGATTTTACCAGAACTTGCCTCAGAGGGATTAGTCGAAGCGATATTGCTGAGAAAATAAATATAATAATTTGCGATAAATAAAGAAAAAAAGATGTTGTCTTTAAAGGCCATATTTCGAATCGTAGAATTACAAAATATTAAACATAAATTAATGTGCACTTTTTAAAGGAAAGTAAACAAGAGATCCATGCAAGATTCCATGCATGGGTTCAAAATTGAAAATGCGCAATTCGTTAAAAGTAATACAAAAAATAATACACTAAATTATCTTATATCGGAATTTTACATCTTTGAAATGGTGTTAAGAGCATACACAAACGCTCGCATCGATTTGAGTTACTTTAACCTTTCTACCCTGAATGGGTCTAATCGACCCATTTCTATTATTTATATCATAATAGCTCCGTCGGGTTTTAACTAAGAGCTCTTATATTTTAAGTATTCCTCAAACAGATAAATATCTTCAGTTTATAATTTTTTTAGACTTCCGAAATTATTTTTTTAGCCAAAATAAAAAAAGTCACATTTTACCTGAATGGGTCTAATCGACCCATATCACTAATCGCATATAAATGCATGGAAAACAATTAGATTTTTCAATACCATTGTGGAAATGCCATGTTCCATGCCATTGTGGAAAATGTTTAATCAAAATAAAAGTTTTAGTTTCTCCGATCTGTATTGTAATCAGAGATTAGTGTATTGACTCTGCGTCATATGCAAATTTCCTCCTTGCGCCCCAATCGAGTTTTTTTTTGGGGGGGGGAGGATTCCCAGAACGGTTTTTTTTGCGTGCATAACATGTCCGTTTCTTGCGATACACGTACGGTTCCAACGCTCTTTAGGGGTTTGGCATGCGCTGAGCATTTTGCGATGAAAAAAATGGGTGTTGCAATTGGAAATTTTCGAGTTTCTGTAACTATAACCGTAACCGTGAGCGCCATTTTGTTGTCGTTCGCAGAATCTGGAACTCATACCTCTGAATAGCTATATCTGAAATTTCATTTTGATTGGTTGAGCGGACTGGCCGCTAGAGCTCCATGTATCGGCAAAGTTTTTTTATGACCACCCTGTATTTTCTTCATTATTCGGGTTTCAAAAAGATATGACATTTGTTTCATATGTGCCGAAAAAAAACAAATCGGTAATCCTCCTTTCAACTATGCATCATGAGACCAAAGTTTCAAATGGAGAAAGAAAAGAAACCGGAAATAATTTTATATTATAATGTAACTAAATGTGGAGTAGCTACTACTGATAAATTGGCTGCTGCATATACATGCAAAAGGGGCACTAGGCGATGGCCTGTGTGTTTATTTTACAATTTAATTGATCTAGCTGCAATAAATGCATTTGTTGTTTTTATGCATGTAAATCCTTCTTGCAATCAAAACAAACTATACAAAAGGCGGCTTTTTCTAAAGGAACTTGGGAAACAGTTGACCGAACCTCACAGAGATATTAGGATGAAACAAAATATCCGAATAACCATAAAGAAGCAATTGGCTACCGCAGCAGGTGAAAAAAAAGAAAGTATTAGTTCAGCTAAACGTGGAAGATGTAAAGAATGTAGTCCAAACAGAGATCGAAAAACGCAGACGAGATGTACTTCATGCTTATCTTTTCTTTGCCAGGAGCATGTAAATATGTACTGTAAATCTCGTTTATCATAAAAAATGTATCAAAACAATGGAAATAAAACAAATTTCTAATGTACATTTTTTATTATTATTTTTAAAATTATTGCTTATACAAACAAGGCATTGCAAGGAAGAGGGGGAGGGGGTGCAGTTAAAGTGGGAGGGGGGGGGGGTTATAAAATATGTTGGTCTCTAATAGTGAATACAAAAATAATATCTAAAATAAAGCTAGTTAAAAATACTTGTTTTGAGGTAGAATAAATAAAAAGAAGTAAACTGGGTCTAATCGACCCATTCAGGTAAAACGTAACTTTTTTTTCAACAGGGTAGGAAGGTTAAATGACAAAAAGTATGATGTTTGATGAGAATGGACTATAATCTATACGGTGTGTGCATCATTTGATAGTTAATATTGTTGAATATATGTTTTTATGGATGCAATGAGGTTGTCGATAAGAATTATGAAATTATTTCTTCAAAAACAGATATACAGTCAAACCTCGTTAACATGAACATCATTAACGTGAATTACTTTTAACATGAGCTGTTTTCACAGTTCCCTATAAAAGACGAATACAAAGATTTGATACTAATAATATGAATTACTGTTAACAAAGTCCCAAACATATCAACAGTGGCATGCAACGTGTCATTAGAGCGTATTCCATATAGAGTCAGGTGAGGTAATTATAGCCAGGGGGTAATTATGTCCACTCCTAATGGCAAGAAGTGTAAGTGAAACTCTTATTTCACGCTCAATTACTACCTCACAATGTATTTTCATTTCAGACATTCTTTATCACTAGGCTAAAGTATTTTTGATATCCAAATAGCAATTTGGAAAAAGTCTACTAAAATACTTAATAAGCGGATTTGTCAGTTTCGAGTTCTAATGGTTTTAATTACCTCCAAATAAATATTTATAGGCAGGTATTAAGAGTAAATATAGTATTCATAGTTTCCCCACTAGTATTCTTAATTGCTCCAAATTTTTGGGAATATGAGTTTTTGTCAGGGCAATTATAACCATCCTTTTAACTTAAAAAAAAATAAGGGCTATGAGAATTAAAACTTTTAAGATGTGTTCTTAAAGAATAAAAGTTACTTCCTATGAACTAAAAATACCCCTTTTCCAAATGGAAACAAATAATAAAATAAGAAAGATTCAATTTATGTAATCATAATCACCTCTCCCGAGCCTAGGTTGATTGGATATAAATGGAGAGTGCATATTGGCAACTACATACGCTGTATTGTTTTGTTTTCAAATACATTATGCATAAGGAGAGCTGTGTTTTGCGTGTATAAAAAAGGAATTTGCAATGATTGCAGCATAAAGTATGACACGCGATCCGAATGTATCGTCTGCATAATCTTTGAAATGCCGAAGTGTCATTTGAAGTATGTTACAAATCGATACTTAATATAATTTTCTTCTTTATTTAAACTCTTCCGTTGAAATCACTTTACATTTTTAAGGCATATGGAACATAAAATGTGTGAAATGTTTCTTTTTAATTCTCAGTTCAAAAATAGAGTTAAAAAGTATATGGTGCCAAAAATTCTGGACCTGGAAGGTTTTAAAATATATACTTTAAACACTGGGTTGTACATAGATTATATCGCCTCGTTCTTGAAATGTGTTTTTTAATCTTTAGCACACTTTTCTAAAACTCTATACTGTACAATTGAAACTTTCCAAAATAATCTAACTATATATATATATATATATATAACTAAGACTATAAGTCTGAGAGAATTGTTTTTAAATAATGAAAAATATTTTCTTAAGATTTTTAGTATATAAAATTTTTTTTAGTAAAATAACTTTAATTTTATTTCTTTTCAGCCAAGATGAAATTGGCATCGTATTATTATCAATTTTATGTTTTCTGACACCAAAAGAAATTTTATTGTGATATACCGGGTGATCCAAAAGTCAGGACGAACTTTAAAAAAGAATTATTCGAAAACGAATCAAGATACAAAGAACAGTTTGCACTAAACAGATGGAAAATAAACTGGGTTTGTGTGTCTTAAATGCTTTCAAATTTTTTTTTTTCATTTGTAAAACATATTTTGGTGCATTAAATCACTATAGCGTCATCTGTTGGTCCCCAACAGAACTATTTTTTTGGTTGTCACACAAAACCCAGTTTCTCTTTACATCCTCTTGGTTCAAACTGTATCTTTGTATCTTGATTCGTTTTCAAATTATTCATTTTTAAAGTTCGTCCTGACTTTTGGTTCACCCTGCATTTAACAGTTTTTTAGAAAAGTAAACCGACCAGGCACATTGTCCAGAAATTTTCATAGACATATCTGAATAGTTAATTAGTTCTTTAAAACAAATTTACAAAGGAAATTAATTTATTTGGATTTCTATATGGCATATAATATGAATAGTTATTATAAAAAAATATCATTTCTATCTCTATTTTATTTAAATACATTATGTTAAATATTTATCAAAAGCTGCTTTATTATACCTGTCGAGATGTTCCATGGCTCTTAACCCCTCGATAAAAAGCGACCAGTATACGTGCCGCATAAGATGCTTAGATATCTTGTTTATTCTCACCAGTAAATGTTTATTGCACATTTTGCCTATTTAATCCGAAATAATTCACGATTCAATTTTGCAAAAATTTCAGCCTTAAATAACTGGTGAATACAGATTAAAAATTCTGTAAAAAACCCTCCCCCTTCCCCCCCGATGGGGTTAAGACTGCTGGGTTACTAGTACTCCGAATTCATTCTGTAATGTTAAGTCAGTGGATATTTTAATACATTTTTATACTTAAAATATTTCCTCAGGCATTTAATATTTTTAAATTCTTTTTTCAGTGTTCTCTTCTTTAATCATGTCAATCTTTTTTCTTAGTTTTCGAAATATGTATAAAAGCTACACTTAATTTTGTATAAAGTGTTAAAATTTTTCTCATTTTTGTTGGTTTTAAAAACATAAAATATTAAATTGAGCATAAATTTTAGAAATATTTTGAAAAATGAGAAAAAAAGAGATATATCTTTTAAGAACAAAACATTGAAAAAAAAGAAATAAAAAACATTTCCTGAGGAAATATTTTAAATATAAAAATGCATCAAACGCATATAGACTTAGCATTATTGAGGGGAATTTGGAAAATAGATGACCAACAGCCTTAAGTGCTATTTACTACTTGTTCTTTTTAAACAGTGTTACTGAAAACACACTTTACCTGTTTAGCGATTCTCCTTTCGGATGTGTAAAAAAAAATTCTTTTGTCATCTATTAAACAATCCACGAGGTTGAATTATAAAGAAACCTTTTATATTGAATGCGATTAAGATATCAGCTACAATTTAGATCTAAGTTCTCTTATGACGAGCAGCAATTAATGACAGATGCGTGAATGAGATTGTTTATTGCATAACTATTGCATTACACAATGCATTCCAGTATCTACCGTATCACAAACATTCCAGTAGAATGATTAATCCAAACAGGAATCATATTGTACTCGCTGATAGATGCATTTCAATAATATATTGAAGGAAAATAAGAGATTAGATCTACACAGCAACGGCAATTTGAAACTTAACCGTTAATTTCCTGATAGTCTGATAGAGATACATCATTTTTTGCAGTATGAGAAAAATTTTCAATGATTAATGTCATAATTAAAATAATAATAATAATAGAATTGTAATTTATTCTTTATTAATCAAGCGATACGTAACGCAATGATCTCAAAATTTTCTAAAATAATATTATTGTACTAAAAATTGTTTCATTTTTTCTGCTTAAAATGACTGTTAATTGGTGTTTCTATCTTAAATAGAACAGGAAATATTAATGTTTTCGTTTATGTTTGTTTTGAAAATTTCATGAAATTATAAGCTTTAAGCAATATCTGTCATAAAAACAACTTCAGTCTTGAATCATTAAAGATAAATGCTTCAAACTTTGAACATGTCTTTTTTCCATTGATTAAATTTCCTTTTGATTCAACAAATTAAAAAAAATACTTTTGAAATTAATTGAAATGAATACTTCATTATTTTGTTTTTAAAATTTTACATTATTATTTTTTTTAATTTGATATCAAAATTGAAGCTTATGTATTTATATTTAGTTAAATAAAAAAATTGAATTCTACTAATAATATATCCAATTATAACAATTTTAAATAACCAGACTATTTCAAAAAATGTTATATTTTAAACAAAAAAAAAAATAGGAGAATTATTATCAGCTGATTTTGTTTACAAATAATATGGCTAACCATCATTTTTGTTTCGTTAAACAAATAAAAATTACTTTAAAATGTGTCCCTTACCCTCTTATAAGCTTTTTATTTTTTTCTAAGATTTTACTTCAGAACTCAAAAATGATGATGCCTTGGATACTTTTTTACTGTTTACCCAAGCTCTATTTCACCTAAATAAACTCTGATTATTCATGAAATTCATGTACGTTGTTCTGGATACTGTAGAGTGATCATTATTGATAATGAAAAGTGTAGCATTTATAGTTTAATTACAGAGAAAATCAAAATATTTCAGTTACGTTACGGGTAATTAGAAAAAAATGTTTCATTGCATTTTAATTATGTTCGACAATTGTATTGATATGTATATATAATTGACATAAATATATAATGTTTTGTACGAAGCATATGTACGAATAAAGTGTTTTTAAAGTTACAGCTAGGTTTTTTTATATGCTCTTAAATTAGTCTTTTCAAACTAGAATAGCAAAATCTAAAGAATTAATAGAATATTTAGTATACATTGGAAATTTTTACTTGTGATGCTTGATGTTAATGTATGATGAGTATGAAAATGACTAACAAATAGAACATTAGACATTAATTTTAAACGAAAAAAATATAAATAAATTTGCCATAAAACCTTTCAAATTAATATCAAAATGTTTGCAACTGCTCTCACAACATCAAACTTTGTGTAACTATAAACTATATATAAAATAGATAAATAAATAAATAAAGTATAAATAGCAAGTACAAATATTCCAGCTTTTGTATGGAAAGAGCTTCACTTGACATTTAGAATAACATTTATTCTAGCGCCTAAATAATTTCTGAAAAAACTTCCTATCTTTTAAAGTTATAAAAAGTAAACTATGAATGTCGTATAAATTCCTAGTTCGACAGATATATTTTTTAACGTTCTAGAATAAATGGCATTTAAGTGCTGAATTTAAAATGAATGATGACACATGTTTTTCTTAATTATTTTCTAGCATAATCCTCTAAACAACTTCGTAATGTAATACATTTCTATCTCATGTAATGGAATTTTGTTTTTGTGAAAACAAACTGGTGAAGTGGATTTACAGCAAATAATTTTGTAAAAGTAATAAAACCTTTCTATCTTTTAAACTTTTTAAAAAGTGAACTGCGAATGTTGTATAAATTCCAAGTGAGACGGATACATTTTTTAACGTTCTAAAAAATGGTATTCGAGCGCTGAATTTAAAAATGATGATGACATAAGTTTTTCGAATTCATTTCTCTCATAATCTTCTAAATAACTTCGTAACGTAATGCATTTCTATCTCATGTAATGGAATTGTGCTTTTATGAAAATAAACTGGCGAAGTAGATTTACAGTGGGAATTTAATGCCTGTGACACTAAACCGGAAAATTTTACTAAAAATGCGTGTAAGATATTATTTTTATCTTTAAGGTAAAGTGCCTTACTATCGTCCCACAGTTTCTTTTAGAGCTCTGGAAGTTTTAATTTTCAGTGAAAATCTATCAAATTTGGGTTTTGTATAGACTAACTATTCAGACATATAGAAACAAGGACAAATGTTGCAAAAAAAAAAAAAAAAAAAAAAAAAAAAAAATTAACAATACGAAAAAAGGTTTTTCTAAAGTATTTCGATCTGAAAAAAAAATAAAAAAAAATGTCCCATTTTTTTTTCCAAAAAACCAAGGATTAACTTATAACTAAATCAAGATTATTTTTAAAATAAATAATTAACTTAATTTACTTTAATTTAAGATACTATTAATCCTAATAGTAAATAATAGCATCAATAATGCCATAAGAAAAACGTTATACATCCAAGCAATGGGAACATATAAATAGTACATTGTTTTTGGCTCCTGAGCATGTTTTGTGTGACTATGTGCTGCAATGAAGGTATTGAACCCATTGTTCCCCATGTTTATCATGAGTAAAACAGTTCAAGCAAGTAAAGCACTCTGCATCATTCTCGTCATCATCGCTTGTATTATCATCATGATAAATTTCAACAGAAGAATCATTTTCGTCATCAATGATGTTAGGTAGGTCCTGTTTGAAATTTTAACACGGTGGATTTATTAACTTCCCCTTGAGAGTGGTAGTTGTCAGAAGTTATTTTCAGCTGAGCGTTTTTTCTACGCCTGGGAATTTTTCACTTTGTTTTTATGCGGAGATCCAGTGATGAATATTGCTGAACCTCCTCGGGGAGAAAATGCTGGTGTGATCTGTGGCACTTCCTTGATCTCTTTAGGGCTGATGGCAGCAGCAGTTTTCTGAACGTGACTGCTTGACGATGATTGATCAGATGATGGTTGGGAGCACTGAAAAGCGTTCCTAATTTCGTTCCCGGTACGAAAATAAGAACTGAAATCGGGACAAAATTGGAACAACACCACATCCCAATATGCCAAAGCTTCAGTTCTTGTAAAATAAACTGAACATTGTAAAACTCACTATATTCTACTCTTAACATCTTACCTTCGTAGAATACATGAATTGAATATGAAATAAATACTTGCGGAAAAGTAAATATCGTTCTATAAATGACGTAGCAAGAACTTAGATCTTCTAATAATAGGAAATCATTTATTAATAACACACGGATTCGTCTTGGCGAGTGAAATTTTCACTTCTGAATCCTTTTATCTTCTGTTCATTTTAATTTGCGTAATCAGTGGCGCACTTTAAAATTAGTGGAGAAATGAATGGGTAAGAAATTTGGGAAGGGACGGAATATGGACGCTTTACCTTATATTTGTTTCCTTATTTAAAAAGTATCTTTAGTTTATGCGTATTTGCAATAATGCTTCAGTTTATGTTAATACAAAAACATTACAATGCAATATTAATTAAGTGAAAATATCATGTAAAGGTGGAAACACTTTTAAAACAGATTGACTAATAGTTTTTTTTTTTTTTTTTTTTTTTTTTTTTTTTTTTTTTTTTTTTTTTTACAAAAAATAAATAAATAAGATTAGAAAAGAAAAGATTAAAAGTGTTAAACAGATTCACGCTTTATTATGTTTTTCCACTACCCTATATGCATATATAATATATTTTTTAAAGAATATATAGCAATAAAGTTACAGCTAGGCTAATTTTCTAGGCTTTTAAATTATTTCTTACAAAAAAAAAATAGTAAAATCTAAAGAATTAAAGACTATTTTGTATACATTGGAAATTTTCGATGTTTGTTAAAAAAAAGAAAAAAAAAATGTATTGTGAGTGCGCAAAATATATCACAAATAGAACACTTGGCGTTAAATTCAAATGAAGAAAAAATTGAATACAATCGATATAAAAACACACAAATTAATATCAAAATTTTACAGTTCCTTACACAACTTCAAGATTTGTTTAAATATAAACTATACATGAATTAAATAAATGAGTAAATTAATAAACGTTTACTTCAGAAATACTAATATTCCATTTTTGGTATGGATCACTTCGAAAAACATTTATTCTAGCACTTAAACAATTTCTGTAAAAGAATAAAACATTTCTATCTTTTAAACTTTTTAAAAGTAAACCACTGCGAATGCTATATAAATTCCAAGTGTGACGGATATATTGTTTCACTTTCTAGTATAAATGGCATTTGAGTACTGAATTTAAAAATATGGATGGAACAAGCTTTTCGAATTGATTTCTATCATAATCCTCTAAATAACTTCGCAATGTAATGTATTTCTATTTCACTAAATGGAATTGTGCTTTTGTGCAAACAAATTGGTGAAGTGAATGTACATCAAGGGATTTAGTGTTTGTTACAGTAAACAGGAAAACTTTACTGAAAATGTACATAAGTTATTTTTATTTTTAATTTTGCTTCCTTATTTTAAAGGTATCTTTAATTTATATCGTATTTACAATAATGCTTGAATGATGAAAATTAATAAACAAATAAAGGAAAACTAAAATAAATAAATAAAAACTTAAAGCTGGCGATTAATAAGGAAAAAATTCGTAACATCAATAATACACAAGATATTAAATTCGCATAAATTAGTAATCAATTTTCAAAGATAGGTGTTTTTTTTATTATTACCCTATTTGTATTTATAATATTTTTAAAGGGATATATAAGTGTAAATCATTTTTAAATTAACAGCTAGACTATTTTTCTAAGCTTTTAAATTCTTCTTCCAAATAAGAAAAGAAGAATCTAAAGAATTAACAGAGTATTTAGCATTCACTGGATATTTTCAAAGTGTGATAGCTGCAGGAGAAAAAAATGCATTATGAAGGCGAGAAAGATTTCAAAAATAGAACATTGGTCATTAAATTCAATTGAAGTTTTAAATAAAATCGGCATAAAAGCACAAAAACTAATATCAAAATGTTTATAAATGCTCCCACAACTTCAAACTTTCTATGATTATAAACTACATCAATATATGCTGCGGGATTACTAATATTCCAACTTTTGTATGGACAACTTAAGTGGATAAAAAAGCTTCACTAGACATTTAGAAAAACATTTATTCTAGCACTTAAACAATATCTGTAAAAGTAATAAAACCTTCCTACCTTTTAAACTTTTTAAAAGTAAACAACTCATATTGAGGAATAAATTCCAAATGGAACGGATATGTTTTTTAACGTTTTAGGATAAATGGCATTTCAGTACTGAATTTAAAAATAGTGATGACTAAGTTTTTCGAATTCATTTCTATCATTATCCACCAAATAACTTCGCAATGTAATGATTTCTATCTTGCGTAAAGAAATTGTAATTTTGTGAAAACAATTTGGTGAAGTGCATTTAGAGTTTTTCTCAGTAAACCGAAAAGCCCTATTAAACATGCGCATAAGATATTATTTTTAGCTTTAAATTTGATTCCTTGTTTAAAAGATATATCTTTAATTTAAGTTGTATCTACAACAATGAGTGCAGTTTATGTTGACGCAAAATCATTCCAATGCAATATTATTTAGATGAAAATGTTATGTAAAGGGGGGGGGGGGGAGCGCTTTTAAAAAAGTTTGTCAAGTAGATTTTACAAAGAAAAATAAATCAATTTGTTAAAAAGATAAACGCTTTTTCATGTTTTTCCTTTACGCGATATGTATATATAATATTTTTTAAAAAGAAAATATACGAACAAAAGTTACTACAAGGCTAATTTACTAGACATTTAAAATATTTCTTTCAAAGAACAATAGAAAAATTTAAAGAATTAATAGAATAATCGGTATACATTGGAAATTTTCGATGTTTGTAAAAAAAAATAAATAATAATAATAATAATAATAATAATATGAGTGCGCAAATAATGTCACAAATAGAACTTTAGGCGTTAAATTCAAATGAAGAAAAAATGAATAAAATCGCCTTAAAAACAGGCAAATCACAATAAAAATGCTTACAAATGCTCAAACAACTTCAAACTTTACGTAAATAAATACTATGCGTAAAATAAATTTAAAAAATGTATACAGATGTTTACGGAAATACAAATAATCCAGCTTTTGTATGGAACACTTAAGTGTATGAAAATAGTTTCACTAGACATTTATAAAAACACTTATTCTAGAGCTTAAACAATTTCTGTAAAAAAAATAAAACCTTTCTATCATTTAAATCTTTTTTTAAGAAAACTGCGAATGACGGATAAATTCCAAGTGAGACGAATATATTTTTTCACTATCTAGAATAAATGACATTTCAGTACTGAATTAAAAAATAGTGATAACATAAGTTTTTTAAAGTTTACAAAGATAACATAAGTTTTTTAACATAAGTTTTGTAATGTAATGCATATCTATCTCCCGTAATGAAATTGAGGTTTTATGAAAACAAGCTGGAGAAGTGGATTTACAGCAAAGAATTTAGTAAAAGCAATAAATCCTTTTTATCTTTTAAACTTTTTAAAAAGTGAACAGCGAATTATATGTAAATTCCAAGTGAGACGGATATACAGGGTGATTCAAAAAAGATGGGAAAAGTTTTAAGGGGTAATAGTATGCATCAAGACAAACAACATTAAATAGGAAACCAAGTTTCCCAAGCGTTTTCCAAAGGCGATAGCCGCCATTAAAGTTTAGGGTCCATAATTTCATATAATTATAAAAAACGGAAAAATTGGTCGATTGATTTGCTGTTTTCACTAAAACTATCCTTTATGTTGGTATTTTCTTGAAAATAAATTATAAAGATAAATTCCGAAAAATGTCGATAGAGGTCGCTTTACACTTTGGAGTAACGAACAACTGTTTTTTGCCGTTATTTTTTGTATCTCATTAAATAGTTTCGCAGGCTTAGACTTAAACTTAAATTTAGAGCTCAAAATCTGAATAGTTGGGAGTGGTTAAGTAGCACAAACTGAACTGTGTTCAGGGGTTCAAATTTCAAATGATTATAAAAAACGGAAAAATTGGTCTTCGAATTTATTTCTATCATAATCCTCTAAATAACGTCGTAATGTAATGCATTTCTATTTCGCATAATGGTATTGTCCTTTTGTGAAAACAAACTGGTGAAGTGGATTTACAGGAAATAATTTAGTGCTGTTGACAATAAATCGGAAAATTTTATTGAAAATGCACATAAGATATTATTTTTAGCTTTCAAGTTGTTTCCTTACTTAAAAGATATTTTTATGTCGTATTTACAATGATGCTTGAATGATGAAATGAAACAAATAAATAAAGAAAAAATAAAGAAAATTTAAAATTAAAGCCGGGGATTAATAAGAAAAAATTCGTAATTTCGTCACTTCATAAGATGTGAAATACACATAAATTTGTAACCAACTTTCTTGATATTATCTAAGAATTTCATACTAACAAATTCTTAATAAAGCCAACAATTACAGGATAAAAATATTTTGAGTGCGCAAATTATATCTTAAATAGAACATGAGGCATTAAATTCAAGTGAAGAAAAAATTGAATAAGATCGTAATAAAATCACAGAAATTAATATCATAATGTTTATAAATCCTCACACAAATTCAAACAGTGTGTAAATTAAATTATAGATAAATTAAATATATAAGTAAATAAATAAACTTACACATCGGAAATACAAATATTTCAGCTTTTGAATGGACCACTTAAGTGTATGAAGAAAGCTTCACTAGATATTTAGAAAAACATTTATTCCAGCGCTTAAATAATTTCTGTAAAATAAATAAAGCCTTTCTATCTTTTAAACTTTTAAAAAGTAAACTGAGAATGATGTATAAATTCCAAGTGATACGGATATATTTTTTCAGTTTCTAGAATAAATAGCAATTGAGTACTGAATTTAAAAATAGATGACACAAGTTTTCGAATTCATTTCCATGATAATCCTCTAAATAACTTCGTAATGTATAGCTATCTCCAGTATTGTGCTTTTTTGAAAACAAACTGATCAAGTGGTTTTAAAGCAAGGGATTTTATGCTTTTGGGAATGAACCGGAAAACTTTACTGAAAATTAGGTATTTTTTTCCTTATTTAAAATGTATCTTTAATTTACCTTGTATTTACATTGATGCTTGTATGATGAAAGAAAATAAATATTTAATTAAAAATTAAAGAATAATAAAAGCGAATAGACGGGAATTACTAAAAAAAAATCGTAACTTTGTAAATTCACAAGATGAGAAATCCACTTAAACCAATTTTTATCATATTATCTAAGAATTTCATATTAACAAATTCTTCATCAGACAAACTCATACATGGAAAAAAAGATAGAAAAAAGAATTATCGCATCAACATGATTCTGGAAAAACTAGTTCTTAAAAAATAAAGAACTAATTTAACTAATAAATCCTAATTGGTAGGTATTTTTTCACGATCTAGAAAAAATTGCCTTTAAGTACTGAATTTAAAAAATAATGATGACACATGTTTTTCGAATTCATTTCTTTCATAATCCTCTAAATATCTTCGTAATGTAATGCATTTCAATCTCGTTTAATGGAAATGTGCTTTGGTGAAAACAAACAGGTGAAGTGGATTTACAGCAAGGGATTAAGTTCTTTTGACAATAAACCGAAAAACTTTCCTGTAAATGTACATAAGATATTATTTTGAACCATGATTTTGTTTCTTTATTTAAAAGGTATCTTTAATTTATGTCTTATTTAGAATGATGCTTTAGTTTATGTTAATACAAAATTATTCCAATGCAGTTTTATTTAAATAAAAATGTCATGTAAACGGAGAGGCGCTTTTAAAACAATGTTTCCAGTTGTTTTGTATAAAATAAATAAATAAATAAAATTCATTAAAAGATAAATACGCACTTTTTATATTTTTCCAATACCCGATAAGCATACATAATAATTTTTTTAAAGAATATATACGAACAAATTCTTTTAAAAGTTGCAACTAGGCTATTTTTCTAGTCTGGCTTTTAAATTATTTCTTTCAAAGAATGGCAAAAAATAAAAATAAAAATAATAGACTATTTAGTATGCATTAGAAATTTTCGATGTTTGAAAAAAAAAAAAAAAAAAAAAGATTGATAAATAAATGAAAATTAATATGAGTGCGCAAATTATATCATAAATAGAACATTATACGTTAAATTCAAGTAAAGAAAAAATTGAATAAAATCGCCCTAAAAGCATACAAATTAACATCGAAATATTTGCAAAAACTTCAAATTTTGTGTAAATATAAACTACTTATGAAATAAATAAATAAGTAAATAAATAAACGTATACGTCGGAAATACAAATATTTCCGCTTCTGTGTAAACAATTTAAGTATATGCAAAGAGCTTTTACTAAACCTTTAGAAAAGCGTTTATTCTAGTGCTTAAACAATTTCTGTAAAACTAATAAAACCTTTTGTATCTTTTAAAGCTTTTTAAAAGTAAACTGCGAATGATGTATAAATTCCAAGTGAGATGGATTTATTTTTTAACGTTCTAGAATAAATGACATTTGAGAACTAATTTTAAAGATAGTGATGATATAAGTTTTTGAATTCATTTCTATCATAATGCTCTAAATAACTTCAAATGTAATGCATTTTTGTCTTACTTAATGGTTTTTTTGTTAGAGACGGCCAATTATCTATACGTGCGATAGAAGCCATAAGGGGGGTCCGTATGGGGCTTCCTAAGGGAACCTAGCCCGTAATTACACAAGGAAATCCAAGGTTCGAAGAAAATCTCGGGGAAACTCAGAACGGCTTGGCCGACGGTCGCGATTAGGTTCGATCTCAGCACCTACCGTCTCCCAGTTTGGAAGTCAGAACCTCTCGGCCACAGGTGGGGCCTTATTTAATGAATAGTGCTTTAGTGAAAACAAACTGGTAAAGTGGATTTACAGCGCAGGATTTAGTGCTTTTGACTGTAAACCCGAAAATTTTACTAAAAATGCGCATAAGATATTATTTTCCACTTTAAATTTGTTTCCTTATTTAAAAGGTATGTTTACAATAATGCTGCAGGTTACGTCGTTAATATAAAATCACTCAGGGTTTTATAGATTAGATGCATTTAAATGGAAATGCATCTAATGGGGACGCGCTTTTAAAAAGTTTGTCTGGTAGTGCTGTGGAACCTCGGTTATCCGAGCTAATTGGGACTACTAGTACTTTTGCTATCTGAAATCTCGTTTAATAGAAATTATCAATACAAACTCGCCATGCTCGTGAATTTATTATCACTTACAATAAAAAAATAATAGAACTTTTTTAATTTATAAAAATAAACTTACACAAAAGTTTGTTTCGCAACTCGACGAATTTAAAAATAGAAACAACTATTAGTAGTAAATTTTAAAAAGCAAATTTTTTAAAACTATAATAAGTTATAAAGATGCATTTTCAAAAGGACAAAAATCTCAAAAAATGCATTTAAAAAAATTTAAATTGTATAAATTTGTTCAATTTACCTTTTTTTTATTTAAAATGTCTGTAATCGTTCGTTGAAGAAGCCCAGATTTTTTATCACTGGCTACTTGATCACACCAATTTTTAACCAACAGAAGATCTATCAGCTTAATATCACTTCTTTGCATCAAATACACAAAAATACAAGTGATAAAGGTTCAAAGTGATAGGAACGATCATGCAATTTTCTAAATAAAATATATAATTATATTAATCCAGATATGAACCATATTAGTTTATTTTACCCAAGTAAATACTCAATGTATACATAAAAATACATTCTAAAATAATTGTTACAAATGTAATATGATACGTTATATTTTTACTCGATATGCACTGGGGGCAAAATGATGAAAACGCAACATAATTTTCTAAATTATAGAAATATTGCATACCAGTTGGGCTTCTTTTGTGTTTAATTATTTCATTCAACATTGAAGCATAGAGTTTAAATAGTTTTAAATTGGTTCAGGTGACAAAACACGTCATATATTCCAAGTTATGGATTTTAATTCTGCTTTCGAGCTATACTGCGCTATTTGGCTAGTTTTCAGTATATATCTTGTTATAAAATACCTCAAGCATTGTTCATGGGATTTAGATTTGGACCACACGCTGACCAATCAAGTTTGAGAGTCTTCTTTATCTTCAAACCACTTTTTTTGTCTTTTTTTCTGAGTGAATTTAGGCATTGTCTTGTTGAATTTTTCGTAAAAGTAGATAACTTTTTCACTCAGGTTCAACAAAGGACATTCTAATTCGCGAATACTGGTATTTCAATTTTGTTTATCTATCTACGAAAGGAATTATAAGCTTATCTACCGTGGAAAAAGTCGCCCAAATAATGAGGGGACTTCCACCTAATTGACCCGTAGAAAGTATGTCTTGTTCATTTTGAAGGCCATGAAAATATGGATAAATATATTCTAGAATATCGAAATTAAACTTTTTTCAGCACTGGAGATAGACTTAAACCATTTCGTCAGTTGCTTGAGGTGGTTCTCTGCAAAAAGAAAGCGACTTTTTTACTGTCATATGTTACACGCGACCATCGAAGGGATTTTACATTTTAAAGAACTCGAGGCAGATTTATTGTTCTTCGTACGGTTGATACTGATGCTGGCGTCTCTATCTGGCTTTTAAATTCATTTGCTGTCACTAATTTGCTTGGAACCTTGGGAATAAACAAACTTTTGGATTATTTTGAAAGAAATTTTTTATCTCTCTATAAAACTTGTAGTTACATAAATAGTTGCATTCTACAAGAAATTCAAAATGATACTCTTTGGAAGTTTTATTTCATCAATAATTCTTTGAAGGTACATTTCAATGTTGTTATAAGCTAGAATTTGCCCTCTTTCGAAGTCACAAAGAATTTTGATTCACCCTATAATCCAAATGTTTTGTAAACTAAACGAAAGTGCTCAGAAACTCTTTTTAATGCGTTTTTAATTGATATGCAATAATATCTGCCAGTCACTTTATGCGGTTTTAGAAATATCGACTGCATTCTTATCGATTTGCTCCTGTGTAAATTTAGCAAAATGCATATTTTAAAAATGATTAAAAATATATATGCAATTTTATGCCTGTTGAAGGTGCTGTGTTAATTCTTCCGGGACATCCTGGCCAGTTTGAATGTTTGACTTCATTTTGCAGGCCTAGGGCCAATCCCAAACCCATGCCGACCTCTAAGAATAGATGGTTGAACTGATAGTCTACTAAAAAGTGGGTTTTTTTCAAAGTTCGTTTACAAAAGTAAATAAAATCTCAGACTTCATTACTGGTTCGGTTAACAGAAAGCTCAATTAATAGAAGCTTTGTTAATCAAAATGCTACTGTACTTTAAAAATGAATTATCATTGCTGCCGTAAAGCTCATTTTATATAAAAAAAATTTATAACCATAAAATATTAACAACAAAAGGTCTTTTTCGCTAGGCATAAACAGATTTGCAAAGACATCAAAATAAGAAGTTAAATTCTGAAATTTGATGATAGATACAGCAATAATGGTAAAAATGTTGAAATGACACAATGATTTACAAAGTATTGACAAAGCAGTAGGTTTATTGTGTTTAGTATAATTGCAAAATTTTACTGGTTTTTGTACCCCCAATTTTACATAGAAACTAGCGGACCCGACAGACGTTGTCCTGGCACCGACTTTAAAAATCAAATAAATGTACATAAATATAATAATACGCATGATAAATACTACTCTCTTAATTTAATTTCTTATTACAATTATGTAAGGAAATTATTTTTCACTTTGCAGTAGTTTTTTTAGTCGGTTCAATTTTTGATTTAAAAGTTTATTTTTCTCTTTTTAGTTAAAAGTTAACGATTTTCTGAAGTCGGTTAGTTAAAATTATAATACAGAAAAAATTATTGTAAATTATACACGTATGTCAGGAGCGGGGTCGAACACACTATCTCTTTCTTGGAGAACCAGAGATTAAATATGTCGCCTTAGATCACTCAGCCCTTCTGTCAGCACTACATTCAGAGAATTTATTCAACAGTTATAATTAGCAAAAAATCATTAATTATTAAAATCATCATAATCAATAATCATTAATCATTAAAATAATAATTAATCATTAAAAATCATTAATCTATTAGTTTTTGCTTAATTACTAAAAAAATACTGAATCAATTTCGATGAAATGTGAATCAAAACCCTTCTAGAATCCACTGGAATACGCTCAAAAAAATTCATTCAAATCTGTCCAGTTGTTTTGGAGGGGTTCAGTGACATACACACGCACAGAAGAGTTATATTTATAAAGATTTGTCACTTATTTAATAAAACACATTACAACTAATTAAGACAAAAATTTTATTAAATGATTGGGATAAGAAAGCCTAAAAGTTCGTAAGTAGGCTTTATTAATCATTTATATTTTCAGTAAGACAAATTTTCTGATACCACGACAAGTTTTGAAGTAATGATATGCATTCAATAGTTTTTTAGAAAAATGTACCAACTGACATATTATCTATAAAATTTTATAGAGTTATGTAAAAATTTAATTAATTCTTGAAAACAAATTCATGAATGACATTAATTTCGTTTTATTTATATATGAACAAAATATTATTGTTGTAAAGTTTGAAACAACCTGAGTAGAAAAAGCGAAGAATAAATATTGAAGAAAGAACGTTGAACAATTAGAGTTTTAAATTTATCTATTTTTTCATAATGTAAATTATGTTATTATAATTTTATTTTGTGATAAAGTATTAAATATTGAAAATCCATTAAATTAAATCTTATTTTATGTTGAAAGAATATGTTTGACACAATTTACAAAGTATAAAATCTTGTTTTTAAATAATTGCACTTATTTTCTATATTAAAGCGTTCGTTGACAAAGAAAATGCGTATTATATTCAAATGAGTACGGATCAATCTTTAATATGATTGATGAGCACCAAAATTTTCTTTTTTTACTGAAATATGAAGGGGAAGTTCTGTGGATTATTTAGAAGATATAAATAATGGATGTACTTGACACGAAGGAATTTGAAATCTTATCAAGTTATCGCTTTTCTCCTGTGGATTATTTTTTTCCTGAATGTAAGATATGAAAAATATCTGGAAGTAATATTTCTATTGATTACTTACAAAATAATATTTTATGCTATAAGATGTAACATAATATTTAACCCTTCATATTATAGTGTTGTTTGAATAGAGTCATACATACTCCTATAAACCAATTTATACATTAAATTATTTTCTTTTGAGTAAATATAAAATATAGGACGGAATGAAAATTTCGCCTTGCTCTTAACATAAAATGTATAATATGAACTTTAAAATGTTCAGGCTTACTTAAAAGGCGACTAAATAATCAACTATAGATGTTAAAAGTTAGTTTTATTTAAAAACATCTTAGTACTTTCAACCCTTTAAACAGGTTCTTCCTCAGAGAATATTTCCTTTTATAAATTCTCATTAATAATAAATCATTCAACAATTCTTATTAATAAACTCATTCATGAATTTAATTTTCATGAAAATATCAAAAAAGTAAACCATAAAGAAATGATATACAAAAAGTTTAACTATTTCCCTGGTCTATATGAAAAATTAAGATATGCTCTACTGAAACACAATATAAATTTAATAGCCTGTCCACCAAAGAAATTAAAAGAAGTAATTTTTACAAAAAACAATTCAATACCGGAAGTTGAACTAGCTGGTGTATATACTCTCCCTTTTAAAACTGACTACAAAAAATTAATGGAATACATCAGGAAAACTAACAGAAAACTCATAAAAAAGTAAAAGAACATAAAGCAGATATAAAATTTTGTCACAAATCTACTGCTCTCTCACGTTTATATCTCAAGCAGAATATCACAATAGATTTTGATCATACGGAAATCATATTCCCAACATCCAATTATTACTTATCCATTATAAGAGATTCCATAGAAATCCTATGCAAAAGCAATAAAGTGTGTAATAGTACCCTATCTTATAATATACCGAGTTTATGGTTTAACATCTTAAAAGCAAAATCCTGACAATTTGTAAAAATGACGTATTAAAATTTCATGGTACAACAATCAATTATTCTTTTTTACCGTTCACCTAAAATACTACTGATTCAATCTTCAAGCCACGAGTCTCGTTCATTTTTCAAAACGAAATGTTATATTTGCATTTATAAAGGAAAATATTCTCTGAGGAAGAAACTGTTTAAAGGTTTGAAAGTACTTAGATGTTTTTTTAAAAAAATTAATTGCATGTGCCCTTAATTAGATAAATAAGTGGCTTGCTACAATCATTTTATGCACTAAATATTGTTGTTCTGAGAAGTAAATAATGAAAGAAAGAATGTCGACAAATGCGAATTTTTAATTTCTTTTTCAAAATATAAATTACGTTTCACTAAATTTATTGAACGATCAAGTGTGAAACATTTAGAATACAATAAACTAAATTTTATTTCAGTAAATAAATAAATACAATGCTAAATTCACTTTTTACAAAGATAAATTTTAAAATGTCACTATATGTAAGCTACTTAAAAAGATGACAAAAAGTATTTTTTATTTTTTTTAATTACTTTAATTTTTATTACTTTCAACAGTGAACACAACCTTCGTCTGAAAATACAAAAAAAAAAAAAAAAAAAAAAAAAAAAAACTTATTAATGCTTTATTTTTCAAATATCATGCAGCTGATGTCCAAAAGGAGTGAAACTGAAAATCAATTTTTAGATCCAGAAAACACTAGGAAAATGTAGAAAAAAAAGTTACTTGTTTCATGATTCTTTAAAATAATTACTTGAAGAATCATAAAACAAGTAATATTCCATTTTCCTCAATATCTTAGTTTTGAAATGTTTCCCACTTCTAAAAATTGACTTTCACTTTCACTCCTTCTTAAAACCAGCTCCGTGACATTTTAAAAATAAGACGTTAATAACAGTATTTTTATTTCTATGACGAAGGCTTTGTTTACAGTTGAAAGTACTAAGAATTAATGTAATTTAGCATTTTTTAAATATTTTTGTCATCTTTTTAAATAGTTCACATATAGTTAGAATTATATTACAACACAATATTTTAAAGTTCAAATCTTATTTTATTTTGGAATTTTATTTTTCACAAAATATACAAAGTATAGTATTTTGTTTTCGAATTATCTCTTATTTTCCCCTTTGAAGTGCTCGCTAACAAAGAAAATATTGCATTCAAGTGAGTACGGATCAATCTTTAGTATGATTGATGAGCATCAAAATTTTCTGTCTTTAGTGAAATATGAAGAAGAAATTCTGTAGATTATTTAGAAGATATAAATAATGGAATTACTTGATACGAAGGAGCTTGAAATCTTAGCACGTTATCGTTCTTCTCCTGTAGCTTACTTTTTTCTTGAATGTAAGATAGGAAAATTATTCGGAAGTTTTATTCTCATTGATTAATTATAAAATAATATCTTGTGTTTTAAAAATGCAACATAATATTTAACAATTCATATTATATTATTGTTTGAATAGAGTCATGGATATCCATATAAACTAATTTATCTGTAAAATATTTATTTTTTTTAATTAATATAAGAACTATAGAGGGTTTTTTTTCTGTAAAAAGTTTTTTTCTATCTTTATTTTTAAGTAAAATACATGATGCTAAATATTTAGTCACATCTGCTTCATTTTACGCTTCGTGGTGTTCCATGTGCCATGCTAATACATTAAAACATTTAAATAGCAAATAAAACCTTTGTGCAACAAATGTTTAAAGATAGAAAACCAACGATTAGATATGCACAAATAAAGTACGAGAAGGTAGCAAATAGCTATTTAATCAAGAGCTTAAACGTTCCTCCTTCACAACAATAAGTTTAACTTTTCTTCAGCCACCATCATCCATAAATGTCCTTCCATTCTTGATCTTGAATTTTGGGAAGCTTACCACATCATTAAAAATTCTCACTCCTTAGTCAATGACATATCTAGTACTCCTTATTTTCCAAGTATTTGGAAATATTTAATTTAATCCCCCCCCTTTTTTTTTGACTTGCTTTTTAGTTTTAGTTTTTCTTGTTCTCCGATAGATGTCGCTACTTGTCCACCCAGTTCTTTTGGCTGTTTCTTCTCATTGGTTGCTTTTCTTTAGACGGGATTGTTCCCATAGCGGGTATATAAGCCTGCGTCTCTCTGTCACCTTGCTCAGTTTTGCTATTTTTTAGCTCGCTGAGTTTTGCACTCATGAAGAATCTCGATAGTAGATTCGAAATAGCTATTTGCTACTTTCTCATACTTTATTTGTGCATATCTAATCGTTGGTTTTCTATCTTTAAACATTAAAACATTGTTTACGAATATTTGCACTTATTTTCTCTTTAAAGTGTTCGTTGATAAGGATAATATTCACTTCGACATCGTTACTGCCTTTGCAATTGGCTTCGGAATTTATCTACATTCCGTTAAAAATTATTATTATTATTTAATTTGTTTATTTTTTACATAATATCTCTTTTTTAGCCATATTTTCACTTTCGAGTTGGAAAGTGAAACATAATCTCTTTAAAATGACTGCTTTTAAGTATCGTTGTTTTCAAGGTTTCGAACGGATGAATTTCTTTCGTCGCCTTCTCAAATTTCATTGGCTGATCAAGTTGTTCATCGTATCCCTTGATTTTCCTATGATATTTTTTATATTATAAAGGACACTCTTACAAAATAAGATGATTATTTACAAATTCTATAGGTAAATAATTGAATTACATAGTTATGAACAGACTGTAGAAATAGACAGTTATTTCTTATTTGACAAAAAATGATCCATAAGCACGAACTAAACTATACAATAACTTCTTCCGAGTCACTCAAGTTTCCAAAAAATGTAACTTGATCTTTAGCAATATCAAATATATATATATATATCTTTGTAATTTATAAAAATACTTTTTTACTACACTGTAAAAAAACGGACGATTTAACGGTAGTATTACTGGTAATCTGGACGCCAGTACTATTTACTGTTTTTTAACGGTAAAAATTCCGTAAAATATTCCGTTTTTTCGAGTTTTTTTCCGAAATTTACGGAAAATTTTCCGTTAAAAAACAGTAAATAGTACTCGCGTCCAAATTACCAGTAATACTTCCGTTAAATCGTCCGTTTTTTTTACAATGTAGGCAGCGTGTAGTTTCCGAAAACATTTTCAAGTGGTTTTTACAACTTATTATTCAGTTGTCTATGGTCAAATAATTGTTTTTTCGGATGCTGGAAGGCCTCAAGAGGTTTCATCTACACTATTAAAATCCGACCGTATGTATGTTTGTATGTGCCATTATCTCCTCCGATTCCGGAAACGGAGAGACGTCACGCTTGTTTTGAAATAAAGGTAAAAAATCCCAGGATCCCGAGTTGTCCATTTGTCTGTCTGTACGTCCGTCTGCCCGCATATAACAACTTAAAAACTATCCAACCGAATCGTTTGAAACTTAAAATATGTAATTATTAGATAATTTTGTCGTGTCATTTCAATTTTTTTGAAAATCGGATGCATAGTTTAATTAAAAGAAAAATCAAAACGATTCCGATACATTATGGTCAATGGGGAAAAACGTTTTAAGTGCATTTTAATGGTGTTAAACTCTTTCGAACGTAATAAAGTTTATATGCATCTATGAAGTATGTACTATTATATACATTTTGTACAATATGCGATGCAAATAATATTTCTTATTGATTTACAGGGCCATAAAAATGTATTCCATTGCATATTTCTATATTGACACATTGTTTGGTATGCATTTTAATAGTATTAAACTATTTAATATAACAATTAAACTATTTAATGCCCATAATTGATAAACCATTAAACTATTTAATGCCCGTCTGTCCGTCTACACCGACCAGCGTAGCGGGCGAAGGTCGCTAGTGTAACTATAAAACTTATAGTATAAACAACTTTAAAATTAACAATAAAATTAACATTTTTCTGTTGCAATTACATACAAATTCGTTTATACAACCGAAAATATTTAGTAGCGTTAGTATAGCATCCGAACAGATTTTCCGTGTAGATAGAACTGATTAATGCTCACTGAAAGCTACTTGAAAACACGTTTCCGAAAAGAATGGGCTGCTAATAACAATATATTTCTATAAATTATTTTTTAAACTTTGAAATTAAATTATTTCCTGAAGATTCTACAGATAAAGTGACGCTCTCCAGATTATTGGGTGACTTGCAAGCGGTTATTAAATCTTTCTAATCGTGATTATAATAAATTTTCTTAGTTTAAGACTCAAACATCTGTCTTTTTTTACAGTGCAGAATTCTGACATCAAGTGTGAGATGGAAATGTGATTTAATACTATGAATTTTATTTTGAAATACTACACAATATACTTAAACAGAACCCTTTTTATCTGTATAAGCTTTATTGACATTTTCATTGGAGAATATTTGATTTTCATTCTAAATATAAATAGCAATCTGACAGGTAATCTCTGTCTGAGGTGAAATGCTATAAGCCTCGTTTTCAAACATTCCTGTCAAAATAAATTCTGTGAAAAGTGAAACTATCGGAATAAATTATATTTTACATTTCAATTTACAGTTAGCTGTTTTCAAACTGTCTTATATTTTTAAAGCAAAACTAGTGTATATAATATAAAAGACACCTAAACGAATTATTTAATCTATTGACTAAAAAAAATGTAGGATAAGTAATATTTTCTGACATCACTTGCTACTGAATAGCGAAATGTTAAACAAAACAAATTTATAATTACATTTACTGAGAAGTCGTGAAAAGTATCCGTTACATATAATTTGTTCTAACTTCTAATTCTTAAATAAAAATTCAATTTTTAATATGTAACATTTCACAATCATAAAGCAAGGTCCCCACGTGGATTTGGAGTTCTTACCCGACGGTTGTCTGTTTTCTGAGTCTATTTCTCAGGAAAAATTAATGAATAACATAGATCATTAATAATCTATAGGTCTATTGCTTGAAAAATTTAATATATTTTTTTCTTTTTGGTCAAACATGGTAAAAAAATTACATTATATACAAAGGAATTAAAATTTCTTACATTATGAATTAAAAAACTTAATTCTTATTAAACTTTCCTCAAATCTAATGTCTAAATATCAACAACAGAAGTTCTCTTTAAAAGCAACTTCTTTCTTTCAAATCTTTTTAGTTTTAAAATGCGTGGGTGTTTCTCGTTCTCACAGAATCAAAAATAAATAACTAAATAAATATATAAACAAAAACATAATTTTCGGAACAAATTAAAAAATATATATATATATATATTTCCTTCACTATTTAAGTCCGAGACGGGACAGATATTAAGATAATTTATTTAGTTATTTGTACATTTAAAAATAAATTTTTGTAAAAAATAAGTTAAACTAAGTGAACATTAAAAAATAAAAATTAAATACAAACAATATGATTAATTAAACACCCTAAATCTTAGATTCCGTTCAAATTATACCAAAATAACTCTTAGAATTTTTTTAAACATTTGCCTTTTAGATTGCCTGTTCATTTTGTTTAGACCTACCGTAAACATAACACAAAATTTACAATACAAATATTTGCAAGTTGAGTTTGGAAAAAAGTCTTCGATTTTTTTCGGTAGCATTTGAGCGGAATCTAAGATTTATGATGGTTAAGTTATCATATTTGAATTTCATTTTTATTTTTTAATGTTCACTTAGTTTAACTTATTTGTTACAAAAATTTAATATTAATTGTAGAAATAACTAGATCAAATATTTTAGTAGCTGTTCCTTCTCGGGCTTAAATAGTGTAGGGAATATATATATTTTTTAATTTGTTCTCCAAATTATGTTTTTGTTTAATATCTCAAGTTTTTTACTAACAACTACATTCAAAAGAACTCATTTCAAAATTAACTGAGGGTACCATCATCAGGACTTCCTTTATGCGGTATCGTATCACAATTACTGATATTATTTACCCACGACATTAGCTAGAAGTGAACTACAGGGGGGGGGGGGGTTCAAGAGAGTGTAATGGGGGCTCTTATTTTTCTTTATCTCTCTAACGCAGAAAAATAAATTCGTGCATATTCACATAGTAAGTACTATTTTTCTCATTAAACTGTTGTAATAGCTCCATTTTATGCTAAGAAAAGAATGTGATGATGAAAAATTTAAGTGTATAACTAGTTCAAGATTAAACATCATGTTGGCTTCATATGCGGAAGTAGGATGAGCGAGTGTTGAAGCAATTATTTTAGTTACAATTTAATAATTCTGCAAAACTGTGAAAGGGCCTTAAAAATTAAATTAGATTTTTGAACAAAACTTCGTTTGATGAAATACTAACTATTACATTTTCCCCTACATATGAATTTCTGGTCGAATTTCCAGATCTAAACCGGTCATGATCGACTCAAAAACCACCCCCAATAAAAAAAACTATTCATCTATCTCAGCGGTATCTACGTAGATTTTCATTTCTCCATTGGTTTTTGCAAAGATTTTCATTGATCCATTTCCAAATCGTTATTATTATTTTTTTTACATCTAGAATTGAATTCTGTACATGCTTCCTGTCTTGATACCAAATTTTTCAAAATCTCTGTTTCATTTCTAATATGATGTCATAAATTTGCACTTTTTAATTCTTAAAATTCACTTTTTTACGTTGGAATCACGCAAAAATCAAATGTCATCTATTTCTTTGGCGAATTTTTTTCTTATGAATCATGAATTCATAATCGGCAGAAAAATCTCTTCTGTATGTAACTGATATTTATACTTAACAATCAGTATTGAAGATCTAGAAGTACAGTTCTAGACATTCACCTCTAGATAATATAATATTCCTCTAATAATGCCTCAAGACTTAGTATCAATAACATGTATTTATTTTTTTTTATTTTACGTATTACGTCATATATACTTATTTTCTGTATTTCTTCAGTTAGAAGCCTCTTGATAAATTAATCAATTTTTTAATTGAAATTCTGCCCAATATTAAAATTTAACTTCGACAGAACTTCAAACCGCTATCGGAGCTCTGGGCAGGTTCAGCGGCATATTCACAGTATCCGCAAAGAAACTCTTCGAGAGGGTTGAATTCTGATAGGGATTGGCCGACGCGTTTTCACGTAACTTGGCGATAATTATACTTGGCGAGTGATAGATGCTTTCGTCGAGGAGTTTGATTTCCTTCCGAACCGAGTACAAAGTAACTTTTCTCTTGCAGCATTGCATTGGATGAAACGTGTCTTACTGAAACCTGTACTCTTTAAAAGTTTTTAAAGACAAATTTTTACTTTGTACTCGGCTCCGAAGGAAATCACAGTCGACGGAAGCGTCTATCGCTACGTCAAGTATAATTATCGCCAAGTTGCGTGAAAACGCGTCGGCCAATCCCTATCACAATTCAACCCTCCCGAAGAGTTGCGTGAAAACGCGTCGGCCAATCCCTATCAGAATTCAACCCTCCCGAAGAGTTTTTTGCGGATACTGTGTATATGCGGTTCAGCGCAGAAAAGTTAGGGATAGATGTCATATATGCCATATGTTAGCGCGATTGGAACAAAATGGAGATTATATGTCTGACATGCTATTTTATTTATTAATAAATTGTTTTATAACTATTTGGGAAACTAGTTGTTGTTCTCGGTAGAGAATTGGGAAATATGGAGCATATCTGAATATTTTTATTGGTTGAATTCTGTAACTTATTTTATTTTATTCGTTTTCTAATTGATCTGTACTTAATGTCTAGAAATGAAATGCTCCTGTTTTTATTTTATTCGTTTTCTGATTGATCCACGTTTAATGTCCAAAAATGAATTACATCTGTTGCCACAATGAGTAAAAAGTAAGAAAAACTACAAAAAAACTCAAACATATATTTTGATACAGCTTTCAAACAAGTTTAATTTAAAGTATTTTTTTTTTCTTTATCCTACGGTGTAAAAATTGAAAATGTGCAATGTTTAGAAGTTTTAAAATTTTTTAGTACTTCAAATTGTTAAACTGAAATTTCATTTAATATATGTTTATGATCCAGGAATTTTCGTTTCTCTAAAAGTCCAGGCATAGCAATATGACTCTGTTATTACGTAAGCTACGTTTTGATAATCATAAAAATGATATTATTATTTTTTTAAATACAGAAATCATTTATGTCTAAAATTGTAGTCTTTGAAAATAATATTTTCTAAATAGTCGTTGTAATTTGTTAAATTACAATTTTTTAATTTTATTTTCCATTATTTTCTTTGTTTTTAATGATTTAAATCATTTTGTTCTATGGTTATTAATAAACCTATTTTTATTTATCAGCATTTTCTTTTTTAAATAATATAGAGTAAATTAAAAATGTATATGTGACTGGTATCTGAAAACGAAGTTTTCGCGGAGTCAGAAAAAAATATTACGCCACAATGTTAAGCATTAAACATCTGTGCCAAAAGGTAGCGCATTATGAATGTTCCAAATGTGCTTAAATTTTATTAATTCATCGACATGGTGAATCAAAATAATTTTATAAATATATTAACTTAAAGATTTAAAAATACAGCTATTTTTCAACAGAAACTCGTTACGAAACTTTAAAAATTAAATCGTGTAGTGTCTTATCATTTTAAAATCACCGTAATTATATATTTAATATAAGTTAATTATGAACTACTTGGTGTAAGACTTTTCGGCACTGCAATAAATTCGCCAATGCTATCAACATAATTATTCAAATCCAATGCAATCAAATATAAACAATAATGTTTACAAATATGTTTTTTTTAATTAGCTATTTCGCGATTCTTTTAATCGTGCCTAAATTTGTAATTTTACAAATAATTAATCATTGGATAAAATCAATTTTGAATTTACGGTACTATTTGGTTATCCCGTCGACTAATTTCGACAAATTGTGTAAGTCGCCAAACTAAAAACCAAATTATACATATTGGCATTTTTTTTAATGAAAGAGCAAATAAATGGGTAAAACATTGATAAAATACTAATAAAAAGGGAAAATAAAATAATTTGATGACATCTCTAAATACGTATGTGCATTTAATGTCATTGAATAGGACATTCACGATCATCCATTATCGACATTTAATCTTATAGCTTGGTGATAGTTCTTTGGTCGACGGGATAATCAAGAAGTACCGTAAATTCAAAATTGATTTTATCCAATGATTAATTATTAGTAAAATTACAAATTTAGGCACGATTAAAAAAATCGCGAAATAGCTAATTAAAAAAAAAATATTTGTAAACATTATTGTTTATATTTGATTGCATTAGATTTGAATAATTAGGTTGATAACATTGGCGAATTTATTGCAGTGTCAAAAGGTCTTACACCAAATAGTTCATAATTCTGCGGTTTAGCTTTAAACAATTGCCAGGACTTAAGTTTGAAGTCCTAGTTCTGCATAATGTATGGTTTCATTACATACAAAGGATAAAATACTGTAATTCACAAATACTATTATTTTTGAAAACTTTTATTCACCTAAATTTATTTTGATTTTCTTCGAACATATACGGCGAAAAATTAAAAAAAAAAGTGGTATAAGTACAAAATCCCAGCACAAATGTCATATACGCGGTGGGTTTGGCGCGATTTTTTTCTGATGCCAAATGTGTCAGAAACCCACGCATTCAACTACCAGTTACATATATATTTTATAGTTATTTTCTATTATTTTGTAGTGACAATAGGTAAAAAAACAATTTACATATTTTCTATATTTTTTATTAGAAGCTTCTTGATCAATGTTTGAAAATGTCTTTTTATTATAAAATTCATGCTTCATATTACTTTCTGTTAACGATTCTTGTCTTGTACAGTATATATTGTTTCAAAATCTCCATTTCATTTCTAGTATGACGTCGTAAATATGCCGTTTTTAATTCTTAGAAAAAAGAAAAAAGTCCATTTTATTTTTCACATTGATATCACGTAAAAATGATTAAATGCTACAGGAAATATGTCGATTGACCTCTAGATTTTTTTTGATTGGAGAGAATTAATTTTAAATAATTAGGTCCTTCGAAGAGATTTTGTGGAAGCCGGTACAAAAAGTGGGAAAATGTCTAGCAAATAACTCGTTCAGTGTTAAATTCTGTATTAAAATAATATTAAGGAGTAGAACTGAAAATAAATAAAGCATTGCACTGCCGTGCTATGCTTATAAAAATATGTTTCTTATGGTGCAATCAATAAATCTAGAATAAACACATTATTTTAAAAAAACTAAGTAATTGTTCATGAAAAACAAGGATTGCTGCGCATTTTGCAACATAATTAGTATCCTACACGGAATTAATAATTGGAACCTAGTATATTTTGCAGAATTTTTTTCATTAAATATCTTAATAAATTTGCTCTGTCGGTGTCCGTGTCGAGATTTGTTAAAGTTCGCGAGAAAGTCGCTAAAATACAAGGTGCGGGCATTGATTTCCAGGACTGGTCTATCAAGCCCAGTAAATATTATATGGAAATCGTATTCATTTAATATTGTTTCAAAGTAATATCTAACTTCCACAATGCACCTCTGTGCTCAGCTGTATAATTTTCGAAAATAAATTGTGAAGACTTGTTTTAAAATGATTCTGAATGTGGATATTATTCGACAATTTCAAATCTTTTACAAATAAGACTTTGTATCAAAATTTGGGTAACTGCATCCTTGGAAATTGGTAAGTACTCGAATAGTCAGTCAATCGGTGATCCGAATTCATATGCTTACAAACTTTCTCAGTTGTTTCTGGCGTACAGATAGAATGCGTACATCCAATATTATTAGCAGAACAGTAAATTAAATCTCTATAAAACGGAATATTGCCACCACAAGTTGACTTATGTTTATGCCGTTAAAGTTTTAAAAAATATCCAGTACTCGGCCGGCCGCTAAATATTATATGACGACACTTCTAAGTAACTGAGGTGAAAGATCATTAAATGTTAATAATTGGATGTGATATGAGAGCTTTCTATATTCTTTTTACTGAAAAACATAAGAAGGAGTTGGAGATTTTATTTTTTATTTATTTTTTTTTTTTTTTTGTTCTAATTAATAGATTTCTCTATATTGTTCGGTAAATTTTGAAGAAGACACTATTTTTGAAAGTGATGGCATTCATTCGATGGCTGTGTACTAGCAGACGATCCTACCCAAATGACCAAGATGAAAAGTGAGTTAGGACGTGTTCAGCACAACTTACCGATCACTTACCGATTGTAGACAAGTACGAAATGAAAATCAAGGCGAAATGTGACGTCAGCTACAATTCAACAGGATAGTTTTCAGTGGTGCCCCATTTCACTTTCGTATTGCCCTACAATCGGTCGGTAACATTGTTTACTTTGGTAAGTTGCGCTGAACACGCCCTTGGTGTTTACAAATTAACCTGATTAATCCTCTAGTGCATGATTTTTTATATCATCATTTATCGCTTTCCCTAAAATTAAAATGTAATTACTGCATATAGAACGAGAAATAAATTAAAAACGTCACATACCAATTACCCATCAATCAAAATTTAAGAAAAAATAAAAAGTCTCAAAAGCTGTAATAACATACAAAGTGAAATATAAAGTGATGCCAAATGGCAACATCATACATTGTGCGGTTAAAGATTTTAGCATTGCATTTTTTTTTCTTTCATATCGTTTTGCGAATTATTATATAATGTTATTTAAATTGTTAAATTAATTGTTACTTAAAAAATAAAGCATTGATAAAAGTTTTCGTATGTATTTCATTCTAATGCTTTACTTTTTGTTGTGCATTCGTAAAGTATAGATTAAAAATTTATATTTCATTAAACAATTATAGTGCTCGACAGTTTTGTAAAATATTTTTCTAAGGAGAATAAAGTTTATAAATTTGTTTTTGATAAAATAATGGTCTGATCTCTCTTAGAACAGTTGTTACCAAAAATAAATTAGATTTTGAGCTGTAGCATTTTTTCTCAAAAACAAATAAACACTTCGAAGAGAACGAGATTGAAATTGCATTTCAATTTCATTATCAATATAGTTTCCTTTAACTAGAAATTGAAAAGAAAATTCAAAAAGAGTTCATATCCATTCACACTCTGCATTATATGAAAAAAAAAATTATACCGCATCTATTATTCTAAAACTTCGCTCTTACAAAAGAGCACACTATATTTTCAAATTTATTTTAAACTTTAGGTTTTCTCAAAAACCTAAAAAAATGTGGTAAGAAATTTATTGAAACTATATAATTGTTTAATATTCTATTATGAAGATTTTTTCTTTTATTAAATTATTATTATTTTTTTTTTACTAATTCATATATTGTAGCATTTATTTTTAAGCAGGCATGTAATTGTAATATCCTTTAAATAAAGTTACTTTTTTTATAGATTTTTGGAAACAAATGGCAATTTATTTTACAACAGAAGACAAAATTAGACTGCAAATCACTTAGCCAAAAAATTTTTAATAAAAGAAAAGTAATTTGCGGAGTAAAATATTGTTATTTTTCTTTTTGGCTGTTGGAAAAACATCACACCTTTAGAAGATATCATCATCTTGTTTAAAACTGATTTCATTGTAAAGTCATTTAAATTTTAATTTATACTTTAACCTTCCTACTGCCGAGACCGGATATATCGTTCACTAATAGGTTTTACTGCAATTGAAGCTTTATTTCAATTAATAGAGTTCTACAAATATAATCCAGTTTTAAGAAATTAAGTTACGATTGATTCTTTCAAGGCTTATAAGCATATACGTAACAAAAAATCTATATAATGTTAGAAAATCTCGCTTTTTTTAACATTTAAAATAAATTAAGGAGAAAACAACATCACAATTTTGCCCATTTGCTCGGCGGCCTGGGGGTTAAGGGGTCTTTATTTTTTACCGTTTGTTGCAATGTAGCAACATGTCACATAATTTTTTTTACTCAGTTCCAATGAAACAAAAAATCAGAATTTTTTTAAATAAAGGCAACTAATATATCTTCTATTTAAAGTATTTTTTTTAATATTCAGTATTGAAATTTAATTTATTTTTATTTATGTTTAGTTTTGATTTAAAAAAATATTCTTTGACTGCGCGCAACATTTCTCAAAAACTAATAAAGCAATTTGCTTGAAACTTGCATAATATCTACATTTTAAGCTAAAGAATAACTTAAACTGAAAATTTTAGTAATATAATTACATTGATTATGTAAAATTGACCATTTTTCAATAAAAAAGGTTTTTTTATTTTATTTTTAGATTAAAATTAATATTTTAAATAAATAAATAAATAAATTGCTCTCAAGTGAATTATAAGCTCAAGATACATTAGTTTTATACCATTACCATTATTATCATTATCAATATTATTATTATATATTTTTTGTTTTATTTTTTCTTCTTTGGGGGGGAGGGTTCTTGAACTAATGGTTTCGCAACCATCTAGCGCGCAGTGGATGCATTAAAAAACAATATTTCTTTAAATCAAAGTTAAACATAAAAAATTCATTATAGAATGTTAAAAAATGTATTAAATAGAAGATATATTAAATTCTTTATATTAAAAATACTATGCATTTATGTTTTATAGATAATCAGATAAAAAATTAAGTGTGACATGTTGCTAATTTGCCCTACCAGGTCAAAAGTATGTATCCTGAGATCCCTTAAAAAGTTAAGTGCAAATAAAAACACACAATATCAGAAAGAAAATGTTTGCACTATCCGAAGACAGCAATTTGAGATATTTAGCGAGTAACACATGATTTTTTCTTAGTCAGCCAATAAAATATAATAACAAATAACAAAAGTTTTTAAGCAACGATTTTTAGCATAAAGTTTTAGTAAGTTAGTCATTTTTAATAAACTTAATTCACAAACAATTGCAAATAAAAAAAAAAAAAAAAAAAAAAAAAAAACAGTTTTTTCGTTATGTGTTGATTTATTGTAAAGATTCATCAACGCAGCTCAATTGTTGACAATTATAGTGTTAGAAAAATGTTTATGCTCTTCGTTATTGGCATTTTATAAAACCATAAAAAATTCTGTATTTTTAAGTGATCTAAAAAAAATTTAAACAGAGTTTCTGCTTCTTCTAATATACTCTATTACTTGATCATACATTCCTCGAAAGAATTCATTATGTTCTTCCACTTAAATATATTGAAGATTTAGTTTATTAAACCTTTAAAAAAAAACTGATAGCTTAAATTAAGTAACTTTAGCAAGATGAACTTAAAGTGCACTGCATATTCATGTTAAAATCCAGGCCATGATAGATTCCAATTTATATTCTGCATGTGGCTTTATTATAAATAGCGGATAGACATCTTTACCAGAGGAAATAAAAGGGGAGAAAAATCACAATTACATATTTTGTGCTAAGTGGTCAGAGATTAAATCCTGACTGGTAGAGAGATTTGATTGTAAGTACATTGATCCACAAAACGTTTGAACCTTGGACAGATATAAATCAAACATACTCACTTCACAGAAATCTTTGGTCAACCAAACGATTCATTAGCTTATATAACTGAAATTTTAACCTACCAGGTCTTAGGTTGTTAAGTAAGGCGATTTAGTTTAGAAATAACAACATGGACATAAATTAATTAATGTGGAACTCCTTCTTTAATATAAACAAGACAGAAAAAATGTATGCGTCAAGCTCAGATTATGTAACAATTTCCAGCACATTCAGACTAATGCAACAAAACAGCACAATTCAATAAGTTAAAATATTAGATCGAATTGAACAATTTGACAATGGATTTTCTATTGCACAGGAAGCAAATTGTGGTAAATCTAAGCACCGTATATCTTTTTTATTATACGTGAAACAGTTTAACATAACTAAAATGCATCGCAAATAATGTCCGTTTCCCCTATACTATTATGTAGGGGAATTCCTTTCTGATGCCCTTTAAAAGAATTAAAGATATTCTTTGTGCGTCATATTTTACAAAATGTATATTTTAGTGCCCTTTATAAATGCGTAGGTTAATTATGTTTCAACGGCTGTAACATCATTAAAATGAACTTGAAACTATTTTTTCTCATAAGCTGTAATGTAACTGAATACTTTTGACTGTCCCTGCATTTGAACTAGCTATCTGATTTTGCTAAAACTTGAAATAATTCAAAAATATTCTGTAACAAATATATATTAAAATTTTGAAACGATTCGATCGGATATTTTTTTGTGGTGTTATATGCGGACAGACAGACGGGCGGATTAAACGAGACTATAAGTGCTAGTTATTTATATAAATACCAATGCAACAAAAAAGCAGTTAAATTTAAAAGAGCATACCGAAACCGAAAAAGCAATTCGATAATATTAATTAAAGATAGTATTGTATCCGATTTCTTTAGTGCATCCCTAAAAATCCGTTAAAAATGCTATGAATGCAATAGTAACGCAATAGTTGGAAATTCAACGATTTATATCGATTTCAATACATTTGCAATATCGCAATATCATTAAAATTCTCTCCAAACAATTTTCCCCCGCAGACTCATAATGCAGTGGAATTCTTTTGGATTCTCCTGTGAATGAAGTTTTAATCACACATACTTGATATACAATATCAAACATGCCTAGGGGTTCTAAATAAATGTCTTGATTGTATGAAAATATGAGTATATTTACGGGAGTTAGAGCGTGAACAGACGGATGGACAAACCGAAAGCATAAACATTTTCCAACTTTGTTGGAGAGTGCTAAATAACGTATGCATTGATCATTAAACAGAGTATTAAGAATAAATGTTTAAATTACTGCTGTAAAAGAGCATATGGTTAAAGATTTTTACTTTGTTCTATCTTCAATAGAAGAAAGTACAGTAATAAAATTTTTTTGGATTTCCGGCTTTCGACGGATCTCGACGGACATGTTTTAGTTGTCAGAGGTTCCAAAACATATGTTTTTTCAAAACAACATGTACGTAATTTACGTAACAACATGTTTTTTCAAAATGTCTGCCTGTCCGTGTGTCTCTGTGTTTGTCCATATGTCGCTATTCTACCATCAAAAAGTGGTTGAAGATATCCATAGAATTGAACCAAATTGTTTATGAATGTTTTTGGCTGTGGCAAGCAGATCCTCCAACAGTTTGAAATATTCTGTCGGAAGAGATCGCTGCAATAGCGATTTTTGTGCCATTTTCAATATTTTACGACATAAAAGTGTATTAACTTATGCATAGAATTGAACAAAATTTTTTAGTTATGGCTAGTAGGTCCGCCCTGAATATGAAAAAAAAATCCCCCGGAAGGGGGCACTGTGATAGCTATTTCTGTGCCATTTTCAATATTGCACCACCTAAAAGCATATGTTATTATGCATAGAATTGAACCAATTTTTTTCTGCAAGTATTTGGCTATAGTCAGCAAGCCCTCCCTGAATTTGACAAAAATTCACCCGAAGTGGGCGCTATAAAGGCGATAGCTGTGCCATTTTCATTATTTTACCATCAAAAACTGTTTGAATTTATGTATAGAACTTAAATAAATTTTTTTGTCTTTGATTATTTTTGGGTATGCAAAGTAGGTCCTTCCTGAGTTTGGAAAAAAATCTACCTATCGTTTATTTTCCATCGACTCGTGCAGAGATGAAAACTCGTTTTTATTACGATTAATTGACTGAAGCAGAAATTTAATATGAAAATCTTTGTTGGTATAGTATTGAATTATCAATAATAAAGCAATAAAATGTGTAACTAATTTTTTAAATATTAAAATGTACGTATGAGATAGAACAAAGTTTTGGGATTGGCGCATCCAACTAGTTTTAAGTATATATTCATAATGAAAGGAAAACAGTAAAATTCGATAAAAGCCTTAAACGAATTAAAACTTTCAGAAAACAGGCTAAAATTCGCTAAAAAATATTTTAAAATGTGAACTTCCAAAGATGTAGCTACAAAGAATAAGATAAGAAACTCTTCTAAAAACAAGAATATATAATTGTGAAAGTTTTAAACAATAAAATGTTTGTTTGTATATGCTGCACTAGCATTTAATATGCGCACGACAATAACATAGGGGGCGAATATTTAAAATAAATATTATTACCACATGTTGTAAACTCCATGAAATAATTTATTGTATAAAGCTTAAATATAAAACACATTAATTTATGCTGTACTCTGACAAAAAAAAATCATCAAAGACATAAACATTCAAAATATGTGTTTAATGAATGTTCTCCGAATGCTTAACAAAATATTAAAAAATTCCATTTCAAGTTAAAGATTTTTGGAAAAGGGTTTAGATATTCGAAATACCAAATATACTTTTATTTTACTGAAAACTGCCATCAAATTGTACGAAAACACATTTTTCAAAACTATTTCCAATTAAAAGTTATTTATTGAAGAGTTTTGAAATGAAAAAGTCTATTTGAAATTCAAACTGAAATTTTGTTGACACATTCAAATGCGTAAAAAAATGTTTATTTTTTTTTAAGATACAGGAAAGTGAAAATGTCAAAATCATTATTAATATTTTAACTATAAAAATTTCATAATGTTTCATTTAATTAATCGTCGTTTCTTTTTGAAAATGAAAAAAACTGTTCCATTTTGTATCTCATTAAAATATTTCTCAGATAGTAAGTATCTGTAATTGCATTTGAAAAAAAAAAATATTTACGAGAACAAACTTTTACATAAATAATTATTTGAAATAAATTCTTGGGAAAATAATTTTCTGAAATACTTAACGAAATATGAAGTATCAAGGAAGTGGCTAGAATTTTTATGACTGTATTTCATTTAAAAATAATTTTATTTAAAAAAATAAATGTAGCAGTTGCAGTTCTTTCTAATTTGTTGCATGCTTTTGTACTGAAAATTTCATTTATGGAGATTAATAAATTTTTTTTAATTGAACAAGAGCATACATTATGGATAAAAATTTTGAAGTATAATTAATTGTTTGTCATTAATAAATATTTTTCTTTAAAAAGTTAAATAAGTTTTGTATCATGAGACAAAAAAAAAATACATTATTAAAGTATTTAAGAAGAATCAAAGATTAAATTAAATAAAGATATTAATAAACCCCCCTCCCTCCCAGTACAAACGAAATGTAAAGTATCAGGGAAGTGGCTATAGATATTTTTACTGTATTTTATTTAAAGTAAATTTATTTAAAAAATAAATACAGTATTTCGCTATCCCTTGTAATTTGTTTTGCATGCTTTTGTACAGAAAATTTCATTTATGTAGATAAAAAAAATTTTTGAACTAAAATAGAGCGAATAATATATATAAAAATGTATGGATAAAAATTTTGAAATATAATTAATTGTTTGTCGTTAATAAATAT
Organism: Maratus speculifer; assembly: GCA_964019185.1. Lineage (NCBI taxonomy): Eukaryota > Metazoa > Arthropoda > Arachnida > Araneae > Salticidae > Maratus > Maratus speculifer. The sequence continues at coordinate 105,015,627 of OZ025297.1, forward strand.
TTTACTTTAAAAAGTATAATAAGAATTCTGTTATCTGTCAAAACAAAATAATATATATATATGTGTGTGTGTGTGTGTGTGTACATATATATAATTATAAAAATATTTAAAGAGATAGAATTTTTGGTAATTGAAGGTTTAATCAAAAATTTCTATTAAATAATTTTTTTATAAAAACTTATCCCCCCCCCCACCCTGATCGGCATCCATAAGGATATAATTTTCTTTATTTATTTTTAATTTTATTTAGTTTTTTTTACTGTAATTTATTAAACATCACAAAAAAATGTTTTTTATCAACATCATACAATATTTGTATTACGTGTAGGGATATAATTTCCAAATCAGAGCTTATCCGTAAAATTTTATTAATTTAAGTATTGCAGCTGATGCAATGAAAATGCACATTAGTGAATTTGTACAGGGTGTCCCAGAAGGAATGGGACAAACTGTAAAGGGGGGTAGGGGACTTGACATGGATTCAAATTTGCAAAGCAACCCATGGTCGGAAACGTCTTCCTGGCGCGGCAGTGATGACAAAATACACAATAAACTGAGGAGTCGAACAGGGACAGAAAACACGTTTATTATTATTAGTACAACAAAAATGCCGGGACAATGCTGGAAAGAGTCGAGGACCTTGCTGGACCATCGTGGAAGCCCTTTCGGGAAGTTCAGGACATTCATGGTATTTTCGAGAACATTAGACCTTCCATGCGCCGGAGATAAGCTTCCATGCAACACTGCTCGGGGTCGTAATTTCGAACACCTACTTTGATAACTCTCGTCGTCTTTTTAATGTTCTTTTTTATTAGTTTTTTGCTGCACTAATATTAATAAAGATAATTTTTCCTGTAACTCTAATCCTATCTTTCTTGTGTTGTGTCGTCACTAGTGGACCAGGAAAACGTTTCCGACCATGGGTTCCTGTGCAATTCTGAATCCTTGTGATGTTCCTTACTTTTCCTTTCAGTTTGTCCCATTAGTTCTGGGAAACCCTGTATCTCAGTTTGGTAAGAAGGTTTTAAATGAATATACTTTTTGTGTAGTTACACCATTAACAGTGTACGTACTCCTAAAGAGATCCAGGGGATTTAAAGATGAGATATATTTGGAAGAGAACTGCCACTACTTAACAGGAAAATACACCGTTGATTAACATTAAATTAACATTACAACAAGATTGATACATTCCTTCTATTCACCTAGTCTTTGTTTTTCTCCTCTGATGTTAGATTTCTTTCAAAGCACTTCCTTTTATTGTAATTTTTGATAAATGAATGTTTAATTCAATTTTTTTAATTAAATAAAATAGTTGATAAAATATCAAATGAGTATATTTTTCTGTATTTATACAAATTACTAGGAAATTCATGTGATTTGAATGTCACATGTATTCGAAAAGTAACTGTCGCTACCACTGAGCTCGACAATAACACGGAGGGCTAACTCCCTATTCTGTAACATTGAATCCAGCGGTCCGCCCATGATTACAATGCCAAAGATTTTCCGACGAAAATCTTTGGCAAAGCATAGATTTCCTCCCATAGGATAGTATGGGGTAGATATTTTCAAACTGAATTTTCTTTTAAAATTAAGACGAAATTGCTACAATTTTCACTGATATGCATTTTTTTATTAAAAATCAATTGATTTTACTAAAATTCATCTGAAATTTTTAATTTATATTGGTTAAAAAAGGAAATTTTAGCTAAAGTCAACAAAAAATAAACAAACATTTGTTAAATATTGCCCATAAAAATATTAAAAAGGTATAGAAATAACCAAAAATAATAAAAAGTTTGCAAAAAAGCTTCAAAAAAGGCTTGTAATATTAAGAAAAACAGAGAACTCATTACTTGCGCGCATTGAAAAGTGTGATGCGGTCCCAGCAGAAAGTGGTTTGGCCGGATCGCTGAGTAGGCCCTCCGTATTATATATGTAGCTCAGTGGTCACTACCTAGATAAAAAACGGCCGTTAATCAACGTTGAGACAACGTTACAAAAGCGTTGATCAACGCACTCTATACATCCGGGCTGCATATTTCAGATGTGTATATTGCTGGGACGATTACTGTTTCTAAACCAATAGGAGAGAGGCATTATCACGGTCAAGTACACGCCCACACAGTTTGATTGACAGGAACTCGTGGACAATTGACGGTGCTAATTATAACGATAATCTGTTGCGGATGAAAGTGAGCTGACTGGCTGAATGGTTAGAGCGTCGAGCTTGAAACCGGAGGATATGGATTCGAGTCCATCGCGGGCCGAGAGTCCGTTGGTGATTTTTTTTTTAAATTATTGGAGGCTGTCTTTTATCAATAAATAAGACGTTTAAAAAAATATTTCAAACCCTTTTAATATTCTAAATATCGTTCTAAAATGATTTATATATATATTAAACAAATGGGAAAAAAAGTATTCTGCGAAAATATTCGTATAAGCAAAATTCTTACTTTAATTTTTATTTATTTATTTATTTATTTATTTCAGGATCAGAGGAAGTATAATTTCTAATTGAAGTAAATAAAATTCAGTCATTTTGAAAAAAAAAAAAAAAAAATTCTTTCGTACCTTTAATTTTTAATTACCGAGTACAAATTCAAACAATCCGAGTACAAATAAATAATAAACACACACGATCAATTGTCCACGAGTTCCTGTCAATCAAACTGTGTGGGCGTGTACTTGACCGTGATAATGACGGTCTCCTATTGGTTTAGAAACAGTAATCGTCCCAGCAATATACACATCTGAAATATGCATCCGGGCTTTGTCTTTTTCCTCTGATGTCGGATTTATTTCTAAGCACTTCATATTATAATAATTTTTTTATAAATGAAGGTTTAATTCAAGATTTGAAATAGATATAGTTATTCATAGAATGTTAATTGATTATATTTTTTCTGTATATGGATAGAAGAATTTTAGAATAGATTAGAAGGTTCAAATAAGAATAATTTGAGTGCTTTGAATAAAGCTAAAATTTTCAAGTTTAGAAAAAGAATATTGGAGAATTTAAAAAAACCGAATGAGGACGATTAGAATAAAACTTGATAAAATTCTAAATGAATGAGATTTTAATGTTTTGAGAATAAAGAAACACATAGTGTTAATCTATTTACCCCGTCTTCTCCAACAAAACAAAAAACTGGAAGGACGAGATGACTTTATCTTTGAAAACACTCTATTTATTTGAGTACACATATATGGAACTTTAAAAGATATGCATCATACCTTTTACATAAGTAACTTAATAAAGAATAATGAGAATTGCATTGTTTAGTAAATAAGAATGTAATTTTTCACGCATTCACCACGACAGGTTTTATTCTTAATGAATTCTGTAGCATCAATTGCAGACGAAGAAGCTGTCTGCGCAGGTCCATTGTCATTCGTTTATTTTTTCTTCCAGATAAAATATTAAATGGGTATGTTTTTTCTGAATTTACTTAAATGTCTGGGAGATTCATGCGATTTGAATATCAGTTTTTTTTTTCAAAATAACCACCGGTAAGTAGAGAAAAAGTAACCGCTGATCAACGTTGAGACAACATTGATCGGTGCGCTGATTTACGGCTTTTCCGAAATCTCTAACACTATGACGCATGTTATGTGACGTTAAGTCAGCAATGCTGAAACGAGGGAGTAAGAGAGCGACAAACCTAGCAACATTTTCTCTTAATGACCCTTAATTCAATTATTCTTTTTTTTATTTGAAAGTAGGCAATAAATAAACGGTTTTTTGAAGTGGTTCTTGTTAAAAATATGGATGAAATAGAAAGTTTACTAAATAATTTATTTTAATCTAAATGTATCCTTAAATAACGATTGAGAAGTACATATTTAAATGTGATTTTTATTAAAACATTATTCATTAAAAATTATCAGAATAGTTATATGGTACAAAAATCCTTTTACACACAATTATTTAATCTCAGATATGTATTTAACAATCATTTATACATTTAAATTCACAAAAATATCACAGTATATTTATAATATCTTTATTTATATTTTTATATTTAATATTTTCTAATTAATAAATTTTTTTTACACTCATTACCATTAAAACTTATGAGAACAACTTATGTGATTAAAAATTTTATCTTATTCACAATTACTTAATTTCAGATATGTATTTAAAAATGATTTTTACACAAAAAACAAACGTTTAAATTTATAAAATACCATAGATCATTCTCTTTATTAAGCAGATCTACTCTTTATTATTTTATTTTATTTTATTATTGATAAATGTTTGTTACACTTACTACTATTCAAAATGTAACAGATTTAGATTTATAAAAAATAATTTTTTATAAAGGTGAAAAAATGATGGCCTTAAAAATTTTCAATAGACGGGAAAACTGATGCAATTCTCCACAAAAAATGAACTTAAAAAAATAATATTAAATAAATAAAAACATAGTGAATTTAAGAATTACAGCAGTCAATGTTTCTCTAAAACCTTTTAAAGCACGTTTATATCAAAACGTGCATACAGTATGCCTTTATCTTTAAAACCAGTTATGAATATTTTAAACTTTGATCATTCGAATAGCTGGTGAAATATCGATCCGGCAAATTCATAAATTATACCCGTGAAAATTTAAATACAATATTTTTGTTATTACACTTTGCAACGTATTTTTTTAAATATATTGAAAAATAATTCCCAATAAAGATCTCATTGAAAAAATTATCAAAAGAAATAAATCAAGCATGAGACATTGATTATGAAATATTTTCCAGCGCATTCATAATACTGTAAAAAAAAGCTTTACTTTTTTTAACGGGGAAAGATAATGCTTGAAAAACGGATAATATAATATAATTGAAAAATTTGTCGCAATTTTTTTTATCTTTAGTCTAAAAAAAATCTTGTGCATATCTGCAGATTTTTATAAATATTACGACATGTAGAGATTTACTTTAGTGAAAAAAGTCATCACACAGTTTAAAATATCGTCTTATCAATTTCCATTAATAAACTAAAATACATTCGAATTCTTTACACTGTAAACAAATTTCCAATAAAATACGATAATTGCACTATCAATCGAGACGCCAGCACTATTTCCGCATTTTAATAGAATAATATTTCAGTAAATTCCCGAAAATGTCCGTTTTTTTTTTTAATTATTACTAAATATTTTGGTATTTAAAAAGTCTGGTTATATAAACAAAAAATAAAGAACAAACTTACATTTTTATGCAAGTTTTTACCAAGTCATATAATAATCATGAACTAAAGGATTAGAGACTGGGAGTAATTTGTGAATTAAAATTTCAGAGTTCATAAGAAAGTGAAACTTGACTCTATACAAAATCTCAGAACTTTTTACAGTCAAAGAAACACGAGTTTTGGTTTATTTTTGCATAAGATGTTTCTGATGGTATAAATATACGCATACATCACTTGTTTTTTATTGTATATCTGATATTTTGTTTAATAAAATATACCAAGAGGAATAACCATAGAATATTTGATTCAATTAAAAAAATATACACAAACGTTTTATCACTTTGAACATGCTAATTCGTCAAGAAACACAAACAGAGGAAAATCACGTTTAAGTGATGTGGATTGTGGCATTTAAAGGGGCAGCGATCTAATACAATCGCTTTAAACTGCATTTATAAATCTCGGATCTATACAAAACTTCATTAGAACGTACTAAGGGTACTAAAGTATGATCTAATAAATTCGAAAATCGAAATTATTTTCATTTTTCGCAGTATGAATCCGTTCTTAGCGAGTAATTGCATTTTTTAATTACCACCGTGCTAAATTCCAGGCATTGATAACAAGCTTATCACATAAATCGTAATTTTCTATTTTTTCTTTATAAAACCTTTTGAATTTCAAATTTTTAGAAGAAAGTTTTAGAAGGGCATTTACGTATCTAAAGGAAGAATTAACAAATTTTAAGGTTCAAAATTTAGCAATTCTGAAATCATCATAATTTCCCAGATTTGTTCCACTCATTTCACCATTTCTAGTTTCGATTGTTTTAGAAACCGTTCATCTTATATATTTTAATCTTAAAGATACCACTACATCAAATTTACAAAATGTTTAGCAATATTACTAAAATTTCAATTTTACAATGTATTTAACTCCTGCAGCCCTTTAGACGTTGTTGTACAGACATAAATATAGCCTATGTTGGATCAGAGATGATCATCAACATTTTGCCACCATTATGCTTGAAATCGGTTTTGTAGTTCCAGTATTTACCCCCCTGAAACCAGAGAAATCGAACTTCTTTGTAATATTAGTATATATGAATTAATTGTACAATCATTATTTTTATTTATTACTTTACTAACCATGAAAAGGTATTTTTTAAAGACAGTATTTTTCTTTCTGAGCTCATTTTATTTTATTTATCTTTTTATGCATATAAAATCTAATAGTCACCATTATTTAATCCTCTTAATATGATTAAATGTCTGATTTTTTTTAAAAAAATGTCATTTAATAAAATTTAATTTAAAATTGGCCACTTAAAAAAGCATAAAAGATATTTTTCGTAGAATGCTAATTGTACATTATAAATATCAAACTTTTTTATAGTGTGGTGCAAACTGTGTTTTGTCAGACTGATCCACATTTAACTTATTTTGTGTACGGGGTTGGCCCGGGATCACAAAATGTGTACCTCATTGCCTTTGGCATATGCCATTTTTAAGGTTGACATAAAAAAACCACATTATTCGAAAAAACTTAATTTTATCAATAAGCATAACCTTTTCTTATTTTTAATTTAGAAAATGACTTCATTATGTAGCTAAAAATGTGAAATTTCAAAAATATTGCATACAACAGAATCCGCATGATTTGCTACATAAACTAAACATGCAACCTTGTAACTTAATTTTTTCCTACAAGTCAGAAAATCATTATCTAACATTGTTTAATAACCTTTAATGATTTAACCGTCGCGTCAAAAAAATTCACGAGCAAATAAAGATCATCTCTAAATAAGTAATACATTCCTTTTGCAAATATACATTTTTTAAATAAAACTGTTGGCTATATTATTATATGATCATTTTTAATAAGAATTAATTTGCTGCTTCTAAAACATATCAATATAATTATTATTTTAAAATTTTCTTTTGTTTTAATATTTACGGATAAATACAATTTTTATGACGTAATTTTCAATTTTTTCTCCTTTAAATATATGACTATTTTTTTCTTTTTTTTTTATAGGCATGTGCAGACACAATTTTTTTAATTGAAATAGGATAGTAGTATTTGCACTGGCATAGTGTTATTTGTCATCAATTCAAATAAAATGCCTATTCTAAATATGATATATGTAATGAAATAATATAAATTTACGTATTGATTAGAAAATAAAAATGTAAACAAAAGAAAAAAAAATCTAATAAAAACTGTACTTTGCACATCTCAAATTTCTGAAGTTATCATTCAAAAATATTATTAAATTATTACGCATAATTTTAATTCCTATAACTTTAAACACAGAAGTATTTTGAACAAATTTAACTTTAAATAGCTCTTAGAACATTTCTTCTATTAAAAAACTGTCTACTTATGAGAGTTGATTAATCATTTCTCAATAAATACTTGTAATTTTCAATTTTTTGTATGAAGTATTTTTTTAATATTAGTAAAGGAAGAATTCCTATTACAAAATCATCATTTTGGGCAGCAATGGCAGCGATAGGTTTTATTAGTTTTAGAACAGAGAGATTTTTGTTCAAATTAAAGTAATAGGAGGTATGTTCTACAAAATAAAACGTATTTTCATTAAACTTTAGTCGCAAGGATGAACATTTCAAAAATAATTTTTATGAAAAGTGTTCAATATGTATTTATTTAATAATATTGGGAAAATCTATTAATTTACCAATTAAAATATTTAATCACACTATTGTGGTTTACAGACATATGATAATTTGATAAAACTAAGTTTTTGTTTTAAATTTGTTATAGCCAAGAACATTTTTCAAAATTTAAACCGAACTAGAACCTAGTTTTTTATAGCTTGTGAAAATAGAATATGTAATTAAACAATCATCAAAATGATTAAATTATTTAAAAAGCAAACATATACAAAAGAAAATGCTCTTTTTATACACACATCTATTTATTATTTATAACTATTTTTCAAATTTTAATTTTTATGTTAACTATTTCTGTACAATTCCGAAATATTAAGTTATTAGTCAGAGATAGTAAAATTTAGATAACAGAAAAAAATCTTATAAAGCACTTAAATAATATTTTTAGTTTTTTTAATATTATTTTTTGAAAATATGGTCGAATATTTTAACATGAAAAGTATAACTATAGAAAAAATTTTATAGCATAAAAAATAATTTAAACGATACAGATTATTTCTTTTTTGATTCCAAAACGTATATATGCATAACATACATATATAACATATATGTGTAACATACATATATAACATATATGTAAACATATATGTTTTCCAAAAAAATAACTAAAATTTCATTATTAATATAATGCTTTGTTCCCATCTATAGGAATGTGGGAAATAAGATTTTTTTCTTTTTAAAAAAAAAGTATATGTCAAGGTATATTGCAATTTTACACATAAGTAAAATTAAGTAAAATTTGTAGTATTTACCATTCTTTTTCAGAATATTACGGTGCAAGAGAATGAAATTGAAATTCGCACTTCAATCCGAATATCAATCGTATTTTTGAAAAATGTAAATTTAAAACGTAACTGTTTTTGTTTTCAATTTCAAATGTTATTGAAAAGAAAAAGATATTCCTTGCATTTTTCTAAAATAATTATTTTTAAAACAATGTATATATACATACAAACATTCATATACATATATATAAAGATTGGGATCGCATGTGTTTATTTCGCTGGACACATAATGTTTTTCACACCAGTGCAAATTCCACAGAATACCATCTACGAGTAAAAGAAGAACAGATTAAATTCGATAGACAACTCACAAAATAATATATCGTGAAATACAATGATGTGGTATTAGTTCGGAGTGGGAGTGATGTTTTTACTTCCATCGGAGATTTCCCATTTAGATAAATCAGTAATGTAGAGCTCGAATAACTATATTTTCTCTCAAGTACTTACAAACAATTCCACTGGTTTTGGACTCATATCTGAGCCTGGATCCATCTTAACAACAAGATAAAGATGTATAATGCTAAACGACGACAGACGTTGACAGAAAGACTTAACCCAGGTGACGAAGATTCTTTTAGCAGCTTAAAAATCTTAGAATTTTCTCGTCTGGAGATTGCGTAATGCCATTTTATTCAAAAAAGCGCAGTGATGCTGATCCGATAAAAAAGCCCAGGACGACCAACGAACTTTTAAAATTGGCGAGTAATTTAACCAATGGGAAACAAAAAGTGGGTGGGATAAAAATGAGTTCTCAAAGTTTTTCGGAGGAATACCTTACGTAATACGTGTAATGTGCCGTTTCGCAAAGTATCCCGGTCTAACGAATAATATTAAAATGTATATAAAAGTCATTAAGAAACAAATGTCAATGTCTCAAATAAAATATTAAAATAAATTAATGGGTTTTAGGGAAAGTATTGCTTTTAACAGATAAAATTCTCAAAATAAGAAAAGAAAGATTGTGTTGATTAAACATATGGGATTAAAATATAATAGGTATATTAAGACATAATTAAACACTGGGTAAAATGTAAGAAATTATAAGAATTTTAAATATATTAATTAAGTTAAAGGGCGAAAAAAATTATATATATATATATATATACAGGGTGACAAACTTTAAGGATCGATAGAGCACACCTAGACGAACATTTTTGAATAGGGAATGTAGGGTCCCTGACGCGATGGTAAGGCGCTAGGCGCTTTCGAAAATTTGGGTGCCGAAATTCGAAACGTCATAAAAACTAGGGAAATGGTTAGATTTTCTTGCTTGTTGCGTCGAAATGATTCTGTTTGTTTAGACTTTCTTCAGTACCAATTTGATAAGCGTATCTCTTAAAACATGGATAGGGGGCGCTGCAGACTTTGGAGAGCTAGACAACAACTTTAAGCCCGTTATTTTGATAATTTAACACATGCTCGCCAAAGTTTATACTCTAACTTAAAGTTTGAACCCAAAAGTAGAGCCCTGCAAAAAGCGTAAGAGCCGGAATAAAATGTCAAAGTACAGGGTGGTCGAAACTCGAAGGCTCCTAAGAGATAAACAAACAGATTTCTTGACTTATGGCATGCATTTTCATGATTCTGTTTGCTGGGGCTCTCTGAAACTCAGTTGAACGGTACAAAAAGAAACATCGATAGGGGGCGCTTTGGGCAAAAAACATAATTCGTTGACATTTCGGACGCTAACTGGAAACGGGGCGCTACGATCAGTTAGTAATAATGAAAACACATTTTCTACCTCTGCTCAACACTTCTGAAAAAATTTAGACCAAAAACATCAATGATACTGGAAATTTATTTACAAAAAATAACACTACAGAAGATGCTCGAAATTTCGACCTTGGGCCATGATGCAGGCTTCGCACCTCCGTCGCATTGAGGAGTGTGTGTTTCCAACAATGCCAGGAGTATCTCTGATCTGCCCTGCAGCTGCCACAATGCGCGCCACAAGTTCTTCAGCACTGCTGACAGGTGTATGGTATACCTCGGCCTTCAGGTAACCCCAAAGGAAGAAATCCAAGCAGGTGAGGTCTGGTGATCGGGCAGGCCAGTGAACTGGACCCCCACGCCCGATCCACCGCTGGCCATACCTTGCGTTTAGATGGAGACGCACGTCGTTCGTGTAATGGGCCGGAGCTCCATCGTGCTGGAACCACATCTGGCGACGCGAACCTTCAGGTACGTGCGCCTCCTCCAGAAGCTGCGGCAGCACTTGATCCAGGAAAATCAGGTAATTTCCACCTGTCAGCCGTTCAGGTAACAAATAAGGGCCAATGAGGCAATCCCCCAGAATGCCGGCCCACACATTTACTGAGAAACGCTCCTGTGCTGCTCGGCTTCTGGTTTCATGTGGATTTTCATCACACCACACATGACTGTTGTGGGCGTTCCACATTCCCTCCCGGCTGAAGGTGGACTCGTCCGTAAACAAAATGCTGTTTACAAAACGGGGATCCCTGGATCTCATCGCCAAGTACCATCTTGAGAATTCCACTCGAGGGCCAAAATCCTGCTCTCTGAGCAACTGCACCCGCTGGATGTGGTAGGGGTGCAGATTCCGGGAACGTAAGATGCGCCACGCAGTTGCTTGCGAAATGCCAACATGTCTGGCGATATCTCTCGTGCTAAGACCTGGGTTGTCCTCAACCAGGTTAAGCACAGCCTCTTCGTTGTCGGGGGTGCTCACTGATCGCTCCCGTTCAGGCCTGCCTCCGTCGAAAGATCCCGTTGTGGACAACCTCTGGTGTACTCGAGCGAAGAAGGCATGGCAGGGGATTTGCCTGTTGGGGTAACGCTCGGCGTACAACCGCTGAGCGGCTCGTCCATTACAACCAGCAGCGCCATACGCCAAATGCATGTCAGACAATTCAGAGTTTGTGTACCGTTCCATCCTACTACCGATCTGCAGACAAGTAACCCGAAGCTTAAGTAGGTACCGCACGTTCAAAAGACGTGTCTGCGCATACAACTACGTCATCTCGAGTTGTCGTCTACGCATTACGTATCTTTTGCATATCGATATGGTACGATATCTTTTGCATAAATCAGCAAAAAGCACCTTATGTAAATTTTATTGCGCGCATTGTGCATGATTGAAACCAGCTATGTTTGTTAAAAAAAACAAACAAACTGCAGTTTTAATAGCTTCTTATGATAAGTAAATTACTCTCTTGTTTTGTTTCTCACTGATCGTAGCGCCCCGTTTCCAGTTAGCGTCCGAAATGTCAACGAATTATGTTTTTTGCCCAAAGCGCCCCCTATCGATGTTTCTTTTTGTACCGCTCAACTGAGTTTCAGAGAGCCCCAGCAAACAGAATCAGGAAAATGCATGCCATAAGTCAAGAAATCTGTTTGTTTATCTCTTAGGAGCCTTCGAGTTTCGACCACCCTGTACGTTGACATTTTATTCCGGCTCTTACGCTTTTTGCAGGGCTCTACTTTTGGGTTCAAACTTCAAGTTAGAGTATAAACTTTGGCGAGCATGTGTTAAATTATCAAAATAACGGGCTTAAAGTTGTTGTCTAGCTCTCCAAAGTCTGCAGCGCCCCCTATCCATGTTTTAAGAGATACGCTTATCAAATTGGTACTGAAGAAAGTCTAAACAAACAGAATCATTTCGACGCAACAAGCAAGAAAATCTAACTATTTCCCTAGTTTTTATGACGTTTCAAATTTCGGCACCCAAATTTTCGAAAGCGCCTAGCGCCTTACCATCGCGTCAGGGACCCTACATTCCCTATTCAAAAATGTTCGTCTAGGTGTGCTCTATCGATCCTTAAAGTTTGTCACCGACGAGCTGAATCACCCTGTATATATATATATATACACTATATTGCCATTGATTATGGGACACTTGCGATTTTAGACATTTTACTAAATATCTAAAAAAATACATGAGGAATTATCTCGAAACTCTTAGTGTATAAATATAGTAGTATACGTCATACATCTCCGTGAAGAATTTTTACCGAAACTCCATAGGGGACCGTCAACAAATTAAAAAAGAATGAATATCTTTTGAATAACCCTGTCAAAACTAATGTAGCAAAAGCGCTCAAACTCTAGATTATGATTGAATGCCTTATTGTAATATACTGTGTTCATTTTTATGCAAATAGCATGCATACTCGCAGAGTAATTAAAGTTTTTATAAAAATGGTCCCAAATTTTTCCAAGTTTTTTCCTTATAATTTTCAGAGTTCTTAATATAAAATAGTATTTTTTTCAGAAAATATGACAAACAACATTGCACACAGTACCCTGTAATCAGAATTAAAAAATAATGAAAATTGTACACAAAATGAGTTGGTTTACTAAATAATTTTTTACTGCGCATGCGTCAACGATATCAAAATTTCATTTGCATATTATGTTAGCTAAATGTATAGAGCAACTTTTGTGAAAGTCACAAAATCATAACTTGAAAATTCTGAAAATAATCGTCAATTGAATAAGTTGAAAATCCGTTATTCTCAAAATGAAGCAAAAACAAGAGGGGTTGTATCCATATATTCATTGATTAGTGTCAATATAGAATACACAATACGGGATGTTACGACTACTTTTGGATAAAATCCCTCATTTTTTTGCTTCATTTTGGAAACAACGGATTTTGTCCTCTTTCTATAGACGATTACTTTCAGAATTTTCAAGCTATAATTTTGAGACTTTTACAAAAGTTGCTCTATACATTTAGCTAACATAATATGCAAATGAAATTTTGATATCTTTGACGCATGCGCAGTAAAAAATTATTTAGTAAACCTACTCATTTTTCCTACAATTTTTATTATTTTTTAATTCTGATCACAGGGTACTGTGTGCAATGTTGTTTGTCATATTTTCTGAAAAAAATATTATTTTATATTAAGAACTCTGAAAATTATAAGGAAAAAACTTGGAAAAATTTGGGACCATTTTTATAAAAACCTTAATTACTCTGCGAGTGTGCATGCTATTTGCATAAAAATGAACACAGTGTATTACAATAAGGCATTCAATCATAATCTAGAGTTTGAGCGCTTTTGCTACATTAGTTTTGACAGGGTTATTCAAAAGATATTCATTCTTTTTTAATTTGTTGACGGTCCCCTGTGGAGTTTCGGTAAAAAATCTTCAAGTAGATGTATGACGTATACTATTATATTTATACACTAAGAGTTTCGAGATGATTCCTCATGTATTTTTCTAGATATTTAGTAAAATGTCTAAAATCGCAAGTGTCCCATAATCAATGGCAATATAGTGTATATATATATATATGTATATATATATATATATATATATATATATATATATATATATATATATATATATATATATACAACACTGACAAAATTATTGTAGTAATAAGAAAATTTATACATAAATTAGCTTAGAAATTAGTTTATTGTATTACTTTTTCCAATTAATAATGCAAGAATACATTAATTTAAAATTTATGAATTATCTTTATTGTATTTTCCTTACTTATGAGAAGAAGCATTGTCGTATTATGACATTCATATTACATTTCTGTCATTATATCCAGGTGATATAGAAAATATCGAACAGAATATCCCTTGAGAAATAAAATATGACACCAGGCTTTGACACAACTGTTAATAGATGATGCCAACAGTTAATGACACAAACAGATTTTTCTACACCCTGAACTTCTAGGATATCATAAGTCAGGATTAACGAATAGTCACGTGGAATTTTTACTGAGCTTTACATAATTTATTTCTTCTATCGAATTTAATAATTTTTCACAAGTAAGTATAGCACTATTTTTCTTAGTTTCACGTTTATTTAACAAGGATTCTAACTGCTATTCCATTAAAATATTTCTTATTTACTGTTTGATATCGCTTTAATCTAAAAATTTTTGTTAAAAAAGGAAAATGTTTGTGAATAATCCCAAATGAAATATGTTAACATAAATATATCGTTTATACAAATACATGTACATACAAATTTATGCTAGTTCAATACACATATTGACAAAACATGCTATCGCAATGATAATTAATGACGTAGGAATCAGCGATAAAATGATTCAAAACTTTTGGTTGAAAATATATATGCATTACTTACAATGAAAAATTATAGATATCCACTCATGGTTTTTAATATTATCTACTTAAAACAACTGCTGAGGTATGCCAGATGTTTTTAAAATGTTCTACTCCCTTTTAACCCCCTTAACCTGGTAATTTTTAAATTAGCTGAAATACGTGGTTAATTATTTTTTATACATTTATTTTCTGGAATTTCTCGCTCTTACCCTAACGGTTGCTAATATTTAGCAAGATGTTCTGCAATTTTTGAACCCCCCTCCCCCGTTTGCCACCGTTTAGGGGGTAAAAAATTCCGTCGTAATGCACGCTTACGTCAAAAGATTATTTTTTCCAAAATTTTCATGCTTCTAGGTTCGGTAGTTTGGGCTGTATGGTGATTATCAATCAGTCAGAACAAACTATCTTATGCATGTATAGATAGATAATTTAATTTATTGCTAACTGGAGAAAACATTTACACTGTTTTTTGCATTGTTTCTGTTATATTTCAAATTTATATCAAAAAGTATTGAAAAGAAAGAACGGAATTCTAAAATGGTTTAAAATGTCTACTAATTGTAATAATAACAATAAACTTCGTGAAATATTATAAAGAAATATTATTGTAATTATTTCACAAAACTCAGATAAAAGACTACTTAGGTCATAAAAGGAAATCTTCGGAGAGTAGAAATGACGCTATAAAAGAAAAAAAAAACACTTAATCTTCCTGAAGAAGTGTTAAGATAATATTATAACAAGAATTCTGCAAAAAGCAAACTTCATGAGAAATAAGAGGTATTAAAAATATACAGACAAAGGACTAGTAATATTTATTAAACAAGAAAGCTTTATTTAATTTTATACTTATTATTGTATTCTTTTTCCATTTTTTTCACTCCTCCATTGAAAAAAATGAGAGGATAAAAAGTGGAAAAAGAAGAAATATATGTCTGTTAATTAAATATATATAGTTACATAAAGATTTAAAACGTAATTTGAAATAAGTATGGTATCAATTGTGCTTTTACTTAATACTTCTGAAAATAGCAAGTATTTTCTCTTTTACATGCTTTATGTGAGTTTAGTTAGAGACTTTCCATGGGTATTTCTAAGTAATAAAATATATCATTTTAATTTTTTTCAATAATTTATTTCATTGACAGAAAAAAAGGCTATTGCAAAAACCGCCAATTTTGTTCTTCACCGATGTTTTACTTAAAATTATGGATAGAATGCAAATTCTAAAACACAAAAATAAATGCATTTCAGAATATTTTTTGTCACCAAATTAAAAACACATTAATGTATTGTCAATTAAAATACAATATATTTTTTTATAATTTTCTGCTTCCTGATACACCAATTATTAATAAGTAAAAGAAACCTGTCAATTTCTAGGGCTGTAGAGTTTGTATATTTAGTATTTTACATTTTACATGCCCTTATTTCATCTTATTTTATAGTTTAGTTTGTATGGCTTTATTACATACATAGATGGGTAATAACGCCAAATACAATTTGTCAAAAAATCACGCTATACAGTTTATGAATATCTGCTGAAGTATTCTTTCTTGTATACAATATAGTCAATAAAATGCTGTATCAAATCCTTTGTTTGTTTAGAAAAAATAATTTAATAAACTCAACCTCTACAATTTTTATACTACTACCCGGAATTTCATTAAAAATGGCTGTCATTAAAAGTAATATCTTAGACTTTAGATGGTGCGTATATTGCGCTTCTTGTATTTTTATAGTTTAAATAAAGACTTTGTGCATTTACATGAATTAAACAATAACGTTAAAGAATTTATGTTGAATATTTTCCAAGTATTTTTCATAATATTTATTTTATACAAACCACGACGATACGTTACATAAAAGCTATTTTTCAAGAAAGAAAGTATTGGGTAGGGTGGAAAATCGGAATTCTTTGTAACTTACAGTGAGTTCAGAAAAGAAAGAATCTACTGAGATATATTCAATCTGACATTTAATATCCGCATTCATTACGTAAACATCTTAATGTTATTTTAAGAAACATATCACGATATTTATTTTTCTAGCAACGTAAAAAATTAAATTAAATTATTTATTTATTTTTTTTGTGGGGGGGGGGGGGCTGCGTGGATTAAAAATATTGCCGCAATATTTTACGAATATTTTAAATATATATCGTACTTTTTTTCAGTTTATTGAAATGAAAGTTTTAAAAAAGTTTAGTAATATAATATTGAAGATTTGGTAGTTTTAGACAAGTATTACTAGAGTTATTGAGGAAAAAACCCTCTTTACAAAGAAAGTATTACTTAGAACAAGGAGCAATACAGAAAATTGAAATTTCTCAACTCTACTTTTTACATTCTAATCTTGAAACACATTTGTCCATTATTTAAAGCCAGTGTGCTTTGAACCTACACATGCCTAATTTAACCCTTTCAAGTCTGGTGCACTATTAATAGTACATGTCTTTTAATGGAGTATTATTTTGCTTTAAGAAATACTTTTGCTTTTATTTACCGGGTGTCCCAAAAATGACTGATGGATTTTAAAATTCGATAACTTGCAAACGGGGACAAACATTTAAAACAAATTGCAGGAAGGTTATGTATAATGTCAGGAGTTTTTTTAACCGTAATTTTTTATTTTAGTTTGCATCTCAAAGAATAGGTGGCGCTGACGGCGATTGAGGGCCAGATCGACGATTCACTCAGCACTGATCACCTGGCCTTCAATCGCCGTCAGCGCCACCTATTCTTTGAGTTGCGAACTAAAATATAAAAATACGGTAAAAAAACTCATGACATTATACATAACCCTCCTGCAAAAAAATTGTAAACAGCTGTCACCGTTTGCAAGTTATTGAATTTTAAAATCCATCAGTCATTTTTGGGACACTCCGATACATATAGTTATGTTAGCATGTGTCTATGCATTTACTACATGGCATCATTTATGTTTAGGCATTTAGTAATAATAACAATTATTATTATTTGCTTCATTCTCTTTGCGCGTTTGCGATTCTTTTATTTTAAACATATATTTTACGCTATAAATTTAAAATAAAATTTACTTTCATGTAAAAATTCTGTGTAATAAAGCGTTAAAAGTAATAGAAAGTTGCAACATAAGTTAAATCTTATTGTAATACAATATTTTCTAAGCATTTTCAAAAAAATCTTCCCTAACCTATTGTCATATGGATATTACTTGAAAAATACGCAAAACAACAACATTCGTTATCATCCAGATAGTGAAATATTCATTAAACACTAAGTAATCTATTTAGATAGCAAGTGTTTATGTTATTAACGCAAAAATAATTTTTTCTAAAAACTGAAAAACATTCAGATCCGAGAGGGTTAAGAAAGAATTACAACAAACAAACAAAAAAAAAGAAAAGGTACTGCTGAAATGAAAAATATTAATACAAATACAATATTTATTAAAAAAAAAAAAAAACGAAGTTAATTACAGTGTGGTGTTTAGGGATGGTTTTATAAATAATTTTAAAATAAACTTAAAATATTTTCTAAATACGTATTACAAACTTCAGAAAAAACGCAAATTTTACATCAAATTTAACAAATGAGTTCATACTGTAATTACCTTTATATAAGTTCGGATATGGTTGCAGTAGCGGTTGCACTATTGTGAAGAAATACATGAGTACAAAATTTATTAAGATTATCTATCTATATTATAAAGGCCAAACGTATTTGTGCGTAACACATACGTCATTTTATGAATGGAAACACAATGAAATTAGAAATGCAATTTCGATTTTGTAATTTTTGCTATTGCAAATTTTTAAACTCCTAATTATTAGATACACCGTCGTGTAGGGGGAAAATGTACTTGAAAACTGTATCTTAATTTATTTTTCAAATATTGATTTTTTTGTGGTTTTTAATATCGTTTTTTTAATAGTGGCAACAGAATTATTCCATTAATTAAAAGTAAAGGGAAAAAGCGGAATACTATATCCTTCATGTGACCATTTTCTTCTTAAAAAGTGAAAAGAAAATAACTAAAGTACGTGCTGTGTCCAAAGTATCGTCCGTTTAAGAATCCGATGAATTTTGGTTTTATTTACAAAATTTCATTTATATTTAAAAGAATGTAAATAATGTAGTATCTATTTCAGCAAATATCATTCAGACTTCAAATTTTGAATTACAGATATGAAATGTACATTTGTAGATTTTGATATTGTGAAAATGATGTCGGGTTTAGAATAAATTTTACTTTTTTCATTTTTGCTTTTTTCGAACTAGCATAAAAATCTTAATTGATAACTCTATCATGGTAACAGATCTTTTAATATTTTTTACTGCTTGCATGTACGATTAAAGTAACAATTTCTACAACTGAGATTTAAAGAATTAGTATTTTGTTAATTTTAGGTTAAATATCATTTGTTTAACAGTTACACTTATCAGTGTTAGCTGCATTTTTTTATTGTAACTAATTTTATAGGTTTATTATAAATCATTGAACAATTCCTTTTTTAACATTTTTTTTCGTTGAAACTTGGTGGATTCTAACTTGTTACATTAAATTCAGTAATGCAGAAAACACACATTCCATTTTAAATAGAACATAATCATCATGGCAACCTATAGAACCATTTCCTGTCAAGGAATATCATTGAAATGAATACGGATAAATGAATTTAAAAGAATGGAGAAAATTTTCATTACTATCTTATTAAGTTTTGATTCGTTTCTCATAAAATTTAAATGACTCGGCAGATTTCTGAATCGACTACATATATAAATTTCGAAACCATTTGATAGGATAATTTTTTTCGCTACTACATGCGGAAAGACAAACTGCAAAATCTCAAACCTTGAAGAAAACATATTTTAGAACACATTTTGTCTCTAAATAAAGTGCACATTCATATGTCGTGAGTTACAAAAATTCAGATAAAAACATTTTTTGTGTTGTGAATGTGTTCTTAATGTATTGAAAAAGTATTGCTATATAGAAATCTGTTTTTAATATGTTGCAAAAATATTTGTATCTAGAAATGTGTTCCACAAATATGTTTATTGATTGTATTGAAATAATGTTGTAATTAACATTGATGAAAATATGTATGTTAGTACATTAGTGTTGTGGTGCACATCCCTTTATCACTAAACTAACAACAAGTATTAAACACCACATAATTTAGAATACTATAAAATCACAAATGTAAAACTCTTTCTATATAGTGCTTTAAAATGACACAATCTTAAATTGAATGTTTTTTAACGTGTTTTGAAAACGCATATTCTTCTCTTGTTTTTTTAACGACACTTTTTGCACAATCATTTATTTGGTACAACGCATCCGCAACACATTTACAACATAATCAAAAACGGTTTTATTTAGAAGTGTTAATTATTATGTTCAGTTAGTTTTGCAAATGTGTTTAACGAAGTTGCAGTATTGGCTAACGGAGCAACTGGTGGCTATAGTTGCTGCATTTATATAATTACGAAGGCATCTAAAAAGGATGTTGCTCAATTTTTCGCAAAAACTATAAATTCTACTTCTGCAGACTTCAGCTTTACTTAGATAGAAAGGGTGTCTGCCCTTCATATTCTAGGTGTGCAAAACCTCGAAATTTTAATTAGGATCGTACACTGAAAACTTTTTCATATCTCAATCAATGATGGAAATATTGTAATGGACATTTCCGTTAATGTACATGTTTTATTTTATTTTTAAAAATTGTAATGAATTAAAATTGTATTTAGATGAACAGACTTGGAGGCAAATTAATTACTTTGATGGTATTCCTGTATTCGCTGGCATTGCTGTTCGAGCGCTCCCTTCCGGCAGATGTTTTTCAAATTCAAGGACAACCTGCTAGCCATAGCCAAACACTTATAAAATAATTGGTTCAAATCTAGGCATAGTTTTATGCACTTTTCGATGGAGCAATATTGAAAATGATATAAAAATTACTAGAGCAGCGGCCTCTTTTTGCAGAATATTTCAAAATTGAATTAAAACCCTCTTTCTACAACCAAAAACATACACAAAAATATTGGTTCAATTTTATACATATCTTCATACAATTTTCGATGGTACAATGGCGACACACGAACATACAAACAGACAGACAAATATTTTGTATAAACATGTTTCTTGGAATCTCTGACACCTAAAATGTGTAAATCCGTGAAAAACCGGAAGTCGAAAAAAATTTAGATTTCAGTACTTTTTTCTATTGAGGGCAGAATAAAGTAAAAATTGGCATGAAATCAAATAGATCTTCTGAAGGGAGAATAGCAGTTTTAAACACGAAATATAATAAGTAAGTGATAATAAATTAGAATGAATTTCGATACTGATTATTTTAGAATACGTTACATTTAAGTTCGAATAATTGTTTGGATTTCCTATTCTTGCGAAAAGACCTTGCTCGCATTTTATTATAAACAACTCTTCCATACTGAATTCACATCAGATAAAATAGCACCATCAGTAATAGCCTGCATTTACAGAATTGCTATTATTAATTTTAAGCACTTAGGTTCCAATATTTAATATCGTAAGTACATGAAGTAGTTTATTATTGATTTATTTTAAGTGCAGCTATATATCGAATATTCTGAAAAGGCAATTAAAGTTTTGTTGTACCCCTGTTCCTGATAATGACTTCGTATGAATATGAATCTATTTAATTCTATTTTTAAGAGACTTATAATACATTAAATAGAGTGTCTTTCTAAAATTTTCTATTAGAGTAGTCTTTTTTTGTAATGATTTTTTATATGTTAAAATTTTAAAACCACATAAATTTTAAAATATACTTAATTTGTTGTACAACGTTGGATGCAATGAAGGTATCACTTTTTAATTTGTTTAAAAAAATGAATTTTATTTCGATTTTTTATATTTTTTTAAATTTTGAAAAATTTTAAATATTTTTTTCCTCATATAATTACCCCTTGGTAGCGGCTTTATTTGAGAATTTTCTTAGAAATTTTTCGAATTGTTATAAAAAGCTCAACAAACTCAAACTATCTAAATATTATAAGTATAAATTATCTCACTCAGAAACTCATTTAAAAATTATAAAATATTATTACATCATTTTACAAATTACCCTGTATAGCTTTCAAGAAAAAGCTGCATTTCCAAGTATTCGTGCATGCAATATTTAACGTAATGTATTCAGAAATACACTTTCTTGTTTCACTGCTGAATGAAAAAACTGTTATCATAAAACATTATTAATAATGTTTTTCATAGAAGAAAAAAGTTAAGAATGAAAAACTAAATAGGAAATTCATAATTAATAGCGGTTTTTATTTCTTTTTTTCATTCTTTTTCATTTATTTCTCCCTTTTCTTTCTTTAGTTCTCTATTTCTTATTTCTTTCCTTTTTTTCACTGCATTTTTTTACCTTTTTTGCCGTTCTTTATTTATTTCTTTTTATTATTTTCTTTATTTTTTTTTCATTTTAGGAATTTTTGATGTTTTGCCGTTTTTTATGTATTTTACAGTGTGAAACAGTAAACGGTAGCAATTTTCACAAGTTGAAACTAAACTCGCCGATAACATCATTATAGGTATTATAGGAATTGCTTTCGGTCCTTAACTTTTAGAAAGGATAGTTTAATATTTAACGCTATGTATCGAAAAATGATAGAAATTGAAAATCAAAATTCCCAAATTGGTTTAAAATAATTTTGTTTGACTGATTTTTTTAGTTTTGTTTTGTTTACGTAACTGAATTTTAGACTGCATCATCTAATATTTGATACTTGATTTGATAATAATTAATGTTTTAGACCATTACGAAATAAATTATAACTTATCAACATACCACGGATCGTAAACAATCAAAAGAGAGGATCTAGGATTCTTCGGAATCATTAAAAGTTGCTCCTACTACATTTAATAAGCTTCAGATAAAAAAAAAATCATTGTAAAACCTTTGTAATATAGTGCCAATGGAAAGTAACTAAATTTAACAGTTGATAATTGACACAAAATTTCGCATTATTTATAACTATAAAGCGTACAAAGTGTAAGATTTAGGACAGAAAAAAATAATTATACTTGTTTGTATTTTTTTTTTCAAATTCAATTAATTATCGGTTACCAAGTAAAAATGTTTTTTTTTAATTTTATGTACGTTAAATTTCTGTATTAAATAAATAGATTAAATATTCATACCCACTAAATTTATGAAACTATAAATTACAAAAAATATAAACGTTGACTTTGAAGATTAATCGCTTTTCTATTGAATATCCTAAATTTGACTTTGCGTAATTAACATAAAATTTCAGTTTCTTATTTTAAGTTTAAAAAATACGAAGTGAGAATGTGGCCGAGAGCTTCTGTTTTCAAAGCTGGTAGACAGGTGATGCTAGGGTCGGACATAGAGAGATCAATCGTTCAGAGTTTTCTGTGGTTTTGTTCGAACCTTCGATTTTCTTACATAAATAAAGGTAAAACTGACTTAGATAAGCCCCAATAAAGGGAATTCTTCCTTTCGGTCCCATATCACTTGTTGAAATAATAGACTGTCAAAAAGAAAAAAACTTACAAAAAGTAAAAGTTTAGCTTCTATTCACTCAGTTTCCTATTTCCCATCGATAATGCTAAGTCTATGGGCATTCGATGCATTCTCTAATACAAAATATCTCCTCGGGAAATTTATATATTTTAATTTATTTTTTTCAGTGTTCTCTTCTTAATAGATATCTCTTTTTCCATTGTTTTCAGAATATTTTTGAAACACACGCTAAGATTTATATGCAATATTAAATTTTTACCCGAAGTTCGTCAGTTTTTTAAAACATAAAATAATAATTTAAGAAATAACAATAAGTAAGTACTCTGCGACAGTTTTCGTGTTTTTTTAATGTTTGGCGCTTGTTATGCTATAACTCGCAGCACCCACAAACAATACTGATACTGGAGCATAAATATGACTATCG
Organism: Maratus speculifer; assembly: GCA_964019185.1. Taxonomy (NCBI): domain Eukaryota; kingdom Metazoa; phylum Arthropoda; class Arachnida; order Araneae; family Salticidae; genus Maratus; species Maratus speculifer. The sequence goes on from OZ025297.1 coordinate 105,039,303, forward strand.
ACAACTTATGATATTCGCATGAATATGACTTTCTGTTTTCCACTTTGTGGTTAAACATTATTGATTTTTCCCGAAGGCTTTTAAGCATAAATATCTAATTCTAAAACCCTGTGAAATAAGACATTTGTTTAAATGCACCGTGATTTGTCAGGTTAAATATGTGGACGAATCACGTTAAAGTAAATGCAGTATGACTTGAAAACATGATGCAACAGAATTATAGCGACAAACGAGGGTCCACTAACTGTGCAATTAATTTGTGCATGCCATCATATTAATGAATTTTAATAACTGATTCAGTAGTACATCACTGACAGGGCTGCAGCTAGAAGTGAATAATAGATTGGGGGGGGGGTCAAAATACTGTTGGTGGGAGCTCTTATTTTTTTATCTGTTTAGCTGACGCAGAAAGATAAATTTATTCCTATTCACACTGTATTTGAATATGAACAAATGATTCTTTTTGTGTATAACATTGTATATTGTATTGTATATTGTATATTGTATATCGTACATACTGTGTACAAATGAAGGTGAATATGAGCTATGTTTCTATTAAACTGTAGTAATAATTTCATTTTATGCTAAAAGAATAATAGAAAGATGAAAAATTCGAGTGTATAACTAGTACAATATCAAACATCCTATTAGCTTCATATGTGCAAATAGGATGTGCGAGTGTTGAAACACTGATTTAGTTACAATTTAGTAATTTTGTGAAACTGCGAAAAAACCTCAAAACTAAATCAGATTTTCGAACCGAATTTGATTTCGATTTTCGGAACATAAATTTAGTGTCCTTGGAATCTTTCCCAGGGAAGGCTCAAAATGCTTTACTGGTGGTCTGAGCAGCCCTTAGCACCCTCCTAGCTACGGCCTTGATCTGAGGGGTTCTTAGTTTGGCCGGCAATCATGCCTGCTAAATGTTTACATACGTAATACTAAAAGCCATGACATGACATATATAACAATCTTCAAAGTAAATAATTCATATATATTTAACTAATGTTATATGTAAGGCAATAAACTAACTTCGAGGCTTATTTATGTGCACAGACTTATTGTTACAATGATAATTTGGCCAGTATTGTGCATACTTTGTTATTAATCGTCAAATTTATCTTTCTTAATGACAGTTTAGAATGTATAAAATTTAGAAATATATTTAGCTAACTTTAGTACTGATGAATGTTTTTGTAGGTTTCACATCTGAATATAATATTATCCTGGTTTTCATCTAGGCTTTATGCCAAAAATTATTTATTTACTTGCAAAATGTTGCAAGCAAGTCAATCTTTACAATTAATAATGATAAGGGAAAATACCACTATAGATTATCATGTTTCCACACATCCTCGCAAGTCTCAATATTTTTTTTTTCGTATAAATGTAGATATTCATTCATCAGTCTTACTGTGTAAAGTTACTTCTACATATGTACTGAATAAACCTCATTAAGCGCGTGTTGAATAGTGAACAGGGCAACCTAGCAACATTATTTACTTTGGAATGTTATTGAATTGATTATACATATCAAAAGATATTGATAGGAATCAATATCTTTTAAAGTTTTCATTCTATTAAAAAAAGATGTTGCCTGAAAAATGTTTTCAACGATTTATGAACATAAATTTTAAAACTTTCGGTTGGGTAAATTTTGCGCGGATGTATGCAGACAGATAAACCAAAAGACAAGACGACGACTCTAGATTCTACGTATTTACATAATTAGGAACGCAGTTTATATAAAACATAGGATAGGAAATATATTTAACACATCCAAAAAATAGGTTACTTTTTCAAATATATATACATTTAATTTAATTAGCATAATATTTTTAGATAATTTCACATAAAAAAAAGTCCATTTAAGAATTAAACTGCAAGTATATGCTGAAAATTCCTTGTGAATATTTACATAATGAAATATTTATAACTGAACCCAATTAAAAGGAAATTGTTACAGAAAATGAGAAATGAATCACACTCGAATATTTAAAAAAAAACATAACCACTATTATCCTAACAAAGTTTAATACACATGCGAACAAATATTGAATTATTTAGAAAATTGCTTTAAATGAACCAAAGTATACTCGAACGATTTTAAATTCTGTTTTACAGATACAAAAGAAAATAATCATTTACATCGTAAGGCACTTAACTGATTAAGTTTACAAATCAAGGAAATATTTCACGACATTTTTGCAAAGCAGTATTGTAACTTCAAATTTGTAAGAATTTAAACTATTGCATAAATTTAATTTTAAAACAGTTCACTAGCGTTTCTCCCTTTGTTGTAATCAATTATTCAAGAACTCTTAGCTGAAACATTATACAGACATTTCCCTAAAGATGCCTTATTAGGAATTTTATTAAATTTGCTTAGAGTTATTTTAAAATTACCTAAGCTGAATAAATTAATATTAAAATTCTGGTGTTTAATCCATTTTGAGTAAATATTTAAAATTCACACAAAACTAAATGGATGTGGCAATTCAAAAACTTTCTTCTATCTCATATGTACATTTTAATATTTCAAAAGTAATTACACTGTAAAAAAAAAGTGTCGATCTACTAAAAAAACTTTAGTGATCCTTGTAATTACTAAAAAATTTTTAGTAATCTTAGTCGGTTACAAAAAAATCTTTAAGAATTACTAGAAAAAAGTTAGCAACGAATAAGAGTTAATAATTTCATATTTTAATAGCTATTACTAAAACTCACTTGGTGTGGCCTTGATATCATAGTGGTTATAGTAACGGACTGCAGGCTAAAAGATCCCGGGTTCGATACTGGCCACTGCCAAATACGCCCCGAATGTATGCAGTATAAGTACTCGTTAATAAAGGGATTATGAATATCCTGACGGAGCAGTAGCAATGTTTGGTGCTGCCATCTATTGCGGTTTTGCCGAAAATCTTCCGCTCCAGAAGTCTGTATGTAGCTCGAAGGAAGCTCCTGCCCTTCGATCCCACGTAATGGTTATTAAAAATAATTTTGGAGCTATTACTAAAATTTTCTTGTTGGTTCATACTAAAAATTTTTAAGTTAGTCATACAAAAAATTTTTTTGTTCAGTTTACAAAAGATATGCTTGTTTCGCTTGCAAAAAAAGTTTGTAATGGTTACTAAAAAATTCTGTGGAATACAAATTTACTAAAAAATTTTTAGTAACCTCTTGAATTTTTTTTTTTTACAGTGTACGCAGTTAATACTTCAATAGTATTATCTCAATACTATACCAACATTAAGTTTCATCTTAAATATTTGCTTCAGTCAAATAATCAAAGAAAAAAAAAATTGAGCGCGATATTTATTAAACTCAATTGTTTTACATTATTCTGAAGTAATCAGCTATTTGCATATGGCCGGTTTTGCGAGTTTCGGTCTCTGCATGAGCCGATAGGTAGTGGAAGAATGGTATAAATGATGCAAAAATCGCTATCACAGTGCTCTTTTTCTACAGAATATCTCCGAATTCAAGTTAGATCTGCTGGCCATAGGTAAAAACATGCACAGGAAAATTCGTTAAATTCAATGCATGTCTTTACACACCCTTCGATGGTACAAAATTGAAAATGGTGCAGACAACCATTGCGGCAACCTCAGGAAAATATTTCCGAACTGATGCAGCACCTCCTGGTCATAGCCAGAAACATACACAATTTTGTTTTCATTTCTGTGCATTACTTTATGTATTTTTCTATGATAGAATTAAGGAAATAGTACAGAAATTGCTATTTGGCTATATCTTTCGGCAGATTTTTTTTTTTTAATTCAGGGCTAACCTGCTTGAAATAGCCAAAAAAACATGACAAAAATATTCGGTTCAATTCTGTGCATAACTTTATATACTATTCGATGGTGCAATTATGAAAATGGCACAGATATCGCTATTACAGTGTCACTTTACAGTGGAATATTTCTGAATTGAAACAAGACCTCCTAGTTATAGCAAAAAAAAAAAAAAAAAAAAAAAAAAAAAAAAAAAAAAAAAAAAAGATTTTGTTCTATGCATACATTTTTCGGTGGGACAGCAATACATATAGCACGGAATTTGCTTTTACAACGCCATCTTTCGGAAGATTTTTTTTTCAAATTCAAGGAGGACCTACTTGAAATAGCAAAAAAGGAAAAACATACACAGAAAGTTTGGTTCATTTCTATACATATGCTTTCCGATGATACAATATTGAAAACGACATAAAAATAGAGAACTTTATAGATAGAATCTTTATAACCTCCTGGTCATAGGAAAAAAGATTCAATTGCATGCATACATTTATACGCTTTTCGGTGGTACAGCAATACACATAGCATGGAAATTGCTTTTACAACGCCCTCTTTTGGCAGATTTTTTTTCAAATTCAAGAAGGACCTACTTGAAATAGCAAAAAACATACGCTGAAAATTTTTTTTATTTCTATGCATGTACTTTCCGATGTTACAGCATTGAAAAAGACATAAAAATAGAGAACTTTATAGATAGAATCTTTATAGATTTTATTTATTTTTTGTTTTGTTTTATTACAGTGTTACAGTGTCGAAGAATATTTGTAGAAACATTTATGAAGCTTGGAGACACTGTATTATTGACTCAAAACAATTACAGATTTTTTTATTGCCATTTTAATTCCTTAAGATCACTAATGATTTATTGTGATTGCGATATTTTTAGGATAATGCGTTTTTCCTTGTGTTATGTGAAAGATCTCTGAGGTTATTAAGGGTAAAACTGAGTGGTTAATGCGACTCCAAATGTTGAAAGAAAAAAAATGTTTTATCGTGGTATCATATGCAGCTAAAAATTATTCCATAAAAAATATAATACTTGATCAAATATCGAATTTACAAAGTTTTTAATTCAGTATGAGATTTTTCATATTTTTTTTTTTCAAATTTTTCAGAGTGGCATTAAGTTGACAACTCTGCATGTTACAAACAGGAAATATGTGATAGCAAATTTAATTTTTTGAAACTTTTACACCTTTATCAATATGCATGCTATTTTACTTAAATGAATATGTCCATTGTACAACACCTTATTACTTACAGCTACATAGAGATTATCGAGCTTTTTATGTTGCAGTGCTTTCACAAATACATTTTTTATTGGATTTCCATCAAATTTCAGATTCAGTTAATCCCATATATAAATTAGTATTCTATATTTTTTGGAGTAAATCTTTCAACGGGTGTCGCTGCTATGCGACATTATTCATGACTATCGAAATAGCTCTATCTCAGGATCTAATGCATTAATTTTCATCAAACTTCAGAGTCATTTAATCCATGATATAAATGAGTATTCTTTAGTTTTTGGAGTAAACCACTTGACAGTTGGTGCTGCTATACAGCAATATTTATGATTATCGCAATAGCTCTATCTCAAGAACTAATGCACGGATTTTCATCAAATATAAAATTCAAATATTCCCTGATTAAAAATGGTATTCTTTAGTTTTTAAAGTAAATGGCTCAACAGGTGATATTTCTAATTTATTTCTTTTACTACTTCAGCGATAATTCTATCTCAAATACTAATACACGGATTTTCATCAATTTTCAGATTCAGTTAGAGGTTGGAATAAGTTGTTTCAAATTAGATTTTGGTGTGAATTACCGAAACTTTAATTACAGCTGTTATACACTGTTAAAAATATCTGAAATTTACGGATATATTTTCCTGAAATTTACAGAAAAAGTCCTTTTTCACAACAAAAGGACATTTTCCGTTAAAAATCACAAAACTCCACCATACTTCGGAGAAAGTAGTCCCCCACACGAAACAGATGGAAATAAAAGGGAAAACCTGAAGACACACCACTGTCTTGGGTTCTCCGTGGCCGAGTGGTCAAGGCGCCATGCCACTAATTGGCCGTAGATTATGTGTTCGAATACCAGAGGCGCCATGAAGTAATGAAAACAGAAACGATCCCATTTAATTGCATTTTTTTCTGTTTATTTTTTCTTATTTTTTATTAAAAAATCTTTTAACTATCAAGACCAAATAAATAAATAAATAACTAAATAAATATTGTGCAATAATTACAAAAAAAAATGTCTATAACATTATTTTTGTATTTTTTTTTTCATAATAAACAGCGATTTTAAACAGTGACTTTTTTAATTTAAACAACTAAAGAAATTAAAATTGATTTTAAAAAATAATAAGCACTGTGCAGTAGGGTGGATCGATTGTCTATGGCGAAAAAAAAATTACCATTAATCAAAATCTACCTATGCGGAAAAGATGTTCTATTGTATGGAGATTAAGGGAAAAATAATAAAAAAAATTAATTTTAAAATTTAATACTGCCACAAAAGGGTTGAAATTTCGAAAAAATTTGAAAAAAGACCGAATTTTGATTAGGTTATTTTTGTCAAAAACTAATTACTTTAATATTTTTTTAAAATCCAACAATGCGGAAAAGATGTTATATCGTATGGAGGTTAAGTAAAAAACAATAATAAGTAATAAATTCAAAATTTAATACTGCCACAAAAAAGTTGAAAATTCGATAAAATATTGAAAAAAAAGGAAAAAGATCTAAATTTGGTTAGATTTAATTTTGACGCAAAATAAACATTTTAATATCAATCAAAACCTGCCTTTGCGTAAGAAATATTATATTGCATGGATATTAAGTAAAAATAAATAAATAAATAATTAAATAAAACTAATTTCGAAATTTAATACTCCTGCAAGCAATTTAAAGTTTCGAAAAACTGGCAGTTCCAGTTTTTTCAAATAGAATTTGTCTGCATGTTTATTGTGTAGCTTAGTGTACCTTGAATATTACTGTACCATGGCGTTGTTAAAAAAAAAAATAAAAAAGAGAGAGAGATATGAATTACACCCTATTTGGGTCTAGCTTTGATATGCCAGTAAATATGCTCCCTAATACAAAAAGTTATAAAATTTACATATTGGTATTTAAAGGATAACCGAAGAAAGGAATCGGTCAAAATCTATTTATTTCCTGCCAGTGAGAAGGAGTTGCTAATAAGTTACCAGTGACCTGTAAATGAGATTCAATCTCAATAACTTAACATAGCAGCCTTTTAAGAAAAATTAAACTGTTTAACGACAAATATTGCGCTCTTCTTAATTCCTCTAAAACAAAATAAGATACTGAAAGCTACTACAGCCTTTTGGACCATTTCCGAAAATACTGCCTATTTTTTTCAGTTCAATAGATTTGAATATGAATATGAATATTGAGTGTAAACTAAACCGACGTATTGAGAACAAACTCACTTTTCTACATCATCAACTATCATTCAAAAGCCAAAATACTGCCGAGCTAGGTGTCACATCATCAGAATATTGGACAGTTTGGGCACTTCCGACCAAGCAGGTGCTGCCATCGTGTCTGGTGCACTTCAAGACGTGGGCATTACCGCACAAAACTATGAATCGAATGCTACTGACAGAAAAAAATCGGCATGACAAAACAAACCAAAGACCACTCCATCGTTTTAGTCATTCTCTTTAGTCATTTGTAAAAGATTATGACCATGGCCATTTTCTTTAAACTTTTATGGGTGTAAAGATTGACTGCATCACTAGAAAACAACAGAAGAAAAATCATAATAGAAGCAGACTTGAGCTTGAAAAAAGAACTGGGTTCCGAATACATCGGCCACATATTTATAAATTCCGGGAGAGTACCAAACAATTTGAAAACACGACGTACATTTTTTGTCATGTGTTAACAATAATATACATGTAACAAAGTTGGTTGCTATCGGTTGTGATGTAATATCTGTTAACATAGATGTTAAAGGATGTATTATTCGAAATATGGGAGTGATCTTCAAGCGTCCACTACAATGTTTTATGTGCTAGTTACACACCAATGAAGTTCCACTATGTCATCTTTTTGCAGCGTGGATGGAACCGCGGCTGGGCACAAATGTTTCACTGGTGAAATAGAAAGATTATTCGCAGCATGTTAGAAGCTTTTTGTATTTTCATTTATGTCAGTATATGAATTCTAAAAACGCGCGAGTGAAATCAAACGGTCTGCTGTAATCCTAATCATTACGTAAAAACTATCTATATTTTCCATTTACCAGCTTTTTGATCTTTTGCGACGGATTTCATAGATTTAATTAAATAGGAAAATGTGTCGAACCTCCACTAACTGGCGGATTTAGTAACGACATGATTTCAGAAGCAATATGTAAATCCAGCAATCATTTCAGTGGCAATAACATCTACTATCAATAATATCTATTCGCGCAACTCTCATTTTACAAAACTAATAATCAAAAGAGTCACGGAAGTATTTCTGCTGTGTATGGACCATACATAAGAGACAGTTTTAAAAAAATTGAATTGAATTACAAAATCTCATGTCGATTTTCAATACCGAACGTCATTATCGCCAATTGAAATGTTGACGATTTTTCGTGATTTAATACTAATGAAGCTGTTAAATAAGAAACTAAAGTTTTTATCTTGTAATCAATTAAATATCCCCTCATTGTAATAAATGTTAAAAATGTCTAAAATTCATACTTTATTTTACAAAACAAAAGTTGATTTTTTACCGTAAAAACGTTCAAATACATAAATTTGAGCCACATTGCGGTAGATTTAAATTTTGAAATTAATTTTTTTAATTATTTTTCTCATACTCAGCATATAATATAACATCTTTTACGCATAGGTAGGTTTTGGATAACTTTTTAAACTATTATTTTGAATAAAAAATAATCTATCCAAAATTAGGTCTTTTTTCACTTTTTTCGAAATTCAACCTCATTGTGGCAGTATTAAAATTTAAAATTAATTTTTTTAATTATTTTTCCCTTAATCTCCATCCAAGAGAAGATCTTTTCCGCATAGGTAGGTTTTGACACAGTGAAAAAAAAATTTCGATCCACCCTATTGTGCAGTGCATAGGTCTAAAGCAAAATAGACCGTTTACGAATATTCTAACGAATATGTTTGAAAGGAAATCTTTGGAAAGCATAGCAGATTTCCCCACTAACTCATAAAATACATACTTTGTACAACTTGGCGTATGCAACGTTGGCTAAGTCAGTAAGGATTTATTTGTGTGTCAAAAGGTCTCGAGTTCTGTCTTCAGGACAGCTTGAAGCAAATTATACAAAAAAATTAAATAATACAGCAGCTCAAAATCTCTCGGAAAAATAGAAATCTCTCGAAATTGATTGATTCATTTATTTTAAAAAATAAAATAAAATAAATTAAATTAAATTATTGCTATTAAAAATCAAACCTTGTAACTGAAAGTTACCGCTTCTTCAAACGGAGTTTTCCCCTCTTTTAATTCCCAAAACGAAAAATTGACTAACGGAACGGTAGATGTCTGGCAACTTTGCTGCAATTTTTTTTTATTTTTTTTTATTTTTTATTTTTTATTTTTTATTTTTTTTTACAGTGTGTTTCACTTTGCTAAATTTATAAACGTGTAATTTTTTTTTTTTTTTTTTTTTTTTTTTTTTACAGTGTGTTTCATTTTGCTAAAAAAAATGCATGTGCATTGCATTTATGAACGTGTCTTTGCATTTATGAACGCGTATGAAATAGAAGAATGTTTTCGGAATGTCACATCCGACAAGTTATTTTAATGCTAGGTAAAAGTGTCATTCCACTCCTTTGAGTTTTATGTTTTTCAAGCATTAAATACACATTTTAAATTTTTACATTACATTTTTCAATTACTTAAAACGATCACACATAATAACATAACTTAATAATTTAAATAAAGTTATATGTTATTGTTGACATTTAATAATACAAGTCTTCATTATTGTAGGAAACTCGTGAATTTTGAGGAAAGAAAAACTAAAGGAAAAGTTTATATTTTTAAACATTAAATGCATTGCTATAAAAAATAAAATTTGTTTCACCAGATAGATGTGCTTTAATAACAAATATTTATCATTATTTTAACTCTCACCATAGTAAAAAATGAATATAGCACTTTTAGAAAACTTCTTCGTTACCGTTGATATTTTACGAAATTTGATTTATGTTCCTCCCATTTAAAATCTCTGAATTTAATTCATTAGGTGCAATCTTAATTATGTGCATACGTACCACCTATAGTTGTCATTCAGTCCTTCAGTTCCATATAACAACGCAAAAATTACCCAACCGAATCGTTTGAAATTTAAAATATATAATTGTTGCATAATTTTGTCGAGTCATTTAAAAATTTAGGAAAATCGGATGCATAGATTAATTACAGGGACAATTAAAATTATTCCCTTATATTACGGTCAATGGGGAAAAAGTTTCAAATATATTTTAATCTTTTGAAATTTAAAATATATAATTATTACGTAATTGTGTCATGTCATTTGAAATTATATGAAAATTGGATGCATAGATCAATTACAGGGACAATCAAAAATATTCCGTTACATTACGGTGAACGGGAAAAAAGTTCCAAATGCATTTTAATGGTGTTACATGCATTCGAACATAATAAAATTGATATGCATCTATGAAGTACATATTATAATATACATTTTGCACAATCTGTGGTGCGAAGAACATTTCTTATTGATTTACAAGGCCATACAAAAGTATCCATTAAATAATGGTATAGGAGGAACATGTTTTGATGCGCGTTTTTATTGTAATTAACTATTTAACATTTTATGAGATTGATATACTTTGCTGAGGAATACTACAAGTTATTTCGTATATAAGAAAGCAGATAGTATTTACATGGATACACAAAAGATTTTGGCTACTATACTGTATCCGAAATACTGTGTACTATTACATCAAGATGTGAATAATTTTAGATGCGTCCGTAATTATTTAAATAGCTAGCATCTTTAGTCGTCGTTAAGTCTGTCAGTCGGTCTGTTCGTCCGTTCTTCTGCCTGCCCTCATATAACAAAGCAAAAAGTGCCCAACCAAACTGCACGATACTTAAAATATATAATTTTAGAGTAATTTTTTCGAGTCATTCTACATTTTATGAAAATAGGATGTATAGTTTAATTATGGGGACAGTCAAAAGTATTCCATTACATTACGATCAATAGGAAAAAAGTAGTTTCCAGTGCATTTTAATGATGTTAAACTCTTTCTCATATAATAGAATTGACATAAATCTATGAAGTATATATGTATACAAAAATATACATTCTGTACAATCTGTGATGCAAAGAGTATTTATTATTAAACTATAAGGTCTCACGAAAGTATTCTACTATATATAATGCTATACAGGTAAGTATTGTTTCGGGCGTTTTTTAATTATATCAAACTATTTCAAATTTTCATGAATATCATATACGTTGCTGAGGTGTAATAAAACTTACTTCCTGTATATTTACAAAACAGAAAAAATGATTCCAGCCATTACACTGTATCCGAAGTACTGTCTACTATAACAGCAAGTCCTGAATATTTTTAAAGCTTCGTTATCGTAATAACGTCATTTGCTACACTTCACGTGAAATTTCCAACTTGTTTTATATTCCATTTCTCGACACCCATCTTATAAATTATGTTTGTGTGATACAGAAGTTAATGAATATTGGTAGTTGTGTGTGTGTTTCTGGTCATTTATGAAACGCAATAGTATCTTAGTTTCCTATTTTATGTAAAGTTGTTTATCTGGTTAGTTTTTCTATTCAGTTCACTTTTATTGTCGAAAGTAATTCTTGATCATGAATTTAATATTAAAAATATCACATTTTATGGAATAATGGAAGTGCATTCTGCCTATAAATGAAAATATTGTAAAAGAAAATATGACTAAATATCCCTGCAAATATATTAAATGAATCCGCGTGCACTGTATACTCGTATTATTTAAATAAATCTGCTATGCATAAAAAAAAATAATGGAAGCGTTTAATTTCAATATAAAAGCGAAAAGCTTAAACAATTGTTTTTAAGCAACATAATCTAAAATTGCATTTTGCATAACAAATGATATTTTGATTTTATTTTGCAAAAAAATCTTGTTATTTTCATGCCTGTATTAAAAAAAAAGTTAAAAGTGATTAAAAAACATTTAATCATCTTAGTAAAAAATAAATACAATGATATAAAAAAAATGATACCGTTCAAATTTTACCCAATTTAATTGCCAAAGTTTTATGTTTCTCTCGTTTAAAACCTCTTAACAGAATTGATTTTATATTAAATTTCCCTACGCATATTCTAAATAAATTATGTTTGAAGATATAGAATATTATAAATATTGGTATTTTTGTTTGTGTTTTTCGTCATCTATGTAACGTTATAGTATTTTAGTTTCCCATTTTATGTAAAGTTCTTTGTCCGTTTAATTTTTCTCTTCTCTTCACATTTTTTGTCGAAAAAATTTTGTTGATCGTGAATTTAATATTAAAAATATCATATTTCATGGAATATTGGAAGTGCACACTGTCTGTAAATGTAAATATTCTGAAACAAAATATGATTAAATAATTGTATTAAATAAAGCAATTGTATTAAATAAATCAAAGGCACTATACACTTGTTTGTTTAAATAAATCTGTTATGTATAAAAAAAATTGTTCTATTTGAAACCAAAAATGAAAAGCTTAAACAAATGTTTTTAAAAATCAACATAATTTAAAATTGTACCCTGCATATCAAATGATATTTTGATTATATTTGTTGATAAAAATCGCTATTTTCATGTCTGTATGAAACCTATCCTTAAAAGTGATTATTTTGCTTTGTATAACCATATTAAAAAATAGATATAATGCTTTAAAAAAATTTTCCTGGGTTACCGTTGACATTTTAAATAATTTAACTGCCAATGATTTATGATCCTCCCGTTTAAAATCTCTTAACAGAAATTATTTTATATTGAATTTTCCAACGCACATCCTAAATAAGTTATGTCTCTGTGATGCAGAAGATAATAAATATAGGTAGTTGTGTTTGTGTTTCTCGTCATCTATGTAACATAATATAGTATCTTAGTTTCTCATTTCATGTAAAGCTCTTTATCTATTGTATTTTTCTATTCTTTTAACTTTTATTGCCGAAACTGATTCTTGATCGTGAATTTAATATTCATAATATAACGTTTTATGGAATATAGGAAATCCATTCTGCTCCTTAAATGTAATTTTTCAGAAACAAAATATTACTAAATAACTGCGAAAATATATTAAATGAGTCAACCTGTATTGTATACTAGTATTATTTAAATAATCCTCCTAAGTATAAAAAATTGAAGCGTTTTATTTGAATCCAAAAACGAAAAGCTTAAAAAAGTGTTTTTTTAAAGTAACATAATTTAAAATTTTATCTGGTATAACAAATGATATTTTGATTGTATTTTGAGACAAGAATTGCCATTTTCAAAAGTGTATAAAATTTATTAAAAATACTTTTAATCCCCATAGTAAAAAATAAATATAATGCTTAAGAAAATTTCCCTGCGTTACCATTGATATTTTACCCAAGTTAACCGCAAAAGATTTATATTCCTTCTATTTAAAATCTCATAACAGAATTTATTTTATATTGAATTCCCGACGCTCATCGTAAATAAATTATGTTTGTGTGATGCAGAAGATAATAAATATTGGTAGTTGTGTTTGTGTTTCTGCTCATCTATGTAACGTAATAGTATCTTAGTTTCACGTTTTATATAAAGTTTTTTATCTACTGTATTTTTGGATTCGATTCACTGTCATTGTCCAAAATAGTTCTTGATCGTAAGTTTAATATTAAAAATATCTCATTTCATGAAATAATGGAAGTGCATTTTGCCTATAAATGCAAATACTCTGAAAAAAGTATGACGAAATATTTGCGCAACTATATTAAATAAATCAACGTACGCTATATACTCGTGTTATTTAAATAAATTTATATCATTTAAATAAATCAAACTAAAAACGATTTATTTGAAACCAAAAATGAAAAACAATTGGTTTTTAAAAGCTACATAATTTAAAGTTATGTTGCAAATGCGTGAAAAACAATCGCAACAATAACAGAACATAAGAATCAACGCGTCTAACTAAAATAATTTTCAATTCTGATGTGAATGTATTATATGAAATAAAAAGATTGTGCAAAATGTATAACTGTGCAATTTAAAAAAAATAGATGTTAATAATGTATAAAAAATAGAATTGTTTTATTGTAAGCCAAAAAGGTAAAGCTGAAATAGTTTTTTTAAAGACAACATAATTTAAAATTTTACATTGCATAACAAATTATAGTTCGATAATATTTCGCGACAAATACTGCTGTTTTCATATCTGTGCAGAACTTATCATTAAAAGGGATTAATATTTTTAAAAATCCCCATAGTAAAAAATAAATGTAATGCTTTAAAAAATTTTCCTGCGTTACGTTGACATTTTGCCCAATTTAACTGCCAAAGATTTATGTTCCTCCCGCTTAAAATCTCCTAACATAATTTATTTTATATTGAATTTCCCTACGCATATCCTAAGTAAATTATGTTTGTGTGATACAGAAGTTAATAAATATTGGTAGTTGTGTGTGTGTTTCTTCTCATCTGTGTAACATAATAGTATCTTAGTTTCAAATGTTATGTAAAGTTATTTTTTTATTCTGTTAAATTTTATTGTATAAAATAATTCTGAATCGTAAATTTAATATTCAAAGTATCACATTTCATGGAATAATGGATGTAAATGTAAATACTTTTTAAATGTAAATACTCTGAAATAAAATATGACTCTATAACCGCGCAAATAGATTAAATGAATCCAAATGCACTTTGTATTCCTATTATTTATATAAATCTATTATGAATTTAGATAAAAAACAGATCCTTTTTATTTGATACCAACATTGGAAACCCTAAATAATTGCTTTTAAAAGTAACATAATTTAAAATTGTATCTTGCATAGCTAATGATATTTTGATTGTGTCTCGCGACAAAAATTGCTATTTCATGTCTGTATAAAACTTACAGTTAAAAGTGATTAAAAAATATTTTAATCACCATAGTAAAAAATAAATATAATGCTTAAGTAAATTTTCTTGCGTTACCGTTTATATTTTACCCAAATTAATTGCCAAAGATTTATAGTCCTTCCATTTAAAATCTCTTACAAGAATTTATTTTATATTGAATTTCCCGACGCTCATCGTAAATAAATTATGTTTGTGTGATGCAGAAGATAATAAATATTGGTAGTTGTGTTTGTGTTTCTCGTCATCTATGTAACGTAATAGTATCTTAGTTTCACGTTTTATATAAAGTTTTTTTATCTACTGTATTTTTGGATTCGATTCACTGTCATTGTCCAAAATAGTTCTTGATCGTAAGTTTAATATTCAAATTATCTCATTTCATGAAATAATGGAAGGGCATTTTACCTATAAATGTATATACACTGAAACAAAATATGACGAAATAATTGCGCAAATATGATAAATGTATCAACGTAAAATATATACTCATACCATTTAAATAAATCTTTAACATTTAAATAAGTCAAAATACAATTGAATATTATATTGAATATTATATTGAATTAACAATTATTTGAAACCAAAAATGAAAAGCTTAAACAATTGGTTTTTAAAAGCAACATAATTTAAACTTATGTTGCAAATGCGTAAAAAACTTTTTAACACTAACAGAACATAAAAATCAATTCTTCTAACTAAAATAATTTTCAATTGTGATGTGAATGTATTATATGAAATAAAAAGATTGTACAAAAAGTATAATTGTGCAATTTTGAAAAATAAATGATTATAGTGTATGAAAAAATATAATTGTTTTATTTTAAACCAAAAATGAAAAGCTTAAATAGTTGTTTTTGAAATTAACATAATTAAAAATTTGTATCTTGCATAACAAATGATATTTGGATTATATTTTGAGACAAGAATTGCCGTTTTCATGTGTGTATAAAATTTATCGTTAAAGTTGAATACAGAATTATTTGATCCCCATAGTAAAATATATATATATATATATATATATATATATAATGATTTAAACAAATTTCATGCGTTATCGTTCACATTTTACCCAATTTAAGGGCCAAAGATTTATGTTCCTTCCGTTTAAAATCTCTTAACAGAATTTACTTTACATTAAATTTTCCTACCCACAACCTAAATAAATTATTTTTGTGTGATAGAGAAGACAGTAAATATCGGTAGTTCTGTGTGTGTTTCTTTTCATCTATGAAACATAATAATATCTTTGTTTCAAATGTTATGTAAAATTCTTTTTCTATTCTGTTAAATTTTATAGTATGAAATAATCCTGGATCGTGAATTTAATATTCAAAATATCACATTTCATGGAATAATGGAAGAGCATTCTGCATATAAATGTATATATTACGTAACAAAATATGACTAAATAAATTCGCAAATATATTAAATAAATCCAAATGAATTTTGTATTCCTATTTTTTAAATAAATCTATTATGTATTTCTTTTAACTGAACAGTTTTATTTGAAACCAACATTGGAAGGCTTAAATAATTGCTTTTAAAAGTAACATAAGTTAAAATTGTGTCTTGCATAACTAATGATATTTTGATTGTGTCTTGCGACAAGAAATGCTATTTCAAGTCTGTATAATACTTATCGTTAAAAGTGATTAAAAATATTTTAATCGCCATAGTAAAAAATAAATATAATGCTTAAGAAAATTTTCCTGTGTTACCATTGATATTTTACCCAAGTTAATTGCGAAAGACTTCTATTCCTTCCGTTTAAAATCTTTTAACAGAACTTATTTTATATTGAATTTCCGGTTGCACATCCTCAATAAATTATGTATGTTCAATACAGAAGATAATATATATTGGTAGTTGTGTTTGTGTTTCTCGTCATCTGTCTAACATAATAATATCTTAGTTTCAAAATTTATGTAAATTTCATTTTCTATTTTATTAAATTTTATTGTCAAAAATAATTTTGGATCGTGAATTTAATATTCAAAATATCAAATTTAATGGAATAATGGAAGTGCATTCTGCATATAAATGTAAATATTCTGAAACAAAATCTGACTAAATAACCGCGTAAATATATTAAATTAATCCAAATACACTTTGTATTCCTATTATTTAAATCTATTATGCATTTTAAAAAATAATAACAGTTTTACTTGAAACCAACATTGGAAAGCTTAAATAATTGCTTTTAAAAGTAACATAATTTAAAATTTTATCTTGTATCACTCATGATATTTTGATTGTCTTATGCGTCAAAAATTGCTATTTTCATGTCTGTGTAAAACTTATCGTTAAAAGTGATTAATTTTTTTTAATTACCATAGTAAAAATAAATGTAATGCTTAAAAATTTTTCCTGCGTTACTGTTGGCATTTTACCCAGTTTAACTGCCAAAGATTTATATACCTTCCATTTAAAATCTTTTAACAGAATTTATTTTGTGTTGAATTTCCGTTTGCACATCCTCAATAAATTATGTATGTGTGATACAGAAGATAATAAATATTGGTAGTTGTGTTTGAGTTTATCATCATCTATGTAATAGCATCTTAGTTTCCCGTTTAAGTAAAGTTTTTATCTACTGTATTTTTCGATACTATTCACTTTTATTGTCCAAAATATTTCTTTATCGTAAGTTTAATATTCAAAATATCTCATTTCATGGAATAATGGAAGAACATTTTGCCTATAAATGTAAATACTCTGAAACAAAATATCACGAAATAACTGCGCAAATATGATAAATGAATCAACGTATGCTATATACTCGTATCATTTAAATAAATCTATAATGTATTTTTTTAACTGAACAGTTTTATTTGAAACCAACATTGGAAGGCTTAAATAATTGCTTTTAAAAGCAACATAAGTAAAAATTTGTATCTTGCATAACTAATGATATTTTGATTGTCTTTTGCGTCAAAAATTGCTATTTTCACGTCTGTGTAAAACTTATCGTTAAAAGTGATTAAAAATTTTTTGGTAACCACAGTAAAAATAAATGTAATGCTTAGATTTTTCCTGCGTTACCGTTGGCATTTTACCCAATTTAATTGCCAAAGATTTATATCCCTTCCATTTAAAATCTTTTAACATAATTTATTTTGTATTGAATTTCCGCTTGCAGATCCTCAATAAATTATATATGTGTGATACAGAAGACAATAAATATTGGTAGCTGTGTTTGCATTTATCATCATCTATGTAATAGCATCTTAGTTCCCCGTTTAAGTAAACTTTTTTATCTACTGTATTTTTCGATACTATTCACTTTTATTGTCCAAAATATTTCTTTATCGTAAGTTTAATATTCAAAATATCTCATTTCATGGAATAATGGAAGAACATTTTGCCTATAAATGTAAATACTCTGAAACAAAATATCACGAAATAACTGCGCAAATATGATAAATGAATCAACGTACGCTATATACTCGTATCATTGAAATAAATCTATGTAATTAAAAAAAATTAAAATAAAAACGTTTTGTTGAAACCAAAAATGAAAAGCTTAAACAATTGGTTTTTAAAAGCAACATAATTTAAACTTATATTACTAATGCGTGAAAAAAATTTGTAACAATAACAGAACATGAGAATAAACACGTCTAACTAAAATAATTTTCAATTGCGATATGAATGTATTATATAAAATAAAAAGATTGTATAAAAGTAAAATTGTTTAATTTTGAAAAAATATTCCTTATAGTGTATAAAAAATAGTTTATAAAAATAGAATTGCTTTATTATAAACCAAAAATGAAAAGCTTAAATAGTTGTTTTTAAAACAACATAATTAAAAATTTTAAGTTGCATAACAAATGATATTTTGATTGTATTTTGCGGTAAAAATTTCTCTTTTCGTATCTGTGCAGAACTTATCATTAAAAGTGAGTATTATATTTTAAAATCCCCATAGTAAAAAATATAATGCTTAAAAAATTTTCCTGTGTTACGTTGACATTTTGCCCAATTTATCTCCCAAAGATTTATGTTCCTCTCGTTTAAAATCTCTTAAGAGAATTTGTTTTATATTCAATTTCTCGACGCTCATCCTAAATTATTTCTGTGTGATACAGAATATAATAAATATCAGTAGTTGTGTGTGTGTTTCTCGTCATCTATGTAACTTAATAGTATCTTTGTTTCCCATTTTAGGCAAAACTCTTTATCTGTTGCATTTTCAAATTCTATTCAAGTTTATTGTCGAAAATAATTCTTAATCGTGAACTTAATATTCAAAGTATCTCATTTCAATTGAAGTGCATTCTGCCTACAAATATAAATAATTTTAAACAAAATATAACCAAATAACCGTGTAAATATGTTAAATGAATAACCGTGTACTATATATTCGTATTTTTAAAATAAATCTGTTATGTATAAAAAAAAAAGAAAAAATTAGAAGCGATTGTTTGAAACAAAAAATGAACAGCTTAAACAATTGTTTTTAAGCAACATAATCTAAAATTGTAATTGTATAACAAATGATATTTTGATTGTATTTTGCGAAAAAAATTACTATTTTCATGTATGTATAAAACATATCTTTGAATGTGATTAATTTTTTTTTAACCACCATAGTAAAAAACAAATATAATGCTTTTAGTAATTCCTGCGTTACCGTTGACATTTTACCCATTTTAACTGCCCATGATTTATGTTCCTCCCGTTTAAAATCTCTTAGCATAATTTATTTTATATTGAATTTTCTGACGCACATCCTAAATAAGTTATGTCTGTCTGATACAGATGATAATAATTATTGGTAGTTGTTTGTGTGTTTCTCGTCATCTATGTAACGCGATAATATATTACTTTCAAATTTTATATACAGTTCTTTGACTGTCCAATTTTTCTATCTGTTTACTTTTATCGTCTAAAATATTTTTTGATTGTGAATTTAATATTCAAAATAACACATTTTATGGAATAATGGAAGTGCATTCTGCCTACAAATATAGCATCAAAGCGGATTAAAATGAAGCAGTAATAAATAAATAAATAAATATGGTGGCAAAATTATCCCGGGTTCGGATTTATTTTGTCACCTAAATATAAATATCTTTTAAATGCTTGCAATAGAAAATTTATGACACAGTTAACTCATATGTCGATGTAAAATGAAAAAGTTCATCCTTCGATACTCTATGGTTATTCTGAAGTTTAAAATTCACTGTTTATTGCGATAAATATGATTTTCCATTTTTTTCTCTTTGGGTGAAAACATTGATTGTATTATCACATGGAGTATTGTTGGTCAATATAAATAATATTAGGAATATTGGCTCTCTTCAGATTAATTTGTTTTTTGATCACATCGTGACTTCGTGCTTGGTTAAGGAAAAACCCTAGTCATCCACAACTACCAAAATCTTGGAAATATATTGCTTTCCTTTATCAGTAAGGATTGCCGGACGAACCACAGACTTGCTTTTTTATCCTAGGCCCTTATTGACAAGCATAATACTTAGTATTTGAATGTTGGGACAGGTAGTTTTTTACTGATGCAATTATTAACAGCATTGATGCAATTATTACCTCTACGTTTGTTGCATTATTTTCAGTGTGTTTGCGATGACGTAGAATATCTGGTGTTTTACCGTAAATCCTATTTTTTATTTATTTATTTGTTTTTTCTGTTGTTGTTGTTGTTACTGCCTAAAACCTTTAATAAAAAAGTAATCGCATGAATTAAACACCCGGTCAGTTATGTATAAAACAGCATTAAACCCGTCCGATTATACAGCCGGAAGCTCTACACAAAGTGTGTGTGCAATGGTGCCACTGGAATTATTGCCCATAATCTACCCTCGCAGGTGATTAGTAACGTGGTGCCTTGACCATTCGGCCACGGATGCCATCCCGCAGATAATTAAGTGTCTCCGTTCTTTCTTTCTTTCTGTCTCCATCCGTTTCGTTATTTTCAGCAAATGCGGTGGAGTTTTCTGATTTTTAACGGAAAATGACTTTTTGTTGTGAAAAGGGACTTTTTCTGTGAAATTCAGGAAAAAAAAATGCTTGAATTTCAGATTTTTTTAACACTGTGCTGTTTTATGACACCCCAAATGTAATCTATTGTATTAAAGTTCGTAGACTTACAAGGAAGGTCTCCATACTGGGCATACTCAGAATTTTATGAAAAAAATACTAGTTAAAATACTTATGTATGTAATAAAGGATCAGTCAAAATTAGCGGCGGAATCACAGAAGAAAATGTGTAAAAAAATAAAATATTTTCGAATATTTGGCGTGAAAAGACGAAAGAGCCACTCGATTTGGCGAGCAGCCCTTTTCTTCGCCAAAAGCAAACGATTATAATGCAACTCAAAACTGTTGGATATTTAGAATGCCTGTAAATAGTATTTAACCTCCTGACTGCCGTCGGCTGATTTTTTCACACACTAAGCTGCAGGTTTCACTGCAACATAAGCAATATTTAAATTAGTTTAATTCCACAAATAAAACCCAGTTCTGAAAAATTAAGTTAGGATTGATGCTATCAAAGATTATACGCCGATACGAATAACGTATTTTGCATCAGGTTGGAAAAAACATCTTTTTTTTATATTTTTAATAAATTACAGAGAAAACAACATTACAATATTACCCTTTGGCTGGGCAGTCAGGGGGTTACATAAACAATGAGAGACTTTGATATATACATACATATACATATTGTATTACATATATATATTACTTGTTTAAATAGTTATTTAATTAATCATTGGAAAAAATGTTTTCATAGAAAAAAAATCGTATTGAGAAAAATTATTTTCATATATTCTAGCGTATTCAAAAAATAAAAGCCAGGCGTTTCCATAGCAACAAAATCTAATTGACAATTCTCAACTGGACTTTGAGCTTGAAACAAATTTAATTAATTTAAATTATGAATTTTGTGTTAAATCTCAAATTTTGATAGTTAAATTAGAATATAAATACATATAAATATCGATATAACAAAATTATACTTAAAACAAACTAAAACGTACAAAACTAAAGTTATTTGAATTAAATTTATCAAAATAAGTTCAACACGAAACTTTTTTTCCCTTGGAGTGTATTTGACACAAAGTATTTTTCGAAAACCGGCGCCGATAAATCGCCAAATAACGAAAGTTTCTTTATTTTTTTACGGTTACTGAATGGAAGTTCCGCCGAAAATTTTTTATAAACGTGTATATCCACACGAGAAGAACATTTTGTAATTTTTTCAGATTTTTCGGGATATACCCGTATGGAGACCTTCCTTGTTAGACTTCCAGGACCTTAACTGGAAATCAATATTATGTACTTGAAACTACTTCAATACAATTCTAGCACTGTGACATAGAACTTTATCTTGTTCGAAGACACCCTTTTCAGTTGGAACGACATGTACCGTATACGAATACAATTGTTCTGTTATGATGTTTAGGTTGTCGCAGATAGTAATTGTAATTGTTGCAGATAGTTCTGCAACTATTACAAGTCTCTGATACGCCCATGAGAACATCCCCCAAAGTACAATAGCGTCAACACCAGGCTGTATATGACCTGCTGCATAAACTGGTGAGACAGTTCATCAGGAAAAAAGGTGTAACTTAACACTACTATTGACGTACTAAAGAATGAACCATGATTCATCCGACCAGGCAACTCTCTCTAATTGATCCATGGTCCAGGCAGTGTGTGTCCCGGTCCTAGTGTAGTAATAGTTGGCATTAGTGCTTTGTCAGTAGAGGCACATGATTTAGATTTTTGCAGATTAGTTTAATGTCCAATATTGTCATCTGAACTGTGTGCCATATTCTACTACAGAAACTATTCTATTTGTGAAGTGTATTGTGCTGTCAGCTGAGCCAGTGTATTTCGCCAATTTTGCTTTACTAAGCGGAACAGTCTCATGCCTCCTTTTTCCTTAATGAGGCGCAGTTATCCAACTAGTCCAAAAGCCGACCGCACAAAACCCTAAGCCACCGAGCACAAGAAAAAAAACCTTTATATTATGGAAGAGTAGTCATAGGGGAATCTAATGATCCATATCTGCCGGAAGTGAAGTGATGCATAAGACAAAAATGAATACCACTAGTGGTTGACTCGTAGACTTAGCATTATGTTTTCCTGCATCCAGTTTTCCATAATTTCATACTTTTGATTGTACGGCAAACACAATAATAAACCTACGAGTGAGCTACTAGTGGTATTAATTTTGGGCTTATGCACACCTCTTCACTTCTGGCAGACATGGATCATTAGATTCCCCTCTGACTACTCTTACATAATATAAAGGATTTTTTTCTTGTTCTCGATGACTTAGGGTTTTGTGCGGTCGGCTTTTGGACTAAACGCTATGACGTCTGCTAATGATTTTACTATCATTCATCCTCTTTGGATAAGAACGAATAAAAATAACATAAGCAATGCAGTTTCGTAGATCATTGTTCCGAGTCCGTTTCTTTGGGCCATTGAATTATGCTACTCTACTGAGCTTTCATAAACATCAGGAGTAGAAGTAAGCGACTTCTCAGACTCCATAGCAGTAGTTAAATACCATTCCCACCTAAATACGTGTCCTGCACGCTATCCAGGTGAGTTCATTGCAAAATGTTGGTCATAAAATTTTGGCTCTTCGGTTTAGATGTCAAGCCTATTTAGAAAATAGAAAATTGAAATCGTTTCAATATTTAACACTATGCCTAAATAAAAACAATCATACGCTGATTTTTTTTTTTTTTTTTTTTTTGATAAAAGGTGAAAAATAACATAAAAAAAAAAGTAAAAATAGGTTTAATCTACTGCATACATGTTTCTATTCTATGAGATTGATTTAAAAAAAAATGAAAATATTCATTATTTGCACGTATTATGATCAGATTGATTGATTGATTGATTTTTGACGTCCGATTATCTGCGCTAGGGATATAGGACCAGGGGGGGAATGCCCTTCGTGGGGGTCTTTCTAAGGGAACCTAACCCGTATTTACGCAAGGTTCGAAGAAAACCACGAAAACTCCGAACGGTTAGGCCGACAGCCGCGATTGGGTTCGAACCCAGCACCTGCCGTCTACCAGTTGAGAGGTCCGAACCTCTCGGCCACTGGTGGGGCCCCGTATTATGATCAGACATCATTATTTTTTACACGTACTCATCCATATTATGCATGTTATTTATATAATTTTTTTTTGTCTTAATTGGATGTTTAGTTATATTTTCGTAACCATTTAGTAACTCGAACCATAATTTTGGCAAGTCAAATGATACTCAATCGTTATACAATTAAATTTTGCATGTTACAATATTTACGATTTTTCATACCATGAATGGACATCATAGATTAAAAGGAAAAAGTATCTTACTTTCATTAAAAATTATTTGAATGGTTTCTTCTTGATATAATCTTCATGAATGTATTTTTAATGTTTTGGAAGTATTCATTTACAACTTTTAGCAAATAAATTAGTAAATTATAGAAACTGTTAGTTTTTTATACATTAAAACAATCACTTTACATTTTATTTATTTATTAACTATTTGCAAAAGGGTTATTGTTCTCGGTCGAGAATAGATGGATATGTATAAATTCTTGTCGAATCTGCTTTTTTAAAACACTTCTCTTGCCATGATGCAAAAAAATTAAAAACTACGAAAATTTTAATAATTCAAAAGAAAATTGAAATTCAGCTTTCAAACAAATTGTATTTAAAAGTATATTCCCCTCCTCACTCTCAATACCACGGTGTAAAAATTGAAAATGTACTATGTTTAGAAATTTAAAAAATGCAGTACCAAAAATTGTAAAAGTGAAATTTTATTTAAAATTTGAGTGTTACCTTTCGCAGAAGGACGTATGCATTACGCACATATATGTTTGTCCGTTATAATATAGATAGGGTAGATATAACTATATAAGAAATTGAATGAATTGAGAAAGGAAGAAACGCAATACTTTATTATTGTATTTTTCAAAAATTAATAAATTCTTTAGAAGGAGAATGACAGTGTAGATGATAATCTCTTCGAGATGTTTCATCTTTATTCAACTTTAAATGTAAATATTAACAAATAAAATGAACTTGTGTTGTTTATAAAAAAAGAAATATGTATATATATATATATATATGTCTTAAATTTTAGTCTAGTTTAAAAAATCATTTTCAAAATTATTATTGTAATTTTTTTAATTACATTTTTTTTCATAAAACACTTAATTTTTAAAAAAGTTTTAATTATAACTTTAAAAGCACCAAAACATATGTTAATGCCTAAAGATAACTTAAAGAATTTAATTCGTATTTTGTATTCGTAAAGTTGTTAAGAAACAAATTTTCATGAATAATACAACATTTGAATCCCTTAGGCTACTAGGTAACAAACCTTATTAAATGAAAATGCTTCATCTGCTATGTTAACCACAATCCATATCTCTTTCTTTGTAAGATCGAAATTTCCCACAGGGTGTTGAATATTAAAAGATTTGGCTGAATCAACTACATTGACTTAATCGAAATCAGTAGAGCTTATTACATAAGAAGGAATCAGAATACTAGGTTGTAAGTAAACATTACTTCTTTTTCCATGTATAAAAGTTTTTAGCAGCGTGAAAAGTATTTCTAAAATCTGACTTTAAAATACCTGTAAATGTTTGTCGATTTTTTCTTCATATTATTAAAATTAAATAAAAATATAAACATTTTCCGTTTTAATTTTACTTATTTATATATGTTTTGCATTTTTTAATTCTTAAAAAATATATTATTGTTTATGATTATTATTGTTGTTGTTGGTTTTATTGTATAAAGTATTATTATTATTAATTATCAGTATATTATAATAAAAAAAGTTAAAAGATCTCAAGAGTCTTGCTTTGTACCTGGAGGTGCAATTTAGCAACATCCCGTAAAGCATGATGACGTCACTTCAACGTCGTTGTAAAGTCACATTGTGACTTTGTGACCATCGATTGTCGATGTGACGTCACGTGACGTCGATGTGAAGTCACAGTGACTAAAATGTGAAGTCGTTATGGACGTTTTAGAGCTCTTTTCCCTCATAGCATGGATGGTCACAGTGACGTCACAATGACGTCACTGTGAGTCACTTTGGTCACATCGCATCTGTGACGAAAATGCCACCACTCAGTGACGTCACATTGTGACTAAGATGTGACTTTCTAAAAAAATGTTCACAGTTCGTCGCAATGTTAATGTCAAAGTAGTCACAAATGACAAACTTTTCACAAATTGGTCACGTTGTGACGTCACAAAAAAGCTCTAAAACGGCAATAACGACTTGACATTTTAGTCACTGTGACTTCACATCGACGTCACGTGACGTCACATCGACAATCGATGGTCACAGAGTCACAATGTGACTTCACAACGACGTTGCAGTAACGTCACCATGTATTACGGGTTGTGACGTTTCACAAAGTGGTCACAGTGTGACAAATTTGGGAAAAATGTGTCATTTGTGACTAATTTGACATTAACATTGTGACGAAACTGTGACAAAAGCGACGATATTTAAATTGCCAGAAACATGTTTTTTAAAGTAAATAATATGTTTTGAAGGATATTTATAAATTTCTAAAGATTTTTAAGAAAGTCACACCTGAGTCACAATGTGACGTCACTGAGTGGTGGCATTTTGGTCACAGATGTGATGTGACCAAAGTGACTCACAGTGACGTCACTGTGACCATGCATGCTATTAGGGATGTTACATTTAATTTTTTCTCAGTCCTTAAATAACAGAAAACCATAAAATTTTAAATACATGTGACTTAATTTCTCTTACCTTTTTTTAAATATTCTATATTGAAATTTCACAAATGAAGTTTTATCCTTATTATATAGGGCTCTCAATGGTGAACTAATTGTGGTTTAGCAGCACACGTTCTTAGTCAAACATTTCCAGTGTCATCTGTTTGATTTTTTACCTATTTGTAAAAATAGTTGTTGTCTTCGGTAGAGAGTTAGAAAATCTGAAGTATATCTGAATCATTTTATTGGTCGAATTTCGCAACTTATTTTTCGTTCTCTGATTGTTACCACAATGACAAAAAAGTAGTAATAAAAACTTTTTAAAAAATTAATAATTTGAAAACAAATCGTGATAAAGATTTCAAACAAATTTCATTTAAAAATGCTGTTTTTTTTCTCTCCGCAACTTATTTTATTCGTTTACTGATTGGTTCAAATCTAATCTCCAAAAATGATATGCTTCTGTTATTTATTTATACGTTTTTTGATTGGTCCAAGTTTAATGTCCAAAAATGGAATACTTCTGTTGCCACAATAACAAAACAAGTAGTAAAAATTATAAAAAAAATAATAATTTGAAAACAAATTGTGATAAAGATATCAAACAAATTTTATTAAAATGTGCATAATTTTCTCTACGCAACGGTGTAAAAATTTAAAATATGCGATGTTTAGAAGTTTAAAAATTTGCAGTTCCTAAAATTGTAGAACTGAAATTTCATTTAAAATTTGTTTGTGATTATTATAGGATTATGAATGTTTAGTCCATGTCGTGTGTAATAGGAGGCGTTCAGAAGAAAGTCTGATTAACTCCATCCAATAAAAATGCCCATTTTAAATTATTAAAGCTCTCTATCTATAAATTACTAGTTTTTTATCATTCGTCTATGAATATGAATGTTTAATGAACGGCGTACTTAATATATGACTCTTTATAGTCATTTATTCATTAGTCTAAAATTGGTGTTTATTATTATTATTAATTCAAACATAGAATTCATTTATAAGTTTTAAAAATTTTAGTCTTTGAAAATTTCATTTTCTAAAAAGAAGTCTTAAAAGAAAAATAAATCCCGCGATTTACAGATGCTAAATCCTGCAAACCGTTCGTTATATCGGTTAATTTTTCCGGCTTTTACGATTTTTAAAATTTTCTGCGGATTTTTTGCCCACTTGGTATTTATCATAGATTTAAAATTTCATGGGACATTCTACTGTCGTACTTTTTTTTTTTTTTTTTGTAAAACGGGATTTTTTTATTGACTATGCATATGTGCTTTAATGTTTTCAAGTTAAGAACTATTTTGTTATTTTGCATAGGTCCTATTAAGCTTATGATTTTGTTTTACAAGGAGTTTCATTCCTTTTCAATTTCTAGATGTACTGATTTTAAAAATTGACTATATGAAAATATCAGATTAATTTTTTTAAACACGATTATTCAATCGGTAAATTAATCATGTAGGATCGATGGATTATTAAAATTATTCATCGTATTTCCCATCATCCCGTGCCAAACGGTTGACGGCCGATGGCGTTCAACAACAAGGTTTATAAGTGGAAATTACCGGGCTAGGATATCCACCGGGGTAGCTTAGATGGAAGAGCAATAGCACGGTTCGCTGTCGACTCAGGTTCGATTCCTGGCTCCTGCTAATTTTTCACTCCATGTTGGGTTATTGTGTTAATCGTGCTTATGTCTGTCTTAATATGTATATGCACCTTTGAAAAGCTGTTACAATTAATTTAGCGATTGAGTAATAGGGTTTAAAAAAATAATATAATATGATTTCGCATGCAGCAATTTCTGCAGTTCCAAATATTGACCATCGACTTATTCTGTTGAGCTGATCCATAGTACCCGACCAGATACTGTGATCGTTGAGGTCATTTGAATGAAGAAGTCCGGCATGGTTTAGTTGGAACAGCATTGGTGGCATGAGCCAATACATCCATGTTCGAATTCTAGCCTGGACTTTTTTTCTCCCGCTTGGAAAATTTACAGCTGTTATCACTACATGAAAAGTTCAGAAATAGAAAATTTTTTAATAAAATTTATTTTTATAAAAAAAATGAGCATATTTATAAAGTTAGTGTTTCAACTGCCTCACAGATGAACAGACGTCATAACATCTTCCAGCCTCATGTATCCTTTTGGATATATTATGCATCTTTACAATATATCACGTATATAAATAATACTAAAAAAAGAGAAATTTGTATGAATGGAGCCCAACAGATTGCAGAACTAAACAAAATAGCAATTTTGTTATTACAGTGCCTTTTTGGTGAGCTACATGTAAAATCAAAATTGCCTTGCGGCAGAAATGTACGAAATGTACAACAACAACAACAACAACAACAACAACAACAACAATAATAATAATAATAATAATAATAATAATAATAATAATAATAATAATAAATTAAATACATATATAATTTATGTTTTTCACGGTTTTTGCAATGCAGATTCGTAAAATAAAGTAAACAAATCCCCAAATTATATGAATGAAAGGTATTCATAATTCATTAAAAGCATTGATTTTTATCAAACAGCAGAATATTTTTCTGAAAAGTGGAAGAGATGTAAATTTGCTAAAATAATATACAGCACTGCCATCGCGAAAATTGTATTGAGCTTTTATATAAAGAGCTGTAAATTCTACTGAGCCTAAAAATTTTAAAATAACACAGTAACAAGTTAAAAATTTCCCCTTTAAGAAAATCTAAAATTTATTCCACAGTGGTTTCAGGAATTCAAAAAATCAATGAAAAATCGATTCATTGAAAAAATATTTTTATTTCCTTGGAAAAAGGGTTTGAAATTTCTGCGTGGACGCAGGTACTCATCACAGATG
The DNA here is from genome assembly GCA_964019185.1 of Maratus speculifer. Classification (NCBI taxonomy): domain Eukaryota; kingdom Metazoa; phylum Arthropoda; class Arachnida; order Araneae; family Salticidae; genus Maratus; species Maratus speculifer. The sequence goes on from OZ025297.1 coordinate 105,068,855, forward strand.
AGTGACGCTTTTCATTAATGGACATTTTCGAATATAAAAATTTTCAAATTTTGAAATACTAAATTTCTAATTAACTTTTTTGTACATTCAGATGACTATTTATTCATTCTAGCTCAATTACAACTTTAGATATTAATTATTCTTTGGTTAATTTAATGATAAATTTTAACTCTCGTTTTAAAAGCCAATCTTTAAAACTGCAAATGCTTTTTATACTATAGGATTCGTTGGAGCACCATCAGAGATTTTAAAGCTACACATTTAATTCTATCTTTCAAAGCTATTAAATAATATCTTAATTTTATAACAATAGATCCGCAAGTTCGATTTTTTAGATTTCGATTTTCGATTTTTTTGTAGTTAAATACCTCGTTGAAACCCGAATTTGTTGGAATAATGAAAATTAACGAACTGCTAGATTTGTAAATTTCAGACAATTTATAACACATAATAAAAATTTTAAAAATATAGGGAACATCAAATTTCAAGAGAGGGAGAGGGGGCAGTAATTTTTTAATTTGGAGCGATCAAATATTTAAAAACATACCATTTTGTATTCAGATTTCTGATATACCCTTGGGATAAATATTACTTACTTAATTTACGATTTCAAAATTTTATTGCCACTATTTTGAAATAGTAATTTCATTAATTCTCTTAAATTTTTGCTGAAGTTCGCCACACCTTTGACTAATATATCTGTGGTTAGGACATTGAAAAGGGTTTCGTTTGGAAAAAATTAGGTTTGCTATAACAGCTGCAAGCAGGTTTGCTATACGATGCCGCAGGCAGCCGGGACAATATTCAAAGTTCGTTCAGATTGGGTTCATTTTATGAGATTATGCTATACAGATTCCATGTTCATTTAATTATATTATCGCGGAGCCAGAAAAAGTTGGGCTGCTCAGCTAGTAGGAAATAAATGCATTTGCCTCTTAATATTTTACTATGATTCCCTGAAAGTTTTTGCTTTCTTTACAACTTTTTTTATTAAGCAGACCAATAAAATAATTGCATTTGTATGTCGCATATAAAATGAAAACATTTGTATGTATACACTAACCAAAAATTCATGATTAATCTATTGAAACTCTTCAATTTCTTTGGAAATTTTTAGTCATTTAAAGTCAAAATTTTCCTAAATGATATTTATTTTTGTAATGACTGGTTAAATAATTCAGTATGCGTAGTCTTTAAATTAATGACAATGTGTATCTTTTCCTTATTTAAGAGCACATTTCTATTGTAATCCAACTTATTTAGAATTCATACTAATTATAACCTAAATGATTTTTATCGGGACAATTGAGAAATAAATGTAATCTTTTAAATAGTTTTTTACAGTCTAAATTGCTTTAGTTTGCATCACTTTGATATTAGGATTCTTTTTAAATGCAGTGTCCTAAAAACCTTGAATATCTTTTATATAAATACAAATAAGATAATAAGAACAATTATTGTTTAAAATTTTTAGAGAGGTAAAATTTCTATGAAATAAAGTAATGCCCATCATTATAACTCATAAAAAATGACACCAAAATAATTTTAATGCTTTGTATTTCACACAATTTATTTGCTCCAATTAAAACATTCTTGGCAGTATTTTCATGATAATTACACGGCAAATGAAAAAAATATATAATAAAGTGCTTTATTTTGCATCTCATTGATATTAGCGAGTCTTTTTTAATGTAAATTGTTATACAAAACATTTACAAATTTTCAAAACAGGATAATTATAAACTTTATTTGGCAAAACATTTAATGTGTTAAAACTTCTATAAATTAAAGTATGACACATCATAATCACTCATAAGACAAAAGCGAATAAAAATAAATATTTAAATGAATTAAAAGGTGCATATATATCGCATCAATTAATGCAAATGAATCTTTCTTTAATAATTATTGCCTGAGTTATCTCATTTACCCTGTTAGTAATATTTAATTGGTGAATCTTTTAATAAACTGCAATTACTTACTCTTTAATATGCAACAAAATATAATAACAAGACAATTAGCGATTTCTTTCAGCTTTTTAATGAATTTTAATTATCCAAAATGACAGAACTGGAGCAGTTTGAAGCTGTTAGAAACATATTTATTCGGTATATTTTCTTATGTCTTTAATAAAATTGGTGATGTATTATTTAAGAATATAAGTAATTACAGGTAGAACTCTTTTATTTAAAACATTTATAACATAGATGCATTCACAAAGAAAAAGATATGAATATATGTTATCTTGTTTTATTTACGCGTATAATATATTAAAAGATTTTAATATATATATTTATATGATAACTAGTTTTATCTATATATAATAAAAATCTTTCATTAATCTTTTTTTAATTAATAAGACTGTGTACATTTTCCTTACAATAAATGATGTTGTACATATTTTCTAACTCGGCTTATTTAGAGATCAAACATATAATAATATAAATGATTTTTATGGCGACAGTTAAAAAATAAATGTAAATTTTTTATAGTTTTTACATTCTAAATTACTTTTTGCATCGCTTTTGTACTAGAATGGTTTTTAAATCCATAGCATTCTAAAAACATTTAATATCTTTTTATACAAATGGAAATAAGACAATAGGAATAATTAATTTTTTTAACTTTTAAAGAGGCAAAAATTCCTTGAAATAAAATACTACACATCATTATAACTTATGAACAAAATATCACCAGAAAAAGTTTAATGTTTCATACTTCATACAATTTATTTGCTCAAATTAAAAACAAACTAAGCAGTATTTTCATGATAATTACATTCATATATGTGCCATATTTAAAATTGTTATTAATAAATTACTTTATTTTGTACCTCGTTGATAATAGCATGTATTTCTAATATAAATGTAAATGAAAGGATCCACGGGTATTGACAAACATCTTTAATAGTTCTTGGTTAGGGAATGATATTTATAAAGAAGAGATAAGTAAAATTTAGGATTTAGGGACATCTTCGGCAAAACCATCGCCAGACTGACGATGACGGTTTGCTAACATCTGGGGAATTTGTGCCGGAGAATAAAAACGTCCAAATTCCAATAGCAATGCTTTTTTAAGCGACGTATACGATGTTAAATTAGGCTCTGACTGAATAAATAATAAAGCGAGTCCTGCTAATGCCCTCTCCGTGAAAATAAATTTCTGTAGTTCCGAAAATTCAAAAGATTGAGCCAGGGATTCGAAACGTGTAATCCATGTTTCGATGTTATCAGATTTTAATCCGGAAAAGTGGTAATATTAAATTTTCAAAGTCCGCAAAAGAAATGGATGGTCTGGAAGGGAAAGGAATAATGGAGGGCCTATTATTTATGTTATCTCTATCTGTAGGTGGCATGATAATGGTACTATTACTGGAAACGTTAGCGGGTGTAATATGCGTCGCCTCCTGAGTTTTTGTATTAGCTTCTGCTTCAAACTGAGAATCTGTTGTCACCTGTAATGTATTAGAAAATGCTTCTATGTCTGAGATTTCAATTAAAATTTTACGCGCAATCTCTTGTTCTGTGCCGTTGATGTCTAAATGTAATAAATTGGCTACGCTAATCAGATCGATTTGCGAAAAATCGTCCAATATTTTTTCTTAACTTTTCTTTAAAATTATCATCATCCGCTTGGAAAGAAAAGCCGGAAAAAGAGCGAATATATTTTCTATTAGAACGCGCGTTATCCTCTTCAAAGATCATTAAATGTAATAGTTTAATTTTATCCGCTCGTGCGGTTTTAATAGAAACGCTAAAAGGGGGTATTTATCCGAACAACACTTTTACACACAAAATAATTAAAAGAGGGGGGGAAAGAAACGTGCAATAAAATAGGTCCTCACCCCGTCCGCCGTAATAACACATATGGCATTGTATATCCTCTTTGGATTTTCTTTTCCTATCTGTGAATTTCGAACACGAATAAACAAATGTACTAAATCCTTGTACAGAGATTAAGAGAGACAAACGGATAGCTTATTCGAGCCAGCGCACCTTGGAATATAGGTCATTCCCATAAATCGTGTTTCACAATTTCACAACAGCTGATTCCCGTTGAAGTCCGTCACTGGAAAAATGCCGCATTTCGTCTTCTTACGGTGATAACTCGTCTCCTTACGGTAATCCAAATGGCACAGATAAAAACAGCTGCGTCTCTCATTTCCGTTGCCTGACAATAATTGTTGCTGACTGCTTTGCGATTTTGGAGATGTTTCGGGAAGGTTGCAATTCAGGTTGATAGGCCGTCCCCCATGTAAATGAAAGGATCTAGGGGTATTGACAAACATCTTTAATAGTTCTTGGTTAGGGAATGATATTTATAAAGAAGAGATAAGTAAAATTTAGGATTTAGGGACATGTTCGGCAAATTCTGCCGCTAGACCACGGGGGGCACGTCTTTACATCTCTGGAACCGGCCTCGTTCTGATGCTTTTTGCTGTTACCAGGGTCCTTTCGTGGGAGAGTGCTGTCTGTGCATTATTCCTTTGCACGTGGCTTCTTAATAACGACTACATACTTCCACGTGTTATACTTACTGCTTCGTTAGGTTTCTGACGACACAGGCTAGATGCTGAGTCGGTAAATGAATCCCGAAGCAAGCCTGTTGCTATGGGCTTGCTACATTCATGTAAATTATTATACAAAATTGTTTTTTGTCGTTTTAAAAAGAGGAGAAACATAAATTGTGTTTGGCAAAACTTTTAATGCATTAACATTTTTATATATTAAAGTTTTGCACATCATAATCACTCAAAAGGCAAAATAGCATGAAAGTAAGTATTTAAATGTATTATAAGGCGCATATACAGGGTGTCCCATAAGTAATGGGACAAACTTTAAGGGGAGGTAGGGCACATCATAACGATTCAGAATTACATAGGAACCCATGTTCCCAAACGTCATTTTAACCCTTTAAGAGTCAGTTTTATTTGTCGATTTTTCCACATATGTGGGCGTGGCTTTTGAATGTCGAATTTTCAACAAGTGTATTTTATATGCTAATAGTTAAACAAAAAGAATATAAAAAATGAAAATGCTGCTTCTACTCGACGTATTTAACACACCGATTGTATTAATATACAATTAAGTATAGAATTTTAAAATGTCGGAACATAGAAGATTTTAAAAATGTACAGTAGGCGGAGTTATCATAGGAAGGCGAGAATAAATACTTTAAGAAATAAGTATCCACACCGGAAATTGTATTCCAGAATTTGTAGGACAGGAAATTTATAATGCGTTTAATCTTTAGACTTTGCTTTTCTTTCCACAGTAGCCTTGCAGAAATTACGCTGATTGGAATTGTCACCACCCGCTGAAGAGTATGCAACGTTTCACCAATAATGAACTGGCGGATATGCACTTCATATATGGCTTGGCCGAGGGAAATGCAAGGGCTGCACAAAGATTATATTGCGAAAGGTTTCCACAGAGAGTTGCACCGGACCGCCGAATATTTGCTTATTTACATTACAATTTAAGTAATTATGGTTCACTTCGAGGTGATAGGAGTAATGTGGGACGGCCACGACTGTCTCGAACTCCAAGTATGGAACAAAATGTGTTGGATATCGTTGGTAGCAATCCAAGTACCAGCGTACGAAACATCGCTGCTGCCATACGAGGATCTCGAAGTACAGTTCATCGTGTTTTGCGACTTGAAGGATTACACCCGTACCATCTGCAAAGAGTACCATCATTGCTTCCTACAGATTATCCTGCACGTAAAAGTTTTGCAAGTTGGTATCTCGACCAATGTCGTCTAGATCCTCATTTCCCATCCAAAGTTTTATTTACGGATGAGGCATATTTCACTCGAGATGGTGTATTCAACCATCACAATACGCATTTATGGTCTGATGAGAATCCCCAAGGAATGAGACCACATGCTGCCCAACATCGTTTTTCAGTGAATGTTTGGGCTGGTATTGTTGGCGACTTCTTAGTTGGGCCTTATTTGTTGCCAGCGCCTCTGACATCTAGAGATTACCTTATTTTTTTGCAAGAGATGCTACCAAGGTTACTTGACCCAGTACCACGTGATATGTGGTTTCAACATGATGGGGCACCTCCGCATTATGGAAGATGTGTTCGTCAGCATTTGAATCAGGCGTTTGGTCATCGATGGATTGGGCGTGGTGGACCGGTTATCTGGCCACCACGCTCTCCTGATTTAAGCAGCATCGATTTCTTTCTGTGGGGTGCATTGAAAGGTGCTGTTTACGCAACACCGATTGATACAGACATGGATCTGGTTGCGAGAATCGCCTGCGCTGCTGCAGATATTAAAGAAAATCCAGGTGTGTTTGAGCGAGTCCGCCAGTCCATGGTCCGACGTTGTAACGCTTGCATCACTAGTAATGGTGGAAACTTTGAACACCTTTTATGACATTCTTACATGTCACTTACCAAAGTACGTATAATATTTATGACCAATAAATATTTGAGATGATCTCAGTCTTGTGTCTCTTTCTTTAAGTATTTTTGATTTATTTAAAACTCCGCCTATTATAAGTTGTTTCTACATTCTAATATTTTACATTTTCATGGTTATTATTCTTACTAATACAATCAGCGCTCTAAATATTCGAATAGATGCAGCGATATTATACTTCACAATTTTTTCGTCAAACTATTATCATAGAATATCTTTTTTAAATTTAACATACATAAACCACGCCCACATGTGTCAAAAAATAGCCAAACACAGTTAAATTTTACATGGTTAAAATGACGTTTGGGGACATAGGTTCCTATGTAATTCTGAATCGTTATGATGTGCCCTACCTCCCCTTAAAGTTTGTCCCATTACTTATGGGACACCCTGTATATCGCATTAATTAATGTAAACCGATCTTTCTTCGATATTTATTGCTTGCATTATCTCATTTACCCTGTTAGTAATATTTAATTTTTGAATATCTTACTCCGTAGCAGTTATCCATTCTTTAATATACAACAAAATCGAATACCATGTTAATTAGTGATTTCTTTTAGCCTTTAATACATTTTTATTATCCAAAATGACATAACTGAAGGACTTTGATGTTGTTAGGAAAATCTTTTTTTGGCATTTTTTCAGATGTTTTTCGGTAATTTTTCTTATGTCTTATGTCTTTTATGAAAATAGCTAGCCATTTAAAAAATTCCATATAATATTTGTTTTTCAATGATTGATTAAAAAATTCAGTATACGTATATTTTAAATTAATCACACTCTATATCTTTTGCTTATTTAAGAGCACATTTATACTCTAATCTGACTTATTTAGAAATCATACTAATTATAATCTAAATGATTTTTATCGCGACAATTGAGAAATAAATATAATCTTTTATATAGGTTTTTACATTCTAAATTGCTTTAGTGTATATTGCTTTGATATCAGAATGCTTTTTAAAAGTTTTGCATTATAAAAGCCTTTACTATCTTTTATACAACTACAAAAAAGATAAAAAGAACAATTATGGTTTAAAACTTTCAAAGAGGCAAAATTTCTTTGAAATAAAATACTGCACATGATTATATAACTTAAGAAACAGACTAGTAGTAGCATCAAAAAACTTTTAATTCTTCATGCTTTATATAATTCAGTTGTTCAAATAAAAAACAATCTTGGCAGTATTTTCATAATAATTACAGTGATATATAAGTCGCATATTTAAAAATTTTAATTATTAAAGTACTTTATTTTGTTTCGCGTTGATATTGGCCTGTCTTTTTAATGTAAATTATTATACAAAACATTTTTTAATAATTTTTAAAGACAGGCTAATTAAAAAGTTTATTTTGCAAAACTTTTATTGTGAAGACTTCTGTATATTAAAGTGTGGCATATCATAGTCACTCATAAGACAAAATAACATTGAAGAAAATATTTAAATGAATTATAAGGCGCATAAATATCGCGTTAATTATTATAAATGAATATTTCTTTAATAATTATTGCTTGCATTATCTCTTTTAGTATTCTGCTAATAATATTTAATTGGTAAATATTTTACTCCATTATATTTACCCGTTATTTAATATGCAAAAAAATCTAATTCTATGTCAATTAGTGATTTTGTTTAGATTTTAATAATTTTTGATTATCCAAAATGACAAAACTGAAGCGCTTTGATGTTGTTAAAAATAGATTTATTTGGTATTTTTCCGTATGTATTTAATAGAATTAGTGACGTATAAATTAAGAATATAAGTAATTGCAGGTAGAACTTTTTCGTAATCACTCATAAGACGTAATAGTACAAAAGAAAATATATAAATGAATTCTAAGGCGCACAAATATCGCGTTAATTAATATAAATCAATCCTTCTTTAATAATTATTGCTTGCATTATCGCTTTTAGTATCCTGCTAATAATATTTATTTGGTAAATATTTTATTTTATAGTACTTACTAAATTGTATATGCAACAAAATCTAATACCAAGTCAATTAGTGATTTCTTTCAGCTTTTAATACATTTTAATTATCAAGAATGACGAAATTGAATCACTTTGATGTTGTTACAAAGGTATTTATTCGGTATTGTTTCTTATGTCTTTAACAAAATTAGTCATGTATACTTTAATGATACTTATTGCTATCCCATCTATTACTATTCCATCAGTATATACTATGATTACTATATACTGATGTATACTTATAAGTAATTGCAGGTAGAACTTTTTCGTTTAAAAATATCGGGGATGCATTTACAAAGAAAAGGATAATATTGTATGTTATCATCTTTAGTTTACGTATATAATATGTCAAGTACCAGGTAGACCTAGCCTTGCTCGGTAGTTTATTGAAATCTTTAATTTAACGTAGCATGGCTTTTGTATGTAAAGCTATATCGATATCCTGATCTACCAGAATTGTAAAATTTAAACACAAATGTGTGTTCCCGATGGCAGTACAAAATTTTAGAATTTCTAGAACTTAATTGATAATTAATACATTACTTTTCAGGCATATTCGAATTAACCCGCCACAGGTGATAAATTGTCAAAAATTCTCTGTAACTCTTATTAAATAATAAATAAAAAACAACGGATTTAATTAAGCGCCAACAAATGCTCACCAAAATATACCAAAGCGTTGTGAAATTGCAAAAATTAACCATTTTAAAAATTTAAAATTACGAACTAAAATATTATAAAGGAAAAATGGGAACTGTTATATTAAAATATCGCGTTTATGAATAATTTACGACTGTATGTATAAGTTGAGGTATCAGTTTAGAAATCCTAAAAAGCTTTGAAAAGTTCCATTTGGTATTTTCTGCTTTCTTTCTTAAAAAAAGAAACTGAACAAAAATTGTGTATTTTTTAGATAAATTAATTTTCTAGAGTTTCTTATCAAACTTTAAAGTTAGGGTAAAATACTTTTAAATGCAATTAGTTTGAAATCTGTATCTCAATTTATTGTTGAAATAATAATTTATTTGTCATTTTTAATGTCATTTCCATAATGGTGGCGAGGGAAATACTCCATTTCTGATGAAAACCAAAAGCAAAATAGTAAACCATTATCTATTTTTGATTCTATTTCCCTAGAACTGCTGAAAAATAATCAGATGGTGCAATCCCAAAAATGTCTTCTATATCATATACATTAATACTTCCTGAAAAAAACAGTGTAGCGGCAACGTCGATTAGGTGATTTACAACAAAATCTAGTTAGCAACAATTTATGCCAACTTCTAACTGAATCTGAAGTTAATGTGTAAGAAAATACGCAAAAAAAAAAAAAAAAAAAAAAAAAAAAAAAAAAAAACGTAAATTAGTTTCTGAAATAGAGCTGTTGAGGAAATCGTAAAAAAATCTGAATTACAGTGCCAACTGTTGAGTAATGTACAGCAAAAATTAATCCCGATAAATTTTTATCAAGTTCTAACTGAATATGAAGTTTGCTGAAAAAACATGCAAAGATACAGCAATTGCGAAATCGTGAAAAACTCAGCATAGCAGCGCCCCGTATAGGGCGATTTACAACAAAAGCTAAACAACACTAATCTATATGAGGTACTAACTGAAACTGAAGTTTTCTGAAAATTCATGCATTAGTTCTTGAGGTAGAGCTATTGCGATAATCATCAGTAATGCAGAATAGCAGCGCCACCTTTTGTGCAATTTGTACCAAAAGTTAATCAGCACCAAAATATATTAAGGACTAACTGAATCGAAAGTTTCATGAAAAATGCATGTAGTATTAGCTCTTGTAATAAAGCTATTGTTGTAAATGCGAATAATGCGAGTACATAAAAAAACATATTACTAAAAATAAATTCGTATAAGGCAAGAAATACCGATTATCACAAATACAATAACCGTTTTTATATGAATGTGATTACGCATATAGCATATCTTACTATTTTCCATGTTTTATAAAAATTGAAATTATCATTTTTCAACAAATGTTGTCCAATTAAATAGTTGGCGGCAAACATGAGCTGTTTTAACGACGATGTGGTATCTTTAGCAGAAAATTTTCATTGATTTAAAATTGGTGTTAATTTCGTGCCATCGTGTACTGCCATGATATCCAATTCTAATGATATCTAATACAATATGTCCAGTTTGTTTTAGACAGTTAAAGAAAATTTTTATGGTATCCAAGACTTAGATAGTCCTTTATCTCTTGTCCGTTTTAGGCACAAATATTTATTTACACACTATGTTTGGCACGATTTGTTTTTTGATGCCACTTTCTCGAAAATCTCATTTATGAATACCAGTTTATATACATTTTAATATTATTTTCTATTGTTTAAAAAAATAATATTAAATAAGATTAATAATTAATAACTAATAGATATTTTAATTAATAACTATAGAACCAAGCAATTTATATATTTAATATGTATATATATTAGCAACATAGCGCATGTGTGATATTTGTTTTCCAATTTATTATAGAAGGAAATCTGTTGGCGCCATCTAGGATTAACATTTGTCGCGCTGATGATCCATGACCAATAGTATTGGCGATAAGTATTGCATGGTATTGTATTACTTAAGATTAAATATTTTTTTTAACGCTTAAACGTACAAAGAAAAGAGAAGAAAAAAGAAAACGAAAAAGAAAAATTTGAAGTTCAGTCTCAGATAGATCATTTTCTCGTATTCGAATAAGGCTTATTTCATAAAAATCGTCGAAGCTATTTTTAGGTTCTAACATTATTTTTACACATTATTATTATTATTTTAAATACACTGATGTATTATCGGAGCCCCAAGTGATAGTTCGCCAACAATGGTTGACAATTGTCAATCTTGTTTATCGATGTCAATGACGTTCAAATTAGTAATGTAATGTTATTAATTACATAACATTATTAAAAATATGATAAACAATATAAAAATTAAATTAAAAAGGTAAATAATCTATAAAAGATAAAAGCAATAACTAATAAAAATATAAATTATAATAAAAATAAACTATAAATTATAATTAATAAGTAAACTATGAACAATAATAAGATAATAAACTGTAATAAATTAATTTATATTTTTGTCAAAAAATAAGGGTTAAAGTAATTAGTATTACTGGCGTCATGCTTGACGAAGTTGTGTCTGACATGGTTCAGGTAATAAGTAAGTGCCATTTTAACCATACAATACGAATTTTCCAGAATTAGCGACCTAGACAGATCGATTTCTTGTGTTCGAATCGGTATAGAAGCCAAGTTTTATAAAAATAGTTAGAGCCGTTTTTAAAGTATATCATCATTTTTAAAGCTGAGTTTATTTTAATCAGCCATAACGAACTTTCTCAAATTCGAAACCTAGCTAGACGAATTCCTCGTGCTCAAATTAGTGTAGAAAACATATTTGATGGAAATCCAATGAAAGATTTTTGATCTATTTCAAGCAGACCGTTCAGCGCAAAGTTTGATTTATTCTGTAAATACAAAATTTCTTGAATTACAAACCTAGCCAGATCTTTTTTCTTGTGCTCATTTTAACATAAGAGGCAAGTTTCGTTAAATAGGCCCAGTAGTTTACTGTATCATCCGTAATCGGGAAAACGCTTGCTCGTTTATTATATATGATACATTTTAGTATAGCACTTACCCATTATATAATATGCAATAAAATTTAATACCAAGTCAATTAGTGATTTTTTCAGCTTTTAATACATTTTAGTTATCCAAAATGACACACTAAAGCAATTTGATGCTGTTAGGAAGATATTTATTCGGTATCTTTTTTTATGTTTTTAATAAAATTAGTGATGTATAATCTAAGAACATAAGTAATTTCATACAGAACTTTGTCATTTAAAAATATGACGGAAGCATTCACAAAGAAAAGTATATTTTTATATGTTATTATCTTTATTTTGGGTATATAATATGTTAATAGACTTTAGTGTATATTTTGATATGAGATCTGGTCTTCTCTATATAAAAGAAAATTCATTTTTACCCTTTATTTCGTTCAAAAAAAGATAATAATTTTCATAAAAATGTCTGTTTGAACATCATGCGGTATCATCAAACTTTTCCTGAAGATTTCTTTAATTTTAGTTAAACTTGATTTGATTTTAATTTTTCGATGAGCCTTATAATTTATTTTTCGATACTTATTTTCTTTAGTAGGTGATTAAATAATTCAGTATGATTTGTCTTTAAATTAATCACACTGTGTAATTTTCTATTTTTTAAAAACACTTTTATATCCTAAACTTGCTTATTATAACTGATAAAATAAATCAGCAACATCCTAAAAATTTTAAAGCTTTGTACATCATATAATTTATATGCTCAAATTAAAAACAATTTTGGCAGTATTTTCATGATAATTACCTAGACATAAAAGTTGTATATTTTAAAAATTTAATTATTCAATTACTATTTTATGTCTTTTTGATATTATAGCATGTTTTTGTAATGTAAATTATGATATAAGATTTTTTTAATGATTTTTCAAAAGAGAATAATTATAAACTTTTAATGTTTTAAAAATTTAAAAATTAAAAAATTGCATATCATAATCAATCATAAGACAAAATGTCATAAAAGTTAATATTTAAATGAACTATAAGGCACATATATATCGCACTTATTTATGAAAATATTTCTTTCTTTTATAATTAATGCTTGCATTATCTCTTTTACCGTTTAAATAATATTGAATTCGTGCATGATTTTACTCCATAGCACTTACAAATTCTAACATATGCAACAAAATCTAATACCGAGTCAATTAGTGATTTCTTAGTGTTCAGCTTTTAATACATTTTAACTATCGAAAATGACAGAACTGAAGGATTTTCATGTTGTTTGGAAGATATTAATTCGGTATGCTTTCTTATGTCTTCAATAAAATTAGTAATGTGTAGTTTAAGAAAATAAGTAATTGCAGGGAAAATTTTTTCGATTAAAAATATTGAAGATGCAAAGAAAGGGATATAATTATAAGTTATCATGTTTAAGTTATAGGTATATAATATATTCCTTATAAGCACTTTTGTATTCTAATCCGACATATTTAGAATGAAAATTAATTATAATCTGAATGATTTTTATTCCAACAATTGAAAAATAAATGTAATAGCTTTTACATTCTAAATTATTGTATTTCGCATAGATTTGATATTAGAATGCTTTTTTAAATGCATAGATTTCTGAATTCCTTTAATATCTTTTATACAAATATAAATGAGATAATAAGAACAATTATTGTTTAAAAATTTTAAAGAGGCAAAAATTCTTTGGAATAAAAGATTGCACATCATTATAACAAAAAGAACAAACTTATATCAGAAAAATTTTAATAATTCGTACTACACAAATTAAAAACAATCTTGGCAGTATTTTCGTATTAATTACATACCAATGCAAGTCGTAAATTAAAAAATAAAAATAATTATCAAAGTACTTTATTTTGTATTTCGTTTAAATTAGCATTTCTTTTTTAATGTAAATTACTATACAAACTATTTTTTATTCATTCTTCAAACATGGATAATTATAAACTTTGTTTAACCAAATTTTTAATGTGTTGAAACTTCAATAAATTAAAGTATGTCACATCATAATCACTCATAAGACAAATAGTATGAAATTAAATATTTAAATGAATTATAAGGCGCGTAGATATCTCATTAATTAATGTAAATCAATCTTTTTTAATAATTATTACTTGCATTATCTCATTTTCCCTGCTTATAATATTTAATTGGTGAATATTTTGCTCCATAGCACTTAACCTTTCTTTAATGTGCAACAAAATCTAATACCAAACGAATTAGGGATTTCTTTCAGCTATTAATACATTTTAATTATCTATAATGACAGAACTGAAGCACTTTGCTGTTATTAGAAAGATGTTTTTTCGGTATTTTTTCTTATGTCTTTAATAAAATTAGTGATGTATAATTTGAAAATATAAGTAATTACTTGTAAATCTTTTTCGTTTAAAAATATCACGAATGCATTCAGGAAAAGGATATTATTATATATTATCATGTTTATGTTACGTATATAATATGTTCTTTAAGAGGGTATTTATATTCTAATCCGACTTATTTAGAGTTCAAACTAATTATAATTTATATTAGTCATTTTTTATTGCGACAATTAAGAAATAAATGTAACATTTTAAATATTTTTTTCTACATTCTAAAATACTTTAGTATGCATTGCTTTGAATTAGAATGCTTTTTAAATGCATGCCTTTCTAAAAATATTTAATCACTTTTTTACAAATAGAAATATGATAATAAAAGCAATTATTGATTAAAACTTTAAAAAAGGCAGAATTTCTTTGAAATAAAATAATGCACACCATTAAAACTTGCAAAACAAACTAACATCAGAAAAATTTCAAAGCTTCAAACTTCATCTAATTTATTCACTGCTCAAAATGAAAACAATATTGACAGCATTTGCATGATAATTACAACGATATATGAATCGCATATTTAAAAATTTTGATTATTAAAGTACTTTAATTTGTATCTTTTGATAATATCGTGGCTTTTTAATGTAAATTATTATACAAAACGTTTCTAATCATTATTAAAAAGATTCGTTGGCAAAACTTTTAATCTGTTAAAACTTCTATAAATTAAAGTATGGCAAAACATATTCACTCTTAAGAAACTATTGCATAAAATTAAGTATTTAAATGAACTAACAGGCGCATATATATCGCATTAATAATGTAAATCAAAATTTCTTTAATAATGATTGCTTGCATTATCTCATTTACCCTGCAAATAATATTTAATTGCTGAATATTTTACTCCATCGCACATACCAATTCTTTAATATGCAACAAAATGTATGTCAATTAGTGGTTTTATTTAGATTTGAATAATTTTTGATTATCCAAAATGACAAAACTGGAGAACTTTGATGTTGTTAAAAATATATTTATTCGGTATTTTTTCGTGTGTATCTAATAGAATAAGTGATGTATAAGTTAAGAATATAAGTAATTGCAGGCAGAACTTTTTCGATTCAAAATATCACTGATTAAAAAAGAACTAATGCACAGATTTTCATAAATCTTCAGATTCAGTTAGAAGTTTACATAAGTTTTGCATATTTGTTTTCCATGTAAATCATACTACAATTTTCAATGCTATGCTGCATTTTACATGATTTGCATGCTTTTTTAATTTTAACTTTAAAATGACGCCAGTAGAAAATTTAAATATGTTATCAATTTGTGGCCACATTGCTATTCCTTTGAAATCAATAATTTTTTAATTTGGATTTGTGGAAGAGTTTGTACAGGGTGACAGATAAATACTATTATATGTGATGAAAATGTCAATATAGTTTCATGCTTTTTTCACATTTTTAAGTTCAACTGTTACTTTATTCTTTTTTTTTGTTTTATTGTTATCTTTTTCTTATTTACTCTGATATTAATTCACTAGGAAAACAGGATACAGGAAAACATGATGTACAAAGAATAATTCTGCATTCATCCAGCAACTTCTTCCCCCAAACAAACTTTGCTGTTTGGGGGATAATGGAGAAAAAGTCCTGTACAATCAAGTACAAATCCCTGGATTCCCTGAGAAGCCTGGGAATAAACCTAGATAAAATTCACCCCAGAAATAGTCTGTTGCGGTCATCTTGAAAAAATTCCAGAACTGCCTAGACTATTGCCTTAACAAGGGAGGAAGTCATTACCAATGATTTTGATTGTTTATTGTACAGAATTTTCTTCTTTAACGATTGGTGCATTGTAGTGATGAAAATAAAGCCAAATACCTGGTACATGAACGAGTCGTGGTTAGTACAGAATTAGATCCCATTCCGCGTTGTGAAGGAATAAGTGGGATATTAAAAATTAATTAAAAAAATAAATGCTTTGAATAATAAAATAAATTAAAATGGCAATAACCATAGAACGACTTATTTAACGTACAAAATTTGTAATTTAGGATTTTAAAGGGATAAGTAAAATGATTAAAGTAAAAGTATTTAATTTTTGAATTTTAAGGGTTATTAATCGATTAAACTACTGAAAGATAAATAAAGTAAAAAAAAAACATCAAGGAAAATACAAATACATATATGTGACGATTTAAGGAGAACTCGAATTATTTCCACTGGTTAAAAAGAAACACACAGTCGTGGCAAGCGAGGGGGAAAAAAATGTAGAAGATCCAATAATTAGTCATGGGCTGCTGTAAATTCATTTATTAAATTCGTAATAATGAGGAAGGAAAAGCTCCTTTTGCAAAAATTCCATCATTATTTCAGCGAGCTGTCCTCATCGAAGAAGCAACCCAAGAAATCTTCTTTTTCATCTCGAGACTTCCACCTTTTTTAAACTAAAAAGAAAGTTCTGGAACATTCTGTAACCTCAAACCATCATTCTTTTATGTAAACAGAATTCTTGTCCAGCTACGAGATTATTTTCCACAAACGATAAATTTATTTAAAAAAAATATTATTTAAGCAATTTATAATTGACTCAGAATTTTAAATATCTTAAGCAGACGATTTTTATAAATGATTAATTTTAAGAGAAAAAGAAAAGAAATGAATTTATTAATATGCACACATCAAAGGTTGACGTAGGAAAAATAAATAAATAGATAAAATAAAATAATGATATTTTTTGAAAGGTATGGTTTTGGAATAAATTTAATAAGACTTTCTTAAAAAGGGTTGATAAAAACATAGAAGAAATCAGTTTTATTTGGAATATTAAGAAATAAAGTTTTAATTAAGAATATTTTTAATTTAGAGCCATCTTTTTAAATTTACGCATACTGGAATAATGTTTTTTAAGGCAAATTAAGAATTTATATCGTCTGCATAAGGATTAACAGATTAGATTTAGAAACAAGATTTTAATTTAATAATTTGAAGTAAGTACGGAATATTATTATACGAAAATTAAGATAGTATAAAGGTTAGTTTTGGCGAAAAAATTTTAAATTTGTAATATATATATACTCAAAAATTTTTTCAAGACATATAAATTGCAAAATTTAAATAACACAAAAAATATAATTCACAAATAATTACATAATTTTTTGTTACGCTTAATTATTCATTTTTTATTTTGAATTTGTTTTAAATTATAGACATTATTGAATGCTCACATCACAATTCGTTAGGCTGTCCAGCCAAAAATATTCCTTCGTTTTAATTTGATTATTTTTTAATCTAATTTTAATTTATCGATTTAAATTTAAGTAGTAAATATTTCATATTAATTAATGTAACACAAAAAATGTTTAAAAATGGCCTTCACATGGAATAATTAAATAGTTTCTTACCATAGCTTCAGTGTCCACCAGTCTTGAATATTATCCGAGACAGTCCGGTAAAGATCATAATGTCCTCATCACTATTCACAAAAAAAAAAAAAAAAAAAAAAAAAAAAAAATTGATGCACAAATTCAGTTTTTTTAAAATGTTCGTCATTCATCACTGTTTAACCAAAATATCACAAAAGGATGCACAGTCTCGGTGTTTTTCAAATAGGTTTATCATTCATCCTTGTTCAAAAAATTGTAAAATGATTCATTATCTCGGTTTGGCAGTCCCCATTGAACGGTAAAGCGCTCCTCAATCAAGTGATTCTAGTCCAAAAAGAGCATGCTGCAGTTCGCCGCAGATCGTATTTATTATTTTTTTTCTTCTTTCATAATCAAGGCATGAGGTTTTTTTTTTTTCTGCCTTTTTTGTTCATCTGACTTCTCCCCTCTGAAGGGTTTTCTTAGGATGTCGTCGTGTGTGTGCGATTTTTGACCATACACACAAGCTCAACCTCCTGGTTGTAAATATTTAGTGATAGTCTCGTAAATTCTGTTCACATGTTCTTTCAATTTTATGTCAAGACTGGCGACAATCTACTTTTTATGGATTTAACTGACTTATTTGTCTGTCTGGGCTTTCATGTTGAACATACTCCGAAGTATACATACATGAAATCTCTTAGAGATTTTTTTTATTGCACCTAATTTTATAAATAAATTTTGCAGCTTTACTAAAATTAGCTTTTATCTTTTCCTTATAATTAAAATTATTATTATTATCATTATTATTATTAATTGATTATTGTTACTAAATAATTTCCTGTATTTATTAATTATTTTTTTTATTATTTTGGAAGGAATTAACTTTTAAATATATGTTTAATTATCATGTAAGGAAATATTTTCAAAATTCACTTCAATTCTTATAAGTATATATATTTATATATTTTGGATTGTGCTGATTCGTTTATTTATTTTAAGTTATTTTAAGCGATGTCGTACCATTATCTGTGCGAATGAATAAAGCGGTTTTTTCCTTTAGTTAAAAGTTAGGGTATTTTATTTGCGTCGCATTATTTATGTGTCGTCCTGCATTGTAAATGGTAATTTTTTTTCCTACCAGGAAAGATAAACAAGAAATGTTACATTTATGTGCATTCATGCTTATACATTTCCTGCTGGTTTTAATGTTAATCTTTGCATATATACATTAATACCTTATTTACTAAAAAATAATCCTTTAGGCATATAGAAATGTTAAGGTACGAGGTTTTATGAGTTTTTTACTATAAAGTTGGACATCATTTTATAGATGTGTAATTTCGTTTTAAAATTTTAAACTGTTTTATTTTTATGAAGCTTTTAAAACTTTCTTCACGTAAAACATAAAATAGGAAAAAAAATATCAGATGCATCGAATTTAATTCGTTAAAAACACAAAAAATATTTTTATTTGTATTTTTACTGTTAAAATATGAAAAAAAGAGTTGTAATTGCTTCAAAGTACAGATAATCTCTAGGAATTGATGATGAAATCGGAAAATGAATCGTTTAGATAAATTGAAAGTGTGTTTTTCCGTTTTTTCATAATCTTTAGATATTTACAAAAAAATCTTTGTTACTAAATCGTTATACGTATTATAGAAATACATGTAGATATATATATTTATTTGGACTAAAGAATATTGCAATTGCAATTATTGTGAAAGAATAAACTGATGTTCCTTTTAAACAAGCTTAAGATAAGAATTTCAACGAATTTCAGAAATAGTTGAAACTTTAAATAATATAACCTTAAGCTGTTATACTTCTTTGTTTTTATGTTTCAGAAATAGATCCATCAAAGTTTATGGATCATATATAAATAAATGTATAGATATCGGTTTATGGATATGTCAGACTATTATTTGTCAATTTCCTTGTTAATATATAATACAAATTCGTTAGTATCATCCTCTTTTCTAAAAGTAATATTAAGAGGGAAGACAAAACCCAGTTTAAAATTACTATACATCTCCTCCAAAGACGTGTAGTTTAATATATTAAAAAGGTCCCTATACCATTATGCATTTGAATTTTTTTGTGTGGACCTGTAAATTAAATACACATATTCTTTGCACCACAGATTGTACATAATATATAATTTATTAGATCTTTCGTAGATTAATATCAATCTTATTATGTTTGGAAGAGTGTGAATCATTAAAATGCGCTTGAAACTATTTTTCCCCTTTTCCGTAATGTAACGAAATGTTTATGATTGTCCTTGTAATTGTAACATACGATTTTCATAAAACTTGAAGACTCGACAAAATCATGCAACAGTTATATCTAACAAATTTCAAATAATTCGATTGCGTAGTTTTTGCCTTGTTATATGCGGAGAGACGGACGGACTAAACGACGACTATAGGTACTACGTATTTACATAATTATGAAGGCACCTAAAAAGATCCAGAGGTAATTTTAGCAATTTTAAAGACATTTACATTAATTTAAAGGCTGTTTTTTAGTATCTCCTACAGTTGATATGAGGACTGAAGAGGTTATATTAATAAAAAATTATATTTAAAAACATTAGATATAAGGAAATAAATACTGTTAGATTGAAACAGAAATTTACTCAGGGTTGAAAATCAATGTTTTCCAATAGCGCCAATTGAAATTGTTGCCGTCATAATTTGCATTTATTTATATGCATTATTAACCCTTTCGGGTCAGGTGTACTATTAATAGTACATGTCTTTATGTCAAATATTTTTTTTTGTTTTAGCAATTATTTTCTTACTTTCTACATAATGAAAGGATAGTATACGTCAACGCCTTTCTTATTATAACTTCATTCATGCTTTGACATTTAGTAGTTACAATAATAATAAAAGTTCACTTAATTCTCACTTCGCACCGTTGGCAATTCCTTTATTTTATACATATATTTCACTCTTTAAATTTACAATGTAGGTTACTTTTCTGAACGAATCATGCTTGATAAAAAGCAAAAAGTATTAGAGAGTTGATATATAATGTTATATAATGTTTATATACATATGATATATATAATGTTTGTTAAATGCAGTTATAATACGATATTTTCCAATCGTCCTCAAAAACTCTTCCTTAGCGTATTATCATATAAGTATGAATTGAAAAGTACACAAAATAAGAACATTCGTAGCATTTCAGATCAAAAGATTATCTTTAAACATCAGCAAGTTTATTTGGATAGCTACGATTAAAATTATTAAATTATTAATAACTTGTTCTCAAAATGGAATAAAAAATCGGGCCCGAAAGGGTTAAATATATCAAATAATAATTAGACTAAAAATATTATTAACAACGTAAACTAATATGAAAACATAATGTAAATTTTTTCTTGATATAAAAAAGTACATGAAGATGTTCTAGATTTCATCGTTTTACATTATATACATCACTAATATATATATATATATATACAATGTATTATTAGATATATCAATGCTATGTGTTGTGTAAAACACAATTAAATATCTTTTAAAAAATGATGGGTAAAAGCATTTGTTTTTAAAATAATAATAATAATAAAAATAAAATAAAAAATAAATAAAAAAATAGTAATTATTTTAAAAAATAATTTTTTTAACTTTAAACTTTATTTTAAATATACATTCATTCCTGTTTCAAATTGTATTTTAGGTTAAACATAGAAATGCATTGAGTTCATCATTTGCACCATATTTTTAAAAATACACAAAACTGTTGAAAATGTAAATTGTCCTCTTAAATTTAGAAAAAATATTATTAAACATTTATCTTGTCTTATGCTTTAAAAACTATTTTATCCAGTAAAATTGTATTTTAAAGAATACTCTTATGTCTTCGAAAGAATCTTCGACGAATAAAATAATATAGATCCTAATATGAATAACAATGTTTTACTAATAATGATACATTCAGTTACACAATTGTATTTAAATGCTATACTGGTTTTGAATAATTTCATAATAGTGTGTAATTTACTGTATATCTAGATTAGGGTGGACCTTATTTTTCAAGTTTCAAAATGTAATCTTCTCACCCTCTAAATTTGATCCTTTTTATGAAAAAATAATTCTGGTAAAATATTAGCTCAATTGAACAATATTTAGAGGTAGCTCAATGATGTAGCAGTTTCCAATGTATGAGCAAAGATAAACACATGCGTACTCGCATGCTATGTCATAGAAAAAAATTATATCTTCTAAAATATTTTAAAATGAATTTAGCTTTACATTTTTATTCATAGATGGTAGTATTATGCACAATAATATTTAAAACAATAAACTGCATTAAGCAAATAGCAATTTTTGAAGCCATTGAAGACTGGGGAATAGCAGATAATATACGTGCAATGTTCTTTGACACTACCAGCTCAAAGACTGGTTATAATTCTGGTGCATGTGTTCTTTTAGAACATAAATTGAAAAAAGAGCTCTTATCATTTGCTTGCAGACATCACATTATGGAGCTGATAATTAGTACTGTATTTGAAGTATGCATGGGAGTCAAATCTTCACCTGAAGTTGCATTATTTAAATGCTTTCAGGAATATTGGAGCTTAATTGATAAAGACAAGTACAAAACGGAAATTTCATTTGATGATGTTGCAAATCTAGTAGAAGATATTAAGCAAGAGACATTCAACTATGCAAAGAAGTACCTAGAAGAGCAAAGAGAAACAAAGCTAAGAGGTGATTATGAGGAATTTTTAAAACTTGTAATTATATTTCTAGGTGCTGTTCCAGAAAGGGGAATCAGATTTATGTCATTAGGTGCAATGCATCATGCCCGTTGGATGTCCAAAGTAATATATTGTCTCAAGATCTGGATGTTCAAAGCTCAGTTTAAATTGACAGTAAAAGAGGAAGAAGGTATACGTGATATGTGTGTTTTTACAGTCCGTGTATACTTGAAAGCTTGGATCACTGCACCTCAAGCTTCATGTGCCTCATATAATGACCTGTTTTTGCTGAAATCACTACTTGACTACTCATCAATACATTCAACTGTTTCCAAGTCATCATCACGTAAATTTGCTAATCACTTGTGGTATTTGTCAGGAGGACTTGTTGGTTTAGATTTATTTGATAGCCATGTGAGATTTGACTAAAAGACGCATGGTTATTGCATTACAGAATGAAGCTAATTCTAAAAAACAAGCTCAAATTTATTCCAAACGACTCAGTGTTGCTTTACATTCATTCAAGAATAAAAGATTGGAAGATTTTGTCTCAGCTAAGTCAATGATGTTGTTTCAATTGTTGGAACTTCCGGATGGATTTCTTGCACTAGTACCTGATTTGTGGGAGGTAAGAGGAAACTATAAAGAGGCAAAAGAGGTATTAAAATCTCTACAAGTAGTAAATGATCATGCCGAACGTTCAGTTGCACTTATTCAAGAATACAATGGATTGATAACTCATGATAAAATGCAACTACATTTTTTACTACAAGTTGTTGAAGATCATCATAAAATATACTCAGATAGCAAAAAAAAAAAAAAAAAAATGTGTCTCTCTAAACCTGCACAAATGCAATAAAATTTTAATGTAACATCAAAACCTAATAATTGTGCTGTAAATTAAATAAATTGTCACAATTAAATCATAAAAATATATAAAATGCTTACTTATTTGTGTAGCTAAAATTCTGAATTTTTTCCTAATTTTATAAATTTCAGATCAATTGAGCTACCTCTAAATATTTGAATTTATTGCTCAAACTTTTTATATAATATTTTTGTATCAAAAGGAACAAAATAGGGGAGTGAGACTTATAAAAATAATAATTTAAAAAAATCATGGCATTTAAGGGCCACCCTAATCTAGATATATTTTTTCGTAAAATATGCTCCAATACACTAAAGAACTAGTTTCTTATTCATATTTTATATTCTCATCAATATTTTACTTAAATTAAATTTTATAAACAATACTTAAAATTCATTCATGCTTTCATATTAATAAAATTTCACAATTTGTACATAAATTTAATTAAAACTTCTGCTGCATATGAAATAGGAACATTAATAAACTTAAATTTATATTTTCTATGTTTATGAAGCAGAAAATATTTGGATTTTTCTATGACATTTCGGGGAAAAATGTTGGTCCGCCTAATTAATTTTTCTAATTTGCAATACTTAAATTACATTCATATTGTGCCGTTAAAAGGATATGTTGATTTGAATTTACATCGAAATGTATGGCATTTGGAATTCAATGCTAATGACACGTATCTATGGTTCCTGGAATTTTCATAATTAATTTTCATTATGTAATCGTCATGATTAAGAATGACGATCATATATTCACTCAATAAATGGGAAATTTTTAATTTATTTTGAAACATTTCCTACACCAACTACTGAAAAGCGTATAAATAAATATCATGAAAAATTCCTTGAATATTGGAAAATTTAATAGAATTTGAATAAATTGAGGTGTAAAATGTATTTCATTTATAAGCATAAGAAACAATTAACTAGAATGAAAAAGAATGCATTAGGTGTAGTTCATAAAACTCTATAAAAAAGTCAGAAAATTGTTTCAACTTTAATATTTTTAAATAAAATAGGTAACAATATAAAAATCATAGGAAACACATTTAAAAATTTATTTTCAGCAATTATTGTTTGTATGTAATAAAGTGTGCAAATTCTTTTGAATTGCTTTTTTTTTAATAATATATATATAAATAATCGCACTTACTTTACGGTAAAATTAAAATATGATTTACCTACTTAAAGTACATGTTGGTGACTTTAATATCATGTATTATTAATTACAAATAATACAATAAATTTTGGTTCGGTTTAAAACGTAAAACAGATCATTATAATCATTTTAGAAATATCAATTTCAGTCAAATCGCATAATAAGCGACACATGTCACTTATTGTGCGTAATTTTGGAGGTAAGAAGCGTCAGAAGAATCTATTACACTTAAATATTGACCAGCTAAGTAAGATGAAGGATAAGCTTAAAAAATGTTATTCTTTGGTTTAAATGTGCGACCGGAAGTTTTGATCGATATAAATAATATTTCAGCATTCTATTTTTTATTATAATACATAAGAATTTCAGCTATACCATTAGTGAAAATGCCAATTAAAAATGTTTTTGTAATATTGTGAATTTTTCAACATTTCGGAAAACTTTATTGCGCATGCGCGACCAGAAAATATAAACCAATTTTATTTAATTTTTTATCCAATTTTTTGTGTCTCGATTTTGCAAATTTCCGGCAGTGTTGCGAATTTAAAATCATTTTTTTACATATTTTCGGCCCACCCTTATTATATATGCATATTTTAGAAAATACAAGAAAAATATGTAACAGAATTTTTTGTTTTTTTTACAGGTATACACGCTAACGTCACTGATAGTCTTAAACACACAAAAATAAACACATTAAAATAGGTTCATAACACATTAATGTGCTGTGAATTAGTAAACTTCAAATAATACTTTTTTTTTAAATTGTGTTCTTAATATATTGCTAAAGTGCTGCTATCTAGAAATGTGTTCCAAAAATAGTGTTGTAAATAGTGTTGATGAAAATATTTTCTTACAATAGTGTTGTGCTGCATAATAATTTGTCACTAAATTAAGAACACATTGTAAATATTATACACTTTTGAACACTATAGAAAAACGCATATAAAACACTTTCAAAACACTTTCTAAATAGTGCCATTAAAATTACACATTTTTAAAAAAATAAATGAGAGACAGTTTGCTTTATAGAAAAAAAAGAGGGGGAAATTATTGAGTGAATTAAATAATTTTTACCTAAATATGTCAAAAACTGTATTGTTTGAAAAAATATTTAATCTTTAAGACACTTTTTGCACGGTCTTTTTCCTTTAGTAACACATTCGCAACACATTCACAAAACAATCGAAAACGATTATACTTAGAAGTCTTAATTATTATGTTCAGTTATTATTGTAAAAGTGTGTCATTTGTTTTCAGTAGCAAAAAACTTGAAATATTTAAATATATCGATGATATTTTTATTTGACTAGAAATTCACACAACGTTTATCAAAAAGAAACAAATAATAGTTTTTCGCTTTTTTAAAAACATTGATAAATAAATTCACGATTAACGAAAAAAAAATGTATAAACATTTTGAAATAAATTTTAAAATGTAATGTAAATTAAATATGTTAGTTTTTTCTACAAGTAAATATACGCCTTTTTTTAATTTCAAAAGTCTGAAAAATTTTAAAAGCAAGTGTATAAACGTTGATATGAAAACAGAAAATGATATTATGACTTTCTGGAAATTTCATTCTATAATCCCTGTTCCACATTTCTACTCCCGGAGCGCGTTTTCTGAAGATGTAAAATAAATATTTATGAAAATATTTTTCCATCCAAAAATAATTCCGGAAATGTATGCATGTAAATATTATTATAAATGTGTTTTCTGTTTACAGAGATATAACTCTAAGAAAAATAATTCCTAATCTTTAAGGCAAAAAACTACATTTTTAAGGGTTTTTTCTTTTAATTTTCCATACAGCTGGGAGGAGCTACATCACTCATGAAATATGTTTATGATTAAAATATCGTTTACACTTTTTTAAGAATTTTTATATTTCTGCTTGAATCCTTCTAATTTTTTATGAAATTGGATAAAAGATCAGTGAATAAACTATATGTTAAAAATTAAATATCGTTTATATTTTCTTAAGAAATTTTATATTTCTGTTTGAATCCTTCTAATTTTTTTTATAAAATTGGATAAAAGATGAGTGAATAAACTATAAATTTTTGATCCTTGATAAAAAAGGAAAAGGTTTTGCTTTTTCCTAAGATTTCTTGGTTATTTAATTATAATGGAAAATATGTGATGACTTCAGTTTCAAAATTTGCCTTAATTAATGTTTATACATGAATTACTTCTATCAATCTATTGTTTTGGTGTACCACCTTCACAGAAAATCTACAATCTGCAGAAAAACGTGTTTAATTGATGCAGATTCAATCAAAGGATTGTAAAGAGGATAAAAATAAATAGATAAGTATATACATAGACAGACAACGTTTTGAACCGGAGTGATTTTGGGTTCTAGTGGTCATGATCGGCATATATTTGTTCTTTATAATATCGATAAAATATATTTAAAAAAAATAGTACTTTAGAGGTGGCTAATGAGAGGTAAAGATCAATGCTTATTTGAAAATGTCCTTTGTTTCTGCTATTATATTAGTCGTAATAAAATACAATTTCATTTTTAGAAATGTATATATATTTTTATTAATAATTTTTCATGTTTTCTAATCTAGTTTAAAAAAACGGGTGTACATGCCAAAAATTTTGCATTAAAAGCTTAATTAAATCTGGTGTTGATTACGCCTCTCAAAATGACGTTAGTGTTGCACAGGGATATGTCATTTATAATATTGATAAAATATCTTCGAAAACATAATTCTTCAGAGGTATGGATTGAGAGGCAAATATCAATGCTTATTTAACAATGTCCTTTGTTTCTAAAAGCTGTAAACCGTAAAAAAGCACAATTTCATTTTCAGAAATATATACGTACTTTTGTTAATATTTCTATTACTATATATATTTTTAATGTTTTCTAATCTAATCTAAAAAACGGATTTATATGTCTAAAATTTTGAATTTAAAGCTTAATTAAATCTTTGGATTCTGGTGTTGGATCTCTGTTTCTTGAATTCTGGTGTTGATGAAAGAATCTGAAGCAGATTCCAAGACTATGCCGTGGTAGGTAATTTGTCTCAATTTTTAAAATCGCCTTATGAAGTTGCACCAGTTGCAGAATGGATTGATGTGGTTGCGGTGTTGTTTAGTCTTGAAAAAACTTTACTTGAATGTCGTATTTGAATTGCAAGAAGATATTTCCTTGCAAATGTATAAAATTGTATTTTCTGAATAATTTTGGGGTAAACATGTCTCAAAAAAGAAAAAAAAATTGCAAAGAAAAATAAAAAAAAAGTATTAGTTTGGCTCTACATATGTATATTAGAGATTAGTTTGGGCTCGTTTTTAGGCGAACGGGCCCACCCGAGCCCGAAAGATTTTTTCTCGTCAGAGCCAGAGCCCGTCCGAGCCAGTCCGAGCCCGATGCCAAAATTATACAAAAGAAAACACGACATTTAAAAATTATTTCGAATGTCATGTCCCCTTTTTTAGAAATTTCTTACATAAAAATTACTGTTAAATAAAAATTTAAATTCAATCCTATCAAAAGAGCAAATTGTTATGAAATAAAAATATACTACACATTTAAAAGGATTCCCATATTTTTTGTCATTTAAAAAGAAAATTTGATGGATACATTAAAGAAGTCGAATGAATAAATATATGAAGTTTGCATAAATTATTATTTGTATGCTTAAGAATCGAACAACGTTTTCAATTTCCTATAAAATATGTTCACCTTTAGATATAATCAATTCAGTTCTCATAACAATTCCCTATAATTGACATGAACCAGAAAATCAATGTAAATAATTACGTTGATACAGTTATAATAAAGGTCTGATGCTTTTATAGGAAAAGAAAAAAAACTCTGATCTATTGTTTTCTATCGGAATATCATGGAAAATATGTTTACTTACAAAGGGAAATCCTCAGCATAAGTAGAGTTCATAATGAGAAACAAAAAAAAATTAATAATTATATGTTATTTTCATATGAAGAACGATTATGATTCGCACGATCAAATAATTTGCAAATCTCAGGCTTTTGTCTACAGAAAAAAAACCGAAGATATCATTCTCTAAGCTTTATATAATTAACTGAACAAATAAATAAACGATTGAATCAAAAAATATCCTCTGTTGCTAACGAAAATTTAACCAGAAGCTAATTTATTGTTTGTGCTTCTTTTGATTGGTGCCACATCAATAATAGATCACCGCCAGAAATTCAGTAGACATACATTTCCAGTCATCGCAAATTTTCTTTTGAAACAGCAATCAACTATTAAAATACAAAAACACGATTTCTGTTCTCCTTTCGTTTTGATAAAATAGCACCTGAATGATGTAAAAAAACAGTAAGTAATGTTAAGGCGGAGAAAGTTATTTTAATCTTTTCAACACTCGAATAAATAATTTTCCGATTTCAGAAAGAATGAGCCCGAGTCCGCCCGGGCCCGAAGACTAAAAAGAAGATAGAGCCCTAGCCCCATTGGGCCCGGTCTGAGCCCGTCTGATCACATGATGACATGTATATGTTAAAACGTTTACCAAAAAGAGATTTTTGAAGAATAAACAATATTAGAAATTAACAGACGCTCACTTTTAAGACTCTCTTTGCATTAGCTGCACACCATGTGGACGAAAGTTTAAATGTTTGCTAAAAACCGCAACTGTATAATATTCGACGAATACCAGCCTTTTCTATTTTATTATGTGTATGTAAAAATTTTCAGGTCGTATACCTGTGTATGCGGTTACTTTTCCGAAAGAGTACCTGACTTTTCTATTTCCTGTTATATGTATGTAATAAAATAAAAAAAAATTGCGCCATTTTGTTCTCTCTGAGCTTTTAGTTCCAAAATTGTGGAACATATTTTAATCTTAGTTTCGTAATGTATTAATCTTTTAACAGCTAAAAATCTTTTTATTATTTTATTTCACTTATTAATAATCTATTGCTTGTTTCTCAAAAAAGGCGGGAAGTTATTTCGTAACATTTTTCCTTTTTAGTATGTTCTCGGGATTTTAATTTAATTTTTTATTTAACATCACATGATTTGCGTTAATGCATGGATGATAGCAAGCTAGTCTATTTGCGAAACAAGAATGAATTCCTACCGAAGGCCAGGCCTCGTAGACAAATCAGAGGTGATGATTTATGACGTGTAGCCTCGAAGTTAATCCTAATTGGATTTTTAAAATGATTGACGCGGAGTGAGGAGGGGCTAGTTTTTCGTGCAGGTGTTGGTTTCTTATTTTGGGTTTTTCGGAGCTCAGAATGCGACTAACTTTTAAACTATTAAGATGCCCTGTTTCATTTCCCCGCTAAATTAGAATATCTGATGTTGAAGACTGAATAACGAAGGTTGTACTGTTCGATGTGTGCTAAGGTGACTGCGGGGAAGAACATAACTTATTTTATGAGTTCTAATAAAATTAATTTAAAGACTGATTGATTGAACTTTCTTATGGGGAAATACCTAAATAAACTAATCTACTGCTTGTCAAACTGCTGGAGCGACTCCTCAGCTTGTCCCGATGTTGATTCTTACTGAGTAGTAGAATGTTCTGCAAAAAACATGGTTTTCCATTGGAGCTTGTACATTGCATGGAATATCGTCTCGTCTTCGTATCATGACATGTATGTGTATGTAAAAACAACAATTTAACCCTTTCAGGGGTACCATTTAGAGTCTGCAAATGGTTAATTTTAGTCCCTAAACTGCGTATCGGCATCTGTATTTTTTCAGTACAATTTCTATCTCATAATTTACGAGAAAAAAGCGCTTTTTGACTATTTTCAAATAAATCTGTTCATAAATTGCGGTATCAGTTGATTATTTTAATATTTTTTAAAGCAGAAATGCCTTGCCCCCTAAACGGTTAAACGTAATAAGTACTTATATTACGTACGAATTTTTTTCTCTGGATCTCAATAAAATTTTCCGGGAGTATCCGGACCAACCTCACTTAAAATTACTTGCTAGCCTGATATAGACCGTAATAAAATACAATTTCATTTACAGAAATGTATACGTACTTGTGTTAATAATTTCCTTAGTATACATATTTTAATATTTTCTAATATAATCTAAAACATCAGATATACAGCTCATATTCAAAATATTAGAATAATTGAGAAAAAGTAATAAGAAAAAATTATTTGTCATTTATTTATTTTTATACTAAGTAAATGCAATTAAATTTCTTATAAATTAAATCTGGAATGTTTAGATAAGATTTTAACATTTATAAAATATAATACAGCACAATAAATTAGGTATACAGCTTCCTTAAACACACCAGAATATTAGAATAAAATTTAGATTGGTTCAAAATATTAGAATATTTTATTTTACGCAACAATATTACCTTATGAATATGAAGTAAATGGTAGTTAATATTTTGTAGCATCCCCTTTAGCTTTCATAACAGCGTACAATCGATCTTGCATACTATATACAAGGTGTTTACAAACATTTCTATCAATATTAGCCCAAATAGACTTTATACGTGCCACTAACTCAGTTTTACTTGAAGGAGGATTTTCTTGAAGTTTTTTCTTCATTATACACCATAAGTTTTCGATGGGATTAAGATCTGGTGAATTTGGTGGCCAAGGAAGTACCTTAATGTTGCGGTGGCGGAACCAATTCTTAGTTGACACCGAGGTATGCGGGGATGCTAAATCTTGTTGAAAGATGAAATCATCTTCAAATAAATCTTCTGGTGATGGAATCATGTAATATTCTAAAATTTCTTGATATATCAGAGAGTTAACCTTTTCGTAGACGATGCATAACTTTCCAGGTACTTCTGCACTCATATAACCCCAAACCATGACACTGGCAGCAAATTTTACGGAACGTTTAAGGCATTCTTTATCAAATGCTTCTTGCTTCATTCTCCAAACTCGAATACCTTGATTACCATATGAAACACAAAACATACTTTCATCACTAAATAATATATTTTTCCAATCTTCATTGATCCAGAAGCGTCTTGTTTTACACCAATTCAATCTTATATGCTTTTGTCTTGCAGTCATGAAAGGTTTTGTTTTCGGTACACGAGATTCAAATTTAAATTTATGGAGACGTCTTAATGTCGATGTAGAAACTTCAAATCCTTCTTCTTTCCATTTTCGGTGCAAGAATCGCACACTTTTAAAACGGTTTTTCTTAACTATACGCTTCATTTTCCTGTCATCTCTAGCAGAAGTTTTTGGTTTTCGGCCACCATTTCGGCGATTATTTTGAAATTTTCCAATTTTTGAATATTGTGTTAGTATTTTACTAATGCTCGATTGCGAACAATGTAAATAATTCGCTATAAAACATTGATTTTTACCGTGCCGATACAAATCAACCATACGAAGTTTAGTAGATTCAGGAATATCACTCACACGGCCCATTTTAAGACGAAAAAAAAACAAACTGCAAAAAAGAATACAGATTTTAAATAAAATAGTCTGAATTTAATCAATGATGCCACCAGTTAAGAATTGTTATAACTAAAGGAGAATTAATGCGACATATTCTAATATTTTGAACCACTTGAATAAATATTCTTATATTTTGACTTTTCAAAATAATTTTTTTTTGCAATTAATCTTTTCAAAAATGATATTAAATTTAAGATAACAAGTAAGTTTAATCAACAATAAGTTCTTAATAAAAATATCGTTTGCATATTTTCATTAAAAGACATTAAATTACCAAACGATATTTTCAATTTCTAAAAAAAAGGTAATTATTCTAATATTTTGAATATGAGCTGTATGTATACAGGGTGATTCTAAATTTTTTTTGCAATGAAAGAAGGGTGATAGTACACATCAATACAAACAATATTAAACAGAAGACCAAGTGTCCAAAACGTTTTCCAAAGGAGATAACCGCCATTAAAGTTTAGGGACCAAAATTTCAAATAAACATAAAAAACGGAAAAATCAGTCGATTGATTTGCGGTTTTCACTAAAATTATTCTTTATGTCGGCATTTTCTTGAAATTAAATTATAAAGATAAATTTCAAAAAATGCCTTTAGAGGACGCTTCAGACTTTGGAGTAATGAACAACTATTTTTTGCCGATATTTTTTGCATCTCATTAAATGTTTTCGTAAGCTTAGACTCCAACTTAAATTTTGAGCTCAAAATCTGAACAGTTGGGAGTGGTTAAGTAACACAAACTGAGCTGTGTTCAGAGGTTTCAAATTTCAATTGATTATAAAAAACGGAAAATTTGGTCGATTGATTAAAGGTTTCCACTAAAATTTTCTTTATTTAGGTATTTTCGAGAAAATAAATTATTAAGATAAATTTCAAAAAATGCCGATAGAGGGCGCGTTAGACTTTGGAGTAACGAACAACTCTTTTTTGGCTGGATGTTTTGCATCTTATTAAATGCTTTCGTAAGTTTAGACTTGAACTTAAAATTGAGCTCAAAATCTGAATAGCTGGGAGTGGTTGTTAAATAGATAAACTTAGCTGTGTTCAGAGGGTTTAAATTTCAACTGATTTTAAAAAACGGAAATATTGGTCGATTCGTTTGCGGTTTTCGCTAAAACTAATTTTTAAATCAGCAATTTCTTGAAAATAAATTTTAAAGATTAATTTCACAAAATGTCGATAGAAGGCGCCTTAGACTTTGGAGTAGTATAAAACTATTTTTAACTTTTATTTTTTTAATCTCATTAAATGCTTTCAAATGCATAGACTTACATTTTGAGCTCAAATTCTGAAACGTCGGGAGTGTTTAAGTAGCGAAAAATTGAATTGCGTTCGAGGAAGAAGGAGGGTTAAATTTTAACTCCAGAACACACTTCAGTTTGCGCTTCTTAACCCCTCAAAACGATTTAGAATTTGAGCTCAAAATTTAAGTTTAGATCTAAAAGATTTTGCAAGCATTTAATTAGAACCAAAAAGTAATGATTCAAATGAATCGTTGGTTACTCTGAAGTTTAAGACGCCCTCTGACGGAATTTTTTGAAATTTATCTTAAAAATTTATTTTTTAGAAGATACTGACTTAAAGAATAGTTTTATTTTAAACCGCAAACGAATCGACCAATTTTTCCATTTTCTATAATTATTTTAAATTTGAACCACCCCTTCCTCCTTAAACACAGTTCAGTTTGTGCTACTTAACCACTCCCTACTATTCAGATTTTGAGCTCAAAATTTAAGTTTAAGTCTAAGCTTCCGAAATCATTTAACGAGATGCAAAAAATAACAGCAAGAAATAGTTGTTCGTTACTCCAAAGTCTAAAGCGCCCTCTATCGACATTTTGTTAAATTTATCGTAATAATTTATTTTTAAGAAAAAAACAACATAAAGAATAGTTTTAGTGAAAACCACAAATCAATGAACCAATTTTTCCGTTTTTTAAAATCATTTGAAATTTGAACCCTCTGAACACAGTTCAGTTTGTGCTACTTAAATACTCCCAGCTTTCAGATTTTGAGCTGAAAACTTAAGTTTGAGTTTATGCTTGCGAAAACATTTAATGAGATGCAAAAAATACCGGCAAAAAATAGTTGTTCGTTACTCCAAAGTCTAATGGGCCCTCTATCGGTATTTTTTGAAATTTATCTTTATAATTTAATTTTAAGAAAATGCCGGAATAAAGAATAATTTTAGTGAAAATTGCAAATCAATCGACCGATTTTTCCGTTTTTTATGTTTATTTGAAATTTTGGTCCCTAAACTTTAATGGCGGTTATCTCCTTTGGAAAACGTTTTGGACCCTTGGTCTCATATTTAATATTGTTTGTCTTGATGTGTACTATTACCCCTATTTTATTGTAAAAAAAAATTAGAATCACCCTGTATATATATATATATATATATATATATATATATATATATATATATATATATATATATATACCTATATATATATATATATATATATATATATATATATATATAGGTAGTTTTATCTTGTATTTCAGTAGTGTAAAATCCCAGTTTACAATGACCACGAATGCACGCAATGAGTATTTTTCGAGATTTCCAAACATTTAATTTTCTGTAAAAGGTGTGTTTTGTTACGTACGTCCTTATATATATTGTTAAAACAACACTCTAAAAAACGAATGATTTTGCGGTAATTGTACGGGTAATCAGAAGGCCAGTACAATTTAAAGTATTTTAACAGAATTTTTTTTAATTTAAAAAAAAAATGAAAAAGTGGAAACATTCCCGGAATTTGTGGAAAATATTCCAGTAGAAACAGTAAAATGTAATAGCGTCCAAATTACCAGTACAATATCCATAAAATCTTCCGTTTATTTTTATTTACTTTGTTTTTTCAGTGAATTACTTGTTAGCATACGTTGCGCAGCGTTAAACTTTTAAATCTTTGAATTAAACCTTTTACAGTTAATCTAGCATTTATACTGAGATAGATTTTTATAAAAGTTGCAAAAACTTTATACGATAACAAGATAAATAAAATAAACAATATATATATATATATATATATTTAAAGAAATGTTTCGAATCATACATTATGCAATTTTACTGAAAACTAATTACTGCATTTCCGCGATTCTTTTCATCGGAAAACTATACAGAAGTTGAAGAAAACATTTTTCGATATTCTTCAGCGATACAAATTATATTCACTCCAGATTTAAACTTTGAATACATTTAAAACGAGACATGATAAACTAATTTCTTTCGGTAGCATCTTAGTATGTTTCATGGCAAGTCACCAAATACATAAAGAAATCCATTTTCCATTTAATATAAACTCATTTTCATTAAATTAAAATCCCATTTGTGTACTTTTTGTGATTAAAATGAAAAATAAATCTTGAATAAATGAATCAAATTAAACACAACTTTTGAAAATCCAATTAATTTAATTGAAAACATAAGTCACATTTATAATGATTTTTAAAATGCAATTTTTTTAATTTCCAGAAAATAAAAAAAAAGATTAAAAGAAATAGAAATGGCAAATTTTAATTTAAACTTTAATGAACATATTTATTTTCATAGAAAAATATCTAAATATTTGATGTATTAAAATAATGATTTACCATTTCCTCTGAATATCCTATATTTCATATGATATTTTCTAAACATTATCTCTTTGAATTATTTTCATCGAACAGTATTTTTTTTTACTTTATTAATTGAAATTCCGTTAAGACACTCTTGTTTAAGATGGATTTTTTGTTATTACGTACAAAAACAAAATCCCTCAAAAGCGACAGATATTGAATTGCAAGATGTACGTCATATGCTGGTGACAATTAGGAAATTTTATCAATAAACTGAACAATATTGTGAAAGCACTTTTGAACATTCGCATAACCTTGAGAAGGATATGGGTCATTCCATGTAAAAAGAGCAAAAATTTTAAAAAAGTTGTGGCCCCATGGTAACCGATTTTAATAAAATATTATATACAGGTTCAATTTATATTCAAATTCAATTTTTTTTTCAATTTAGTTTCAATTTTATTTTTCACTTACAAACAGTTCTCTTACACGTCTTTTTCTTGTTGTTCTTGTGGTTTTTTGTTTTGGTAAAGTAGTATAAAATGGTTTGAGAAAATTCATTTTTAATCATTTTACAATGTATACATACACAATAAGTATTTTTTACTGTAATGTAAAACGTCAGATTTATGAACTCCTGTCATAATGTATGTTTTTAATACGAACAAAAAACGCTTGCCCTTGACTATCCATCTTAACAATGAGTTTACTGTATAATTAAATATTTTTGAAGAATAATTTAGATTTTTTTAAGGGGTGCAGGACATATTTAAAAATAGTATTTTTTTATGAGTTAAAATTTAGAATTTTTTTATGATGGTTAGCCATATTATTTTCAGAAAAAATCAGATGATAAAATTTATCATTTTTTTAAGTAAAAATTTTAAGTTTATTAAAACTGTTGGGTAATTTAAAATTGTAAAAACGCAAAAGAATATTTGTAGAATTTCCTGTTTGATTACATTTATTCAAATTGAAATATCAAAATATTTGATTTTTATTCAGCATTTTTAAAAATATTTGTTAAAGAAATATATTTAAATAAAAATTTAAAAAATGATATATCATTTAATTAAAA